>OX333076.1:4623194-5211556 GCA_946863875.1 Alloplasta piceator | reverse complement strand
CATACAGTATATGGCTTCCTACAGGCAGCTCGATCGCTCGTTTTCGCTATGAGTGAAACGAATAACCGGGGAAATTCCATCAGTCCTTTCAAACCCACCCTCCATCAACCCTCGAGCCACCCACTACTCCGCATCCACCCCGTTGGTTATTCGATCATTGCAGCTCTCGTTTTACATGATTAAATATCCCGGAACATATTTTATCCGTGCGTATTGCAGATCGAAGCGGAATTCGTGCGATTATAATTGTTCGACGATACGAATGTCTCTCGATCGATGTTATGAACGTACAACATTCTGCGTCGTCATTGAAAGAGCTTTGTTTCGTGGAAAAAATCAAATTGAAATTTTATAGTCATCTACTTCACTGTATTTAAAATGTTCCGAAACGAGAGTTCATATTTCCAATAAATTTTCGTACAGATTGCAGCTTTTATTAGTTTGCAGCTTTCGAGATTAAATCTGCATGTAAATAGTGACAAGGGTTGTTGATTATAGTTGATTCTAAATTTGGGAATAATCGTTCGAAGGGTTGAGATTGAAAAAAAAATCTTTGGTGAGAAAGTAATTCTCGAGTCGGCATAAAAGTATTTTTTTAAACCAAGGAAAGATGAGAATGCAAATTACTTCATGGAAATACAAGATTCTTTCACTGGGATTTGCCAAAAAATTTGGGCCTAATTCTTTTGAATGTTGATAATGCTGTACACGAGAAACAGTAGTAATAAAAATAGTAATTGATAGATAACAGTGACAATTACTAAAGTGCACCGAAAAGTACTGGATTATTCAGTAATGTGAGAAGAAATAGAGCAAATACTCCGAAATTACTGGAATGGTTACAATACTTTTCAATGTTGCCCATAGTACAAATTACTAGAGTGTCACAGTAGTTATTACTACTTTAGTATTACTTTAGTATTACTTTAGTATTACTTTAGTATTACTTTAGTATTACTTTAATATTACTTTAGTATTACTGTAGTATTACTTTAGTATTACTACTTGAGTACACTACTTACTTTACTTCTTTAATATTACTTTAGTATTACTACATTACTTTTTACTTTACTACTATAATATTACTTTAGTATTATTATTTATTACCCACTATAATAAATACTATTCAATTCATGAAAAATTAATCATACCGTACCAGTAACTTTTACTGGACTTGTACAGTAAATTCTACTGATTATTCAAACACAACTCATTTTCCGTTTAAAATTTATGGAGTGCTCAAGTAATTTTTACTGGAAGCTCCGCATATAAAATCACTAGATTTACACCTTGGAATGCTGTAATACTGGAATTTTTCAGGAATAATCACTGGTTTTTTTTTCATCTATCACATGTGGCATTAAAATTAACAAAAAGTTTCAGAATGTTACTTACAAAATTTTCAAAAAATTTAAAATTCTAAAATTTTAAATTATTTAAATAAAAGTTTTTACCAATTCCAATAGCAAATTACTTTGATCACAAAAAAAGTATTTATAGGTGTCTTTTATTTTTTCTTTCACTTTAAAAAAAAAAAAATTCGAGGATTACCACTTTCGATTTTATTTTATTCTCAATTTTTCAAACTCTGAGGTCCTTTATAAATCTTCAAAAAAATACCAGTATTGTTTCGTGAAATAAGCCCAGCTGGAATTTTTTTTTCTAATTGATAAAAAAAAATAGAAGGAAAATTCGGCCCACTCCAGTTAGGGCGGCATTATTTCTGGAATTGATCGAAGTATTTTTTGAGTAAAAAAAAAAGATCAAAAATAGCATCTCTGAGAAAACGATGATTTTTCTCGAAAGAGTGAAAAATTTCATAGATTTTAATATTTTAAAATTTGTTTGCATTTTTTTTTTAGAAAGAACATTTGAAAAGCTATTTGAAAAAACAAGGGCGTTTTTTTTTTTAAGAATTCATAACTTTTTTAGGGTTGGGTAAAAAAATTTAAAAATTTCCTGAAAAATGTCTTTAATTGGGTAGAAAAGGAACAAAAAATTTCAACCAAATCGAAAGGGGTCGGGTTCAAAAAAGTGGTCGATTTGACATGGAATGACCCATGTGTATACTCCAATGTAATAGTTTGAAATCCGGGCTAATTGGAGCGTCAACCTCGTTCTCGGAACATCAAAAAATACAATGAAACTGACATTTCATGATTTTTTATCATATTTAAAAAAACAACGTTCAATCACAATAGAGGAGCAGGTAGGAATTAATATCTTTGAAAATAACCATTTTTCCATGGAATTTATATGAATTCTGTGTGAATACATTGAATTTCCGGGAATTGGACCGAGGTAAAAAAGAGTTCCCGCGTAATACCATCGTTTTATTCGTTCAATACGATGAATGTGGTGAAAAGCTTCACAAGCTTGCCATTGAAAGTACTAATTAACATCGTGCTGAAGGACTTCACGATAATTTGATGGTCCAACCGATGGTAAGGGAGAGAAACATAATTAGGAGCATCGGGAGGGAGCTTCGAAAGGGCTTCAATTTTTTTCGGTACGAAGGGACACGATTTTTTTTTTTTTTCATCCACCCTCATTCAACCTACTTCACCCTCATATTTCGCCAGCGGGAGTCGCGAGTAAACTTATCTAAAAAAAAAAATAATAATAATAATAATAATAAAATCTGAATAAAGTCTCTCCGGTGGTCGTTTAAACTATGAAAACAGTATCGATTCGCCGATAGCGATGACGACCCTCCGCCGGGAGAGTCAAAGCTCTCTTTCTCTCTCCCAGTATTAAATTCCTAAATGAGATACGTTGTTTGACGTGACTCCCTCTCTCCATTGCTCTCGGCACGGGTTTCTTATTGATTTACGATTTGCATAAATTAGAAACGTTTGATATTCGCCGTGTACCAGGGCGTTCCCGGGACACCGAACCAAGAGTATATGAGGCATTTCACGACACTCCGTTAAAAATTTCCCGAATTTTTTCAGAATTTTTTTGTCACGTGTTTTTTGTATTTTTTTTTTTACATAAGGACCACTTTGTAAAATCTTAAAACATTCAGAATGATCTAATAAAATATAACAAAGTTTTTGGGCTTTGTTCCAAAATGGAGATTTCAATATACTCTATGAGTAACTTTTTTTTTTGCAATTTTTCGAATCTTACTTATAGAGTTTTAAAATCTTCATTTTGGAACAAAGCGCAAAAATTTTGTTATATTTTGTTAGATTATTCTGAATTTTTTTAGATTTTACAGAGTGGTCCCTTTAAAAAAAAAAAAGAACCGAAAAATGCCTGACCAAAAAATTTTGAAAAAATTTGGGAATTTTTTTTTCAATGTTTTTGTTCATATAAAAAATTTAGAGGGCAATCGAAATCATCGAGGCAAGATTTTAATCGGAATTTCGTGAAATGCCTCATATATTTGTCCTACCCCTATCCAACCCCTCCCTCTTGTATTACTTTCATTGAGCAATACCATCTGGAACATCGACGAGAGTCATATCACTGATTTTATCAGCGCAAACGACACGTGAAATCAGATAACACGGGAAAAGGTTTTTTTCATACGACGTCAATTTCGGCGCTAGTCGATAATAAATTTCAAAATTTGACGATTTTCAAAGCAACCTAATCGGTGATTGCCTTGTTTTTGCTTGTTTATAAAACGAAGTTATCACTTCGGAAATGAAAAAAATGTTTGTTAGTTAGTTTTTATTTTTGTAAAAAACTAATTTTTGTTTAGAAAGAAACTAATTTTTGTAAAAAACTAATTTTTGTTTACAGATAATTAATTTTTGTAAAAAACTATTTTTTTTTACAAAAATACTATTAAGATTTGATACAATTAAGAAAATTTTTAAGTAATTGGTATTGTTTTTGGCAAGAATTCAGATTTTCTTAGATCCTGAAATTTTGGAAAAAAGTTCTAGCTTTAGTAGGGATATTCGATTCTCTGGAAATAATCAATTCTCCAATTGATTCTGAATCGAATGAAGAAAATCGATTTTCATGAAAAATGGAATCCAAAGAATCGATTTCGTAAGAATTGATTTTTAAAAATCGTAAAGAAAATTAATTTCCAATTAAAGCTTACGTAAGTGTTTGTTAAGTTTTTGCCATGGAAAATTATTAAATTGGATTAATTTATTTTTAATACAAAATGGTGAAAAAAAAATAACAAATATAAAGCAGGTTTCATTCTGGCTAAACATCGTTTGATATAAAGTTTTTTTTAACGAATTTCGAATTTTATAAATTTATTATAAATCCAAAATTAAATAAATTTCATTTAATAAATTTAATTTAATTAATTTAATTTAATAAATTTGATTATTTAATTAATTGAATTTAATTAATTTAATAAATTTACAGAATTCACAGATATATACAAAACATGAAAAAAATTGTCCCGCTGAATTAAATTATGCTCATTTTTTGTAAATCAATTTTTTCGGTTTTTGGCCGAAATTTAAATTGTCAAAGAATTTTTTCGACTTTAGCCCTTTCATTCGAGATTTACAAAACAATCTTCTGCGATCTGATAAGATTTTTCTGAAGGGTTTGTCTTCAGAAAGCTTTTTATTATCGTATTCACTGGCTTCGTGACAGAAAAAAAAATCGATTTTCTTCTGCATCTATAATGAAAACGACCAAGGAAAAATTGGATATTGAGAATAAATGTCGTCAATGGACGGAATCGATTATCTTAACGTCTGAATAGTCCCTTTATCATCGATGTTGCCCTTTCGACTGTTGGAGTCGAAATAGAAGTCTCCAAAATGGAAATATATTCCAATGATAAAAGATCGATGGATAGTCGGCGATTGAGATGAAGATGAGATTAAATAAAACAAATTTTAATGAAAAGTTGGTACGGTCCAGAATTCTGCCATCAGCAAGGTCCTGCGCAAAGGACTTTCCTATTCGCATCTCTATTATCTACGATCTTTTTCTCTGGCTGTTCTTTCAATCTCACAGGCGAACGTCCCTTTGAGTCCTTCCTCGATAGAGACAGACTGCACACTACTCGTTGTATACGGGTCATTCCATGTCAAATCGACCACTTTTCTCTCCCATTTAAAACACTTTTCAGGAAATTTTTATATTTTTCAACCCAACCCAAAAAAAAACTTTTTTTTTTCAAATAGCCATAACTTCTTCAAAAATTGACTAATTGGGGCTTTTTTTCAAAATTTTCGTCTTGAATGTACTTTGCGAGAAAAAAATACAAAAAAATTTTACGATATTAAAATCTATGAAACTTTGCACTTTTTCGAGAAAAATAATCTTTTTCTCGAAGTTGGCCATTTTCAATTTCTTTTTCACTCAAAAAATACTTTGATCAATTCAGGAAAAAATGGCGCTCAACATGGAGACAGCCGACATTTCTTTCTATTTTTTTTTAAACTTTTTTGAAAAAAAGAACGAAATTTCTTCGAGGATTATCACTTTAAATTTTTTTTTCTTCTGAATTTTTCAAACTCTGAGGTCGTTTATAAATCTTTATAATTTTTTTAGAGTGGTATTTTGTGAAATAAGCCCAGCTGGGAAATTCTTTTTTCTCTTCAATTGATAAGAAAAAATGGAAAGAAATGTTGGCTCACTCCACGTTGGGTGGCATTTTTTCCAGATTTGATCAAAGTATTTTTTGAATGAAAAAAGAAAATTGAAAATGGCTAGCTTCGAGAGGAAGATAATTTTTCTTGAAAAAGTGAAAAATAGATTTTATCTATTTGTATTTTTGTAATTGATAATTGATTTGTATTTTTTTCGAAAAGTAGATTTAAAAACGAAAACTTTGAAAAAATCGTCCCAATCAGTCAATTTTTGAAGAAGTTATAGCTATTTGAAGAAAAAAACGTTTTTTTTTGGGTTGGTGTAAAAAAATTTGAAAATTTCCTGACAAATGTTTTTAATGGGGTAGAAAAGGAAAACAAAATTCCAGCCAAATCGAAAGCGGTCGGGTTTAAAAGTGGTTGATTTCACATGGAATGCTCCATACGTAGGCTCTTGAAAATTCGCACGGAAGCTTTTGTCTTCGTTCATTTTGAGAAAAAAGATCTCTGAATGAGAGATACGACGTCGAGATACAACGAGAAAAAAAGGGTTAGAAAAAAGGCGAGATACGAGTGTGAACTCTCGCAAATGAGTTGACTCTATCTCGTGGAAATGAAGTTGCAAATAGTACTTTGAATTCTTCAAAGAGGAAACTTCGCTCAGTGAGATCCAATTTAATTCCGAATTGTTATCAGAATAAATGTAGAGGAAAGGATCGTTGAATTCAACTTTTGTGCAATTAAATCAAAGCTCCTCTTCGATTTAATTGCAAAAATAGGAGAGTTGTCATTTAATTGCGACTATTTATTTCAATTAACATAATTGTATGGCAAAAAAATTCTCAAGACTTCGACAAAAGTATGTAAAAAGGGTTTTTGACGCGTCACAATTTTCTCTGAGTGATAAATGAAAAAGAGGTGGCGCACGGAAATATCAGCAGCAAAATGGCAGCACCGAATGTTACATCCGACGATAGTTGACATTCGTAAAAAAAAAAAAAAAACGCGTCACTACGTATTGCCATGGATGATCCACATTGACGAATGCGTTCTGCACACAAAAAGGCAACGAATACTTTTTATGCAATGAAAAAAAGTGAGGCTAAAAAAATGGACAGACGGAAAAGCGTTTTCCAGCGAAAATTCTGCAGGATTGGGACCGTTTGGAGAACAAAGAATTTAAAAAATGCCGGGAGAGAGAAACTGCAGCAGTCATATCCGTATGAACATTCGAATGGGCAGTTGCTGACGAAAATTCACCCTCTGGCTAGAAATGACAATCAACAAGAAAAAGAGAGAACGAGAGCGAGAGAGAGAGAGAGAGAGAGAGAGAGAGAGAGAGAGAGAAATGAGCGCCATGAACCCTCGATCTTCTATAACATTTTGGCTCCAAAAATTGATTTTTTAAATTTAATTTTCCCAATGTACATGGGTCATTCCATGTCAAATCGACCAAGGGTTGGAATCGACCCCTTTCAATTTCGATGAAATTTGGTCAGAAGTTTTCGTTTTCAATAAAACAAAGTTCTACCAAAAGAAAAAGAATGAATTTTTTTTTTCGAAAGTTATGCAAAATTCAAAATTTCACAATTTGTCAAATCTGTCAAGTTTATTTTTTAGATATCTTGAAGACTATTATTGTTACGAAAAATTGTTCCAAATTAATTTTAAAGAGTATACTTAAGGCTACGAAAAAAAAAATGTTTCGAAATTTTTTTTTGAAAAATGGTGAATTTGCAGAATTTTGAGTGTTCAAAAATCGTAAAAATCCAAGTTCCATATTTTATATTTGGTTTAATTTTTTTTTATATAATACCTTGTACTGATCTTAAAAGATCCTGAAATTTTCAGAGAGGTGTTTTTTTTTTTCAAAAATATAAATTTTTGAATTTTTAAAAATCGTGCGAATCCACGATCAACATTAAATTTTTGGTTAAATTTTGTTTACATAACACCTTGTACTGATCTTAAAAGATCCTGAAATTCTCAGAATGGTGTGTATTTGTTTCGAAAATAGAAATTTTTGAGTTTTGGTAAAAACCATTTTTTTTTTAATTTGTCATTAATTGAAATTTTTACTGTTTAAAATTACAGAATTACATGATTGCTCAACTTTACTTAATTTAGAGGGAAAACAAACATTTTACCAAAATTCAAAATTTTTTATTTTTGAAACAAAAACACACCACATACCCTTTGATACATGGTCGATTTTTGGTTTTTTTTTTGGCATTGGAATTTTGGCGCACGACCCGTGAAATTTTTTTAAACTTTTTTTTCACATGAAGAACTTGTGGAGAGGAGTATAAGCTTCAATTTTGTTTTTTTTTAAATTTTCGTGCGATTTTTTTTCGCCAAAAATATTCAATTTTTTGCAAAAAACGACCATATTTATAAAATGTAGCGTAACTCTAAAACTACTAAGTTTTTGTGAAAGTACTAAGAGGGTAAAAAGTTACATACAATTATTCTGAATTCAATGAAATTTTTTCAGAATTTTTTTTCAACATTTTTTTTCGAGATTTTTTCCTGTCAACGAGATATGTTTTTATTTTAAATAATCAGGTCTCTTAACTCATCTACAAGACTTTTTTATCAAAAAACCTCGTTTACATGGTTTTTTTAATCGGAAAACCCGTGTAGATGAGGTAAGAGACCCGATTGTTTAAGATACAAAAATATTTTGTTGAAAGCAAAAATTAAAAAAAATATATATTTTGAAAAAAAATTCTGAAAAAATTTAATTGAATCCAGAATAATTGTATGCGACTTTTTACCATCTTAGTGATTTCACGAAAACTTAGTAGTTTTAGAGTTACGCTTGATTTTATAAATATGGTCGTTTTCTACGAAAATCTGAATATTTTTGAGAAAAAAAATCGTACGAAATTTTTAAAAACGATATTGAAGCTTATACTTCCCCTCACAAGTTTTTCATGCAAAAAACAGCGCAAGAAAATTTTCATAGATCGTGCGCTAAAATTTCAACGCCGAAAAAAAGCCAAAAAACTACCATATTTCAAAGAACGTACCTGGTTTTAAAAAAATCGATTTTTTTTTTAACCAAAATGAAGCTGAATAAGTCCCCTTAGAAACGCCGCTTGTTGAATTGAAATATCTTCATTTTTAAAAGAGCTTTTAGTAATTAACCAAAGATCTTTTTGTACCAATAAACATTTTCCATTAGATAAACAATTTAAGACAAAAATTGTCATCGAAAATCAAATTTTTTTTTAGAAGCCGCCATTTTGTTAAAAATTGATATTTTGCTTATTCCTACGAGCAAATACTAGATTATACCTTTATATTCATAAAATCTTTTTTATTTTTTTATTTCGGATGATCCAAACCAAAGATATCGTTCTCACCACAAGACACCTTTTTTTAGAGGACCTCCCTAAAGACTCATTATTTTTTTGAAAGAAAAAATTCAAAATAGAGTTAAAAGTTATAAAAATATGTAAATAAATTTTAACGTTAATGAAATGTTCCAGAAAAAAATCTTGAAAAGTCGCTTTCTTGACCGAGATACTTCTGACCGAGGCTGCAAATATTCCTACATTTTGAAATGCGAGAGAGAGAATGTTCACCACAGCGAATAAAACACAGCGTATCATTGGTAAAGCCTACTCGTTGATATTGCTGTGGCAGCACTATCCACTGAAACTTGAAAGCTCTTGCGATGTTCCATGCGCTTGTATCCGGACTAATTTCGCATTGAGAGAGGACTGATACTCGAGAGTATGTCACTATAAATGTTGAAATTACACTGGCGAATAGAGTGGCTCATATATACGTTGAATACGTGCACGCGGTATTCAACTATACCTTCGCCCTATCCGATTACGTATCGTGCAGGGATTGCGTGACTACGTGACCCCGAGCTTTTCCTGGTATGCAGATCAACACTATGCACATTTATGACTGTATCGTGAAATGGAGAAGAGCGATGAACTGAATTTCTCGTTTACATCTTCCATATCCTCACGAGGGTTGTATTCAACTTGGGACTTGTAAATTCAGACTCGCAATCCAAAAAATAACGTACAAACGATATTCCGTGACCTTGGGAGCTTTTCATACTTGTCCAGTGAGAAAATTTTTGTACATGGGTCATTCTATGTCAAATCGACCAAAAGTTGGAATCGACCCCTTTCAATTTTGATGAAATTTGGTCAGAAGTTTTCGTTTTTAATGAAACGAAGTTCTACCGAAGGAAAAAAATTAATAATTTTTTTTTCGAAAGTTATCAAAAATTCAAAATTTCACAATTTTTTAAATCTTTCAAGTTTTTTTTTAAATATCAAAATCCTTGTGAATTTATGTTAAAGAGTATACTTGGTGCTATGACAAAAAAAAATATTCCGAAAAAAAAATTTGAAAAATGATGAATTTGGAGAATTTTGAATTTTCAAAAATCGTGAGAATCCAAGTTCCGTATTACATTTTTGGTTCAATTTTTTAAATATAATACCTTGTACTGATCTTAAAAGATCCTGAAATTTTTAGAAAGGTGTTTTTTGTTTTTTCAAAAATATAAATTTTTGAATTTTTAAAAATCGTTTAAATCCACGATCAACATTAAATTTTTAGTTAAATTTTTTTATATAATACCTTGGATTGATCTTAAAAGATCCTGAAATTTTCAGGATGGTGTTGTTTTGTTTCAAAGATATAAATTTTTGAATTTTGGTATAAAAAAATTTTTTTTTTACTAAAATGAGAAGATCAGTCCAAAGTATGATATACAAAAATTGAACCAAAAATTTAATGTTGAACGCGGATTTACACGATTTTTAAAAATTAAAAAAAAATTATTTTTGCAAAAACAAAAAATACCTTTCTGAAAATGTCAAGATCTTTTAAGATCAGTGCAAGGTATAATATTAGAAAAATTGAACCAAAAATTTAATACGGAACTTGGATTTTCACGATTTTTGAAAATTCAAAATTCTCCAAATTCATCATTTTTCAAAAAAAAATTTCGGAATTTTTTTTTTCATAGCCCCAAGTATACTCTTTAAGATGAATTTAGAACGATTTTTCGTAAGTTTAATTCTTTCCGAGATTTTAAAAAATAAACGTGAAAGATTTGAAAAATTGTGAAATTTTATATTTTGGATAACTTTCGAAATAAAAATTAAAATTATTTTTTTTAGGTCGAACTTCATTTTGTTAAAAACGAAAACTTCTGACCAAATTTCATCGACATTAAAAGGGGTCGATTCCAACTCTTGGTCGATTCGACATGGAATGACCCACATATTGTATAATCATTCATAATCTTGAAGTTGATTGACAAAAATTCGTACACTGAAAAAAAAAGTGTGAGTGAACACAATCTGCAGTCAAATACGTTCAACTAGATATTTATTTGGTCTAACTAAATAATTAGTTTTTTGAACAATTCTGCGCTTCGGCAGACTAAAATATTATTCAGGCAAAAAATGTTGAATTGTACTAACTAAATTATCTAGTTGAACGTATTTGACTGCAGATTTTGTTCAATCACACATTTTTTTTCAGTGTATAATTATGCCCAAATGCGAGCCCAAATGTTACACTAATCATAAACAATCACTTCCTTAACCTCATATTTTCTAGGTACCAAGCTTTAAAACCTGAGGATATACTTAAAAAAACCGGAATACTGTTGAAAGAATTTTTAACCATCTTTTACATTGATAATTTTTTACCCTGATGTGTCTTGAGAACATTTATGTTCAATCTCATTGTTTTGTAGGCAGCATAATTTAATAAAGAGTAATCGTTTTTTGGAATGGTCAAAAAACCAAAATATAGTAAAGAATAAGTCATGAGTGACTATTTGCAGGTTTCACCTTCACAGACGAAAGTATAGGTTAGCATCGTAAAATGGTTTTTACTTAACAAACGTGGACACTAATAATAAAGTTTTATTTCGATTCATCATCAAGGAATTCCAATTGAATTAGGTTTGTGTAACTACGATCACCATTTAGTAGATTCAGCCTCATATCAAGCAAGAACCTCCCCATCATAATGATTTACACTCACCTATATTTTTTACAACCGTTAAAAACTAAAAAAACATTTTTCAAAACTCGCAATCTTTGCTACCCAAACTTACTTAACCTCTCGGGACGTAACTCGCTTAAATTCTGATCTAAAGTTCCCTGAAGTTTCCTATTCTTGGCTCTCTTCATCCAAAGCGCCATATCCTGGGCTAACTTTCATCGATTTCACTCTCGCTAACCAAGTGGGAATCAACTTCACTTCGCTCAAGTGGACTTACACTTACATCAACTTCCAACTCCGCTGGGTTCAAGGTTTCGCTCTAACGATCTAACACAACCTATACAACTATTATGATTGAAGGTCAAACATACCCAAACTTTCGATGTAATTTAGATGTAAGTAGATCTATTGACTCAGATCAATCAATAATCAATAACTATTACAATAAAATTTGCACAATCTTTTTATGTAAGTTGCTCCAATCCTAAGTCGGTTACCTAACGTTCCCTGTAAAGAAAGTTAGTTACCCAATGACCTTAACCTTACTATTCTAACCTTAACTATTCTAATAACATTTGCACAATCTTTTTATGTAAGTTGCTCCAATCCTAACTCGGTTACCTAACGTTCCCTGTAAAGAAAGTTAGTTAACCAATGACCCTTAACCTTACTTATCCGAATAACCTGTAATTTCTCCAACCTGAATTTGCAACAACTTGAGTTTACTGAAATTAATCCACATTCGCATAACCTAAGTTGACCCCCAACTGACCTTCAGGGTCAAAACTGTTGACAAACTTCAAGGCACACGATTGATCTCCCATTCAGTTTTTTAGTAGTAAACATTGATTAACCTCACTTTATAACCACCGGAATGAATGGCATCGAAACTAAAGTATTTTTGGAGTTAAAATTTGGGCAGCTTTCGGATAAACCGTTATTCATGGCGCACTAGTCTGTACTAACTGTAAGCTCGATGGAGACGGCAAAATCCTGATAAGGTCGTATATACTATGACTATATCTATACAATGGAAAGCTGGTATATAAACGGCTGGTGAGCCCATCAATCGGGAATATCGCATCATCGCCATTTGCCCGTAAAATCCGCTGCCGGTTCCTCGTTAGCGACGCTCGTTACGCGTCTCTCTGAGTGCGGGAGGCTTTGCTCCCGCGCCTCTTCGTTGCGGCGGCGCATATTACCGACGATATAGATTTTCATGCCATTTATTATAGCTGTATAAATGTGTATATATACAGGGTGTCACATAAGTAACGAGACGGCTGAATATTTCCTCGGCTAAGGAGTTTTTCCAAAAGGTCAAGGTTATTTCAAGGTCAAATTTTATTTTTCAAACGGAAACCCCATTTTTGACATCGGCAATCGATAGAGCGAAAAATTTCACGTTCAAATGTGTTCTTAGGTCATAGGTACATTTTGACTTTGAAAGTCACCTAAAGTCAATTAAACTTAAAGAAGGTGTGGATACCTCCAGGAATTAAAGCTTTTCCCATACTTTTGTAAGGACTCAAGTTATTAATTTTAACAAGGCACATTTAGTAGTGACCTTAACGACGACCTTCAAGGTGATTCAAAGGTCAATTTTTTTTTAATGCAAACTTCTTTTCTTTTGTTCTGAAATCAAAACAACGAACAGTTTTACATCAACATTGAAAGATTCGGAATAAATCCATCCAATTTTTTCGGAATAAGTTTGATTTCAGGACTCAAAAATAGCGGTGTCAATATAAAAAAAAAGTTGACCTTGAAATTACCTTGAAAGTCATCGTCAAGGTCACTACTGAATGCGCCTTGTTCAAAATAAATAACAATGTCCTTACAAAAGAATGTGAAAAGTTCTAATTCCCAGAGGTATCCACACCTTTTTTGAGTTTAATTGACTTTAGGTGACCTTCAAATTCCAAATGTGCCTATGACCTAAGAACACATTTGAACGTGAAATTTTCCGCTCTTTCGATTGCCGATGTCATAAATGAGGTTTCCGGTTGAAAAATAAAATTTGACCTTGAAATAACCTTGAAGGTGATCGTTAAGGTCAAAATTAAGGTCACCATTGAATTTCTCGTCAAATGTTACTACAAGAAGGACCTTGACCTTTTGGAAAAATATCTTAGTCGAGGAAATATTCAGCCGTTCCGTTACTTATGTGACACCCTGTATATATTTACATAAATGTATTCTCGATATACAAATCTACCGTACAAACTCCCTTTTCAGCCTCGTTCGACTGCGATCCGACTGCGAAGGTTCGAGACCGCGGGGTGAGCAAATGAGAACGCGGAAAAGCTCGGTCATAACGGAGCCAGTCAACCGGCTATTCCTAATTATTTCAGAACGACGTTAATGAGAGAGCCGAGGGAAAGGGCGATAGGGCACGCTCGAACGACCAAAAATTTCCTCATCCCTCGGTACCGCTTGTACGTGGCAAAAGAGACGACGGGAAAAAGCCTGCGCGCAGCATCAACCCTCAGAAAAATAATAATCGATGACACTGATTTTTGTTTTCTTTTTTTTTGCGTTTTTATTTTGCGATACCGTTTTTTTTTTCTTTTTCACCCGACTCAACATGTTTTTTGCTCTTAATTTTTGTACACTAGCAATTTCTTATTTGCTTTTAACGCAATTTCGCGATTTTGGGGTTACTCAGAACAGAGTTGGGCAAAGTACTTGCAAGTACTTCAAGTATCAGGTACAAAGTACCGTAGGTACTTGAAGTACAAAGTACTTGTTATTTGCAAGTACTCGTCAAAACGAGTACTTGAAGTACAAGTATTTGAAAAAAATCAAGTACCAGTATCAAGTACTTTTCTAGTTTTCGGGCATGTCTCGTAAATTCTGGTACTTGGGTCATTCCGTGTCAAATCGGCCAAGAGTTGGAATCGACCACTTTCAATCTCGATGAAATTTGGTCAGAAGTTTTGTTTCAGCATAAAACCAAGTTCGACCAAGGAAAAAAAATTAATTTTTTTTTTTTCAAAAGTTATGCAAAATTCAAAGTTTAACCATTAAAATTTTTTTTTTTCTAAATATCTTGAAATCTATGATAGTTATGAAAAATCGTTTGTTTCGTCTTGAAGAGTATAATTGGGGCTACGAAAAAAAATCTTCCGACAAAAAATTTTGAAAAATGATGAATTTGGAGAATTTTGAATTTTTTTAAATCGTGAAAATCCACAATTAACATCGAATTTTTCGTTCAATTTTTTAAATATATTACCTTGTACTGATTCGAAAAGATCCTGAAAGATTTTCAGAAAGGTGTTTTTTTTTTCAAAAATATGAATTTTTTTAAGTTGAGCAATCATGTAATTTTGTAATTTTCAGCAGCCAAAATTACATGATTGATTAACTTCACTTAACTTAGAGGTAAACAAGAAGTTTTACCAAAATTCAAAAATTCATGTTTTTGAAACAAAAAAAAACACATTACTGAAAATTTCAGGATCTTTTAATATGAGCACAAGGTGTTATATAAAAAAATAAAACCAAAAATTTAATGTTGGTCGTGGATTTTCAAGATTTTGAAAAATTCTCCAAATTCATCATTTTTAAAAAATTTGTTTCGGAATATTTTTTTTCGTAGCCCCAAGTATACTCTTTAAGACGAACCCAGAACGATTTTTTCGTAACTATAATAGTTTTCGAAATATTTAAAAAATAAACTTGAAAAAATGGTGAAATTTTGAATTTTGAAAAAAAAAATTAATTTTTCCTTTTTTAGAACTTCGTTTTATGATAAAAGAAAACTTCTGACCAAATTTCATCGAAATTGAAAGGGGTCGATTCCAAATATTGGTTGATTTGACATGGAATGACCCATATTCAAAGGCTTTGCACAGGCAACGATCAGCAAGATACATTCAAAAGTACTTGTTATTTGTACTTGAAAAAAATACTTTAAGTACAGAAAAGTACTTGAAATTTTCAAGTACAGTACTTCAAGTACATGAAGTACTTTAAAAATTTAAGTACAATACTTGAAGTACTTTTGAAGTACTTTGTACTTGCAAATATAAAGTTCGAGGCGCAAGAACTTGAACAATAGATATAAAACATATGTATGGTGCAACATTTCGAAATTCCTGAAAATATGAGAACGTGCAAAAATATAAATTCGCTGTGGCGATTTGCAACGCCGAGTCAATATAACAGATGTACGTAGATTTGTTCATTGTCACTCTTGCAATTCATAATTGATTGCAAGAATATAGCATAAAATAGAGGATAAAAAAAATCGTTAGAATACGTAATAACATAATCTCCTGACAAATCTAATATATTAATAATAAAAATAATAAAAACGACAAATATATTGGAATATGAGTCATAATAAAAAAACAACTGTGAAAATATTGCACGAAAAATGCAAATAAGTAATAAAATATTAGCTCGCTACTCACTCGTTCGTCGCGATGTTCTCTACATCGACGATGTCGATTCTCACGGAATTTGAACCGAAATTCGAAAAAAAAACTCGCGAAACGCGACGGAATCGAGATTTGATCACGATTGATCACGTTTAAAGAAAACTTTTGTAATCCTGAAAAAAAATGGTTAAAAAATACTGCACTGTAATCCAAAAGGCGATGCGATGTAATCCAAAAGGCGATGCGGTGTAATCCAAAAGGCAATGCACTTTATCACCAAGAAAAAATTATTTCTGACAGCGATGAGCATCGTTGGAGGAAAAAAATTATCTTGGCACGTTTCGATAACTAAACAACCGCGAAATGTTTTAGATAAATGCCAGTATTTACCGCAAAAGAATTATTATTAAGAATTTATTGATTAGAATGGAAGAAAAAACATTGTTACAACGACAATAATTCCTAATGACGTGACAAGCTCGTTGGGAGTGATTTTTTTTGTTTCATTCGAACGATGAGCATCGCTGGATTTTAGGTTAGGAAACAAATTTCACACTTGAACACCGCTTACGTGCTAAAGAGGCCATTGAATATATCACTTGTTCACATTGAAACGCACTGCACTGAATTCCAAGGCACAGTAATTCGAAAGATTTCGCGAAATTGTCATCGTGATGACAGACTCGAAAAAACCGACGTTTGGACACTCGACGCGCTTGACCTTTCATCTCACATCATTTTCCGAGGCGCGATAATAATTTATGTTGGACAAAATTACAATGACTTTACGAAAAAGAATAGAAAAATACTCAGAGAAATAAAATGCGCGCGGACGGACGACAACTTGTTGTTGATACGAGATACTATTATGGCCGCCGTGTCTTTGATTTTGTCACTAGCGCCACAATCGCGCACAGCCGGTGGCGAAATGCTCAACTAGCTGGCGATGCTGGCGACTACCCACCGAGCTCTACTTTACCGACGGTGATTATTCTACTTGGCGCATTCGAATTTTCCCGCAGACCGGAAAACATTCTTGGCAATGAGAAAAAAATGTATATGGAAAAAAGTATCGAAAAACTACTCATACCGATGAGAAATGGTGCTCGATGCTTGGCGCGGGAGTCACTCGAGAAGAAATACGACGGAAAATTGAAAAAAGTCGGAGCGTCCAAAAACTCGTCCATCTTGGTCAACCGCCGAATTTCAACTGACGCGACGCCAAGTTTTTGTGACTCTCGCTAGTCCACAATTATTATGTTCAAAAAAACAACTAATATACAAAAATACCGAAAAATTATTCACACCGATGAGAAATGATGCTCAATGCTTCGCGGGAGAGTCCACTCGAGAAGAAATACGACGAAAAATTGAAAAAAGTCGGAGCGTCCAAAAACGCGTCCATCTTGCGGAAGCGCCGGATTTCAACTGACGCGACACCAAATTTTCGTGACTCTCTAGTCAAGATGGCGTCCAAAAAATGACTAATTTACAAAAATTAATGCTTTCAACCTATTTCAGCAGGATGAATAATCCTAATTGAACGTTCGATTGATTATTCGAGCATCGAATCGTGTATATTCAAAGCTTAATTACGGAATTTTTACAAATATGCCTCTAATTTGACTCGCTTTTTTCTCATCGCTAAACTTTACCCCTTCCACTCTTAAACCATTTTTCAAAAATTTTAAGAAAAAAATTATGAGATGTCAGTTGAAGTTTTGTAAAAAAAAATGTAAGAAAAATTAATTCGTTCAGACCCAAAATTTTTCGATATTCACTACCTGCGAAAAGTTTTCATACAAAACTTCAAAAAAGATCTGGAACGTTTTTTTATGCCTTTTCACCGGAAGTCAACGTAGACCAATTTAACGTTTCCTGATTTTTTAATTATTTTTACAATTTGTTTTTAGATTTGGATCCTATTTTGAAAACAGCTATTTTTCACCTTTTTCCCCCTCTCTTTTCAGGTGCACCCATCTTCTAAAGGAATTTTTTTTTTAATGCATGTTTACGATTGGATTCATAAAGGGGAAAGTTTGAGCTTCAATTTCCTTTTTTTAAAAACCTTGAGCGATTTTTTTTCCAAGGTTGTTCTGTTTTTTGTGAAAAAAGAGGAAATTTTCTAAAATCGCGTATAACACGAAAACAAAGAGGATTCATATAAAACTTCAAAACAGCAAAAGGTTCCGTCTCTTTTTTTGAGTTCAGAGGAATTTTTTCAGATTTTTTAAATCCAATTTTTGTTTCTTTTTTCCTGGGTCGGAGCTCAGATAATTTAATTACCATAACTCGAGAAATATGGGATTATTGATAAAATTTCAAGAGGAGAAAGTACTGTAATGTACCATTTTCAACATATTGGAATTATTTTCCATTTTTTTTTCCAGCCCCAACCGGAGAAAAAAAAATTTGGAAAAAAATTTGAAACAAAATGCCTCTCAGCTCAACGAAAATAGACACAACTTTTTGCTATCTTGAAGTTTTTCATGAATCCTCTTTGTTTTCGTGTTATACGAGATCTTTCAAATTTTCTCTTTTTTCACAAAAAAACAGAATAACTTTGGAAAAAAATGGCTCAAAGTTTTAAAAAAAAGGAAATTGAAGCTCAAATTTTCCCCTTTATGAATCCAATTGTAAAAATGCGGAAAAAAAATTCCTCTAGAAGATGGGTGCACCTGAAGCGAGGGGAAAAAAAGACGAAAAACAGCCGTTTTCAAAATAAAGTCCAAATCTAAAAACAAATCATACGAAAATAATTTAAAAAATTAGTAAATGAAGCCAAATTCTTCCCCTTTGGAATGCCGCTTGTTAATTTAGTCTACATTGACTTCCGGCGAAATGGCGTAAAAAAACGTTCCAGACCTTTTTTGAAGTTTTGTCCGAAAACTTTTCGCCGGTAGTGTAGGTATCTATAAATTCAATTTTCGCCTTTGGACTAATGTTGCAAGGCAATCTTAATGTCAAATAAATTTGAGATAAAATGATCTCAACTGGACGATGAAAAAAAGATTTTCTCACATTTCCAAATGTGCGTATGCAATTTTTTCACGATCGGATCAGATTCTGGAGCATTCCAAGCAGCGCTCGTCCGCCACTCTTTATATGTTTCTTATGCAGCGATTATCTTCAGATATGATTGAAGATCGTTCGGAGTTTCCGTTGTGTCCGATTATTCGTTATCTTCGTTCATTATCCAGCAACCTTCGTTTCAACCTCAATGATCCTGGCAAAATGAAAAACAATTATTTCAATGGCAAAGCTTGCATCGGGTGATTTTCAAAGATTTACTTACTCATAGCTCACAAATCCTCCAATCTTCTCTCCCTGGATTCCTAGTTGAAGCTAGCAAAGGGATTTGCTTCGCACGTTGATTATCTTCATGCATTTTCTTAACGGTGATTTGCAATTTGCCCCACAATTTTTGTCCAGCTTTCTATCTTTGGCAATGATCTTCATCAAAGATAGAAAATCTTGTGGTTCCGCATCTTGGTCGATTATTCGCTTTCTTCCATCGGTATCCTGACCAAAGCTTTCGCTTTTCCTACAACAATGATAATCATAGTGAGACGAAAAATGAATGTTACAGTAGCCAGCCTTGCAGAGGATAAAAATGAATGATTTTCTTACCGAAAGCTCAGCAAACCCGGAACTCTGTAGTTGATCTTTTCTGCTACATTCCTCGCAGACTCCAGCAAAGGCAATTTTTCCATACGACAACTGAACCCGTGCGAGATATTTTGAACTTGGTTTAATTGGTCGTGCACGGCGCAAATGTTATTATTTAGAGAATCGATGTTACGCACCGTACACAATGAGAATTCATCGCATATGAACGACGAATCTCAAAGATGGATCTTTGCCTAGTTTCATTGTTCAAGGATCTTGCGGACCTCGCATCAAAATCTTTACTCCGAGCATGGCGGTGGACAGATTTGGCTCGTCAATGAAACATCAGCGTACGTGCCAATGAGGAAGACGAGATTGCCAGCGGTGCCAAGTTCGCCCGAGACCTTCGGATAGCAAGCTCGAGCAGCCAAGACTGCGGAGATGAAAGATTGATCTCCAGGGTCTGAATCCTGCGGAGGAATATCCGGTCTAAAGAAAGAGCAAGAGCAGACATGAAAATGGGAGATGAGAGACTCAACAGGCTCGATCATCCGAGTCAATTAGACTCACGAGTCGTTTCTCGTCAAGCCCAGCATCCTGTCGTGGGTCGAAAAAGGCCAAGGATCCCCATATATCGATTCGGGACGATGGAATCGATGGAATATAGGCCGGGGATATTGTATCAACGACAAACGATGCACGATTGATATCCACATCCCGAACCGACATCGTCCGTGTCCTCACGAAATTCTCACGATACACATCACGGAACATATCAAAAAGACGATACATCGTTGCCCAAGGATATTCCTCGACAACAGAATAATGAAAAACATGTCGAAATAACCTCACAACGGAGAAATTCAAGAAAACCCGAGCGAAAAAAACGCGGCCAGGGCGAATACCCCCACTATGATTTTTGCGTATTACGTCTTTTACGAGCTCGGTGCCGTAAATTGAGAACCTGAAAAACATAAAAAACATCGAGAGGAACCTGGAATCACGTATGATAACGCAGGAATCAATGGGATATCATTTTTTTTCGATATATTGCTCAAATTATCGAATTATTGCAATGAAGGTTAGGAAAGTGGAGGGGGGAGAATTTTGGTGGTCGAGAAAATGTGCGTCACTTCCGGTCATATTTTTAGAAATTTCGTAAATAACGCTCGGTTATACGATTTTATGCTTGAATAATTAATCAAATATTTAATTAAGATTTATCGTGCAGCTGAAATGGGTTAGAAGCATATATTTTCGTAAAATAGTTTTTATCGCAGTGCCGTGTTGTCTAGGAAGTTGCAAAAATTTGGCGTCGCGTCAGTTGAGTTCCGGCAGTTTTGCGAGGTGGACGCGTTTTTGGGAGCTCCGACTTTTTTTCAATTTTCGGTCATATTTCTTCTCGGGTGACCCCCCGCTATCGTCGAGCATCGTTTCTCATCGGTATGAATAACTTTTTGACATGTTTTTTCCATGTTTTTACTTTTGTGGTGCTAGTAATTCTTTCTATGTCGCGGGGAAATTATTCGAATAACTCCAAGCGAAGCTTCAGTCCCGTCGGTAAGGAAGAGTTCGGAGCTAACTTATCAGGGTCGGTAGAATCGATTTCGGTGGGTAGATAGTTCGGCTTTCCGCCACCGACCGATCATGCGTCATCGTGGCGCTAGTGATAAAATCCAAAGACGTGACCGCCATAATGGAAATTTCCTGTAAAGTAGACGTCGTTGTTCGCGCGGCGTGTTTTTTTTATTTCTTCGCGGGATTCTTTTTCGATTATTTTTTGTAAATTTATCGCAATTATGTCGAATGTAAATTATTATCGCGAAACGGGAAATGATGCGAGATGGCGGGTCGGGCGAACGAACGTCGGTTTTTTCGCAACAGTCATGACGATGACACATTCGCGGGACCTTTCGGATATCAGTGCCTTGGAATACGGTGAGAGTGTTGAGTGTGATATTTTTAATGCCCTTTTTAGCATGTAAGTCGTGTTCAAGTGTGAAATTTATTTCCTAACAAAGAATCGGCGATGCGCATCGTTTGAATTTAAAAAAAATCACTCGGAACGAGTTTTTGACGTGATCAGGAATTATAATCGTTATAACCATGTTTTTCTTCCATTCTAATCAATAAATTTTTAATAATAATTCTTTTTCGATATATACTGGCATTTATCTCAAACATTTCGCTCTTATTTCGTTCTCGAAACGTGCCAAGATAATTTTTTTCCTCCAACGATGCTCATCGCTGTTGGAAATATTTATCTCTTTGAGATAAAGTGCAACTTCAATTGGATTACACCGCATCGCCTTTGGATTACTCCGCATCGCCTTTTGGATTACACCGCATCGCCTTTTGGATTACGTTGCATAGTTTTTTGTGCATTACAGTGCAGTATTTTTTAACCATTTTTTTTTTCAAGTTTACAAAAGTTTTCTTTAAACGTGATCAATCGTGATCAAATTTCGGGTCCGTCGCGTTTCGCGAGTTTTTTTTTCGAGTTTCGGTTCAAATTCCGCGAGAATCGACATCGTCGATGAAGAGAACATCGAGACGAACGAGTGAGTAGCGAGTCAATATTTTATTACTTATTTGCATTTTTCGTGCAATATTTCCACAGTTGTTTTTTCATCATGACTTATATTCCAATATATTTGTTGTTTTTATTATTTTTATTATTAATATATTAGATTTTTCAGGAGATTATGTTATTACGTATTCTAACGATTTTTTTTTAATTCTCTATTTTTTTCTATATTCTTGCAATCAATTATGAATTACAAGAGTGACAATGAACAAATCTACGTACATCTGTTATATTGACTCGGCGTTGCAAATCGCCACAGCGAATTGATATTTTTGCGCACTTTGATATTTTCAGAAATTTCGAAATTTTGCACCATACGTATGTTTTATATTTATTATTTAAGTTCTTGCGCCTCGACCTTCTGACTTCGCTCTTCTGTATTTTCTCAGAGGCTCTGGATTTAACTTACGAGGGTTCACTTGAGTTAGATTTATATTTGGCCATTTTCAATGTATGTATTTTTTTTATTTTTTCTCAATACTTAACGGTTTTTTTTCTTTTATATATACTAACGATTCTATGCGAACTTTGAATAAACGCCGAGAAACCAAGACGTTTATTGGTGATTAATTGATCGGACCGATTATTCGATTCTCACAGTTAATTAGAGGCGTCGGGAGTTATTTATCGATGACTATTTTAATCCATTTCCAACGATGTCTCGCGATATTCCATCATTTTCATTTCCCTTCTTTTTTTTTATGAAATCATTCCGATTAACTGTTAATTGCCATTTAAAAAAACTACCGACATTGTCCGTCATTTTAGTTGAACGAGAAAAAATTAGTCTCAGCCATTTCAAGTTTTTCATAAAATTTAATTAACAAAAAAATAACGATAATTTTCAGTTTTTTAAATACGAGAAAAAATAGGTTTTTTCGAATAATAGCTGTAAAAAAAATTGCAAATATTCTCACTGATAATGTAAAGAAAAATAATTCTCATTTCAAATGTAATTAATTTAATTCAACGAATTCATGAATTTTTTTATTCGAACTTTTCATGCAACGTTTTATTACAATACAAATTACTATAGTTATTTTTATGAAACAAGAAATTTTAATTTTCTCCAGTTATTCTGATTTTGAAGACTGCGAGTACTTTTCGGAAGGGTTTAGAGTCTAGATAAAAATCTAAAAAAATTAGGGTACCGTTTTTGAATTATTCGGAGTCGATTTGGGAGGCGTCTGATGAAAAATTCGTTCGAGCCCTGGTTAAGGACCACCCTAATATGCACGTATCGAAGTCAACGTGTGTGTATATAAAGGCCGTATAGCGTTGGGCTATCAGGGACCACCTGCTTTCCCCTATTAAAATAACGATTATGCAGCAAGCGAGCTTTCCATCCGCGAACAGCATCAACTATAAAGCGCATATATATATATATATATATATATATATATATATATATATATATATACGTTATACAAGCACAAACGTATGCGCGTAAGCTTTATACGGCGCATATGTACGGCTGTAGAATTTAATATAAACGTCATAACTAACGGGAGAGACGGCTGTGGATGGAAATGACGTGTTTCCCGTCGTCCGTTAAAGGTTAAAGCCTTTCACGGGCGATCGAATGCGATATGCCGTATATTTCGAGAATCGTTACGGCGCAACGTCATTTCCTCGTTGACGGGTGCAAAGACGAGTGCGCTCGAATATTTCCCTTATCAAAATTCACACAAGCGAAATACCGGCGTCAAATTAATTCTCTCAAGAGGGGAAATAAACTTGAAATTCTCTTAGTAAATATTTTTTTTTCTCCATCGAGGCTCACTGCTCAAAATTACAGAATTACATGATCGCTCAACTTTACTCAACTCATAGATAACATTTTTTTTTTTACTGAAATTCATATTCCTGAAACAAAAAAACACTTTTCTGAAAATTTTAATTTAATTTCATTGATAAATATTAAATTAATAAAATTTAATCTTTCAAGATTAGTACAAGGTATTATATTTAAAAAATTGAACCGAAAATTTGGAGATTTTAACGATTTTCGGAAATTAAAAATTCTCCATTTATCATTTTTCAAAATTTTGTTTTTCGTCGTCCCAAGTATTAAGACGAACCCAGAACGTTTTTTTTCGTAACTATAATAGTTTTCGAGATATTTAAAAAATAAACTTGAAAAATTGAAAATATGGTGAAATTTTGAATTTCGCATAACTTTCGAACAAATTTTTTTACATTTTTTCCTTTCAGTATGATTTCGTTTTATGATAAAATAAAACTTCTGACAAAATTTCATCGAAATTGAAAGGGGTCGATTCCAACTATTAGTCGATTTGACATGGAATGACCCATACACATATTGCACGTTTTTATAAAATGTTACATTTTTATAAAATAAATGAATAAATAAATAAATTTTTATAAAATTTTAAAGGATCTTACATAAAAAATTAGATCGGATTTTTTTTTAAATGGACTATAAAAAAAATACGAAAAAAATTTACTTTTAACAAACGTTGTAACTCCCGCTAAAAAGAGGCTCTAAATTTTGTTATCAGTTCTTTATGATTATAAAACTTATATTGAGTTACATTTTAATGGCGCATAATGTTTTTACCCAACTTTTTGAATTTTTTTTTTTAAATTTTAAACACAGTTTTTTTAAAACTAAATTTTTTTTATAAATAAAATAAAATAAAGGAATTTAGCTACTAGAATAGATATCCCCGTTGCAGAGTTTCAGTTGTTTTTTTGGGTTTGATAAAAAAAAAAAAAAATTTTATTATAAAAACTTGGTTTTTTGTCAAACCCAAACAAACAACAGGAATTCTGCAACGGGCATATCTATTTTATTAGCTAAATTTATATATTAAAAAAAAAATTAAAAAGTTAGGTTAAAAACATTATAGGCCGCGATAATAATATTAAATATGTTTTTTAACTGTAAGAAACTTACACAAAAACAATCAGCTCGATTCTGACAAGACTTACACTTCCGAATATTTACCAAAGATTTATTTTTTCTGTAATTATGTAAATTTTGTAAATTGAAAAAAAAAGTTTAACATTTTTATAAAATAAATAAATAAATAAATTCTTATAAAATTTTAATGGACCACCCTAAAAAATTAGGTCGGAATTTTTCTTTTTAAATGGATCATAAAAAAAAATATGAAAAGAAATCATTTTAACAAACGTTTGTTCCAGCGAAAGATATTGCGAATTATTCTGTACGTCGCTAAATTTCATATCCACATTAAATTACTTTTGCTTTACTTCCCCCATTTTTTTTTTTGCTGCCTCAACATATTCGTAATATCTCGCGCCGGCGAATTTGCCTTCGGACATTTCTGGTTATCGAGAATATTTCCGTCGATAAATTCACGCGCGTGTCGCCCTTTCGATTTTGCTCTCGTTTTTTTTTCTCTCACTTCCACGCGTCGAAACCAATGTCGAACAGTATGAAAAAAGGAAGCCGGCGAAGAATAAGGATGAAAGAAAGGATTTTTGAGGGGTTGAGAAAGTGAAATCCTCGGGCGAGGATGAAATTGTACGGCGAAAGACTGCAGCCGGTGTTTACATGCGGTTTGTGCACATCGGGCTCTCATTCTTCTTCCCTCGGTCCATCCACACACGAAGGCCCATTCGGCGATGCCGAATTTCGCACATACAGTGCATCTGTCTTTGTGGTTTATGCGTCTGGCTCTAACAAAAATGTTGCCGCGCGCGGAGCGCAGTCTGAAATTGGAGATCGTCGAGGCGACGAGGTACGAGTTTCAACTCGCATATGAGGCATTCTTCATCAACTGGGTCACTTTTTTTTCAACCTCCAATATTTTTTTATTTTCAATTTTTTCAATGCAAAAAAAAATGTGATTTTAATTTTTTATAAAGCGCGAAAAAAGTTTTTATTCTTTTGGTTTTGTTTGATGAATATTTTTTGAGATACAGTGTTCGCAATGAAAAATTGAAAATCCTGAATGGACGCCTCAAAAAATCTAAAAAAATTACAGACCTTCCGTTTGACTAATATTTCAAACGGATTTTGAACAAAATTTGAGAGATTGAAAAAAAATGGCCCAGTTGATGAAGAATGCCTCATATTTCCTTTTTGGCATGATGCTGCTCGCAAATGCTATTTTATTGTCCCAGATCCTCCACAGACAACCCCCCCCCCACGTCGATTTTACTCTTTTTTGCTCGTAGCGCAGTATAGACAATAGAGAAACATTGCTTATTCGAACCTTATTGCACCGATTCTCTGATTTAATTTTTTTCGTGAGTAGAGAATCACTCATCCTATTTTTTAGGAAGATATGGAAAATAGGGAAAAATTTGATTTAAAAAAAATGTTTGGTCGTATTTGTCGAATTATCATAAATTTGATGTACTGACTCATTTTTTAGGCCGGTCCGCGATATCTGGGGCGTAATGGACCACCCTAAAAAATTAGGTTGGATTTTTTTTTCTTCAAATGATGATGAATTTGATGCATTCATCCATTTTGAGGCCACTACATCCAGGGTAAAAGAGACCATAAGAAAAATAGGAAATTATTGTTCAAGGTCAAATCTGAAAAGTTTTTATCATGCGGACAAAAATATCTTTATGTCGCGAAAATGATGGATTGGAATATCAACGATCATGCACCCAGAAAAAAAATCTAGTCGTAGGGTTGCAAATAATGCATTACTTTTTTTAATGGCATTTGCATTTTCATTAACCATAAACCATTGAAATTTAATGGATAATGGAAATTATTCTCATTAACCATTAAATTTCAATGGCTAATGGAAACAACTTTCATTGAACATTAAAATTTAATGATTAATGGAAATTATTTTCATTAACCACTAAAATTTAATGGTTAATGGAAATTATTTTCTTCAACCATTAAAATTTAATGGTTAATGGTTAATGAAAATGCAATTGCATTAAAAAAAAGAAATGCATTACTTGCAACTCTGCCCATTACAATATAGTGTGCAATAGAAAAAAATTCCATTACCCATTGCAATGTAATGTGTAGTGGATAAAACTTTGATTGCAATTTTGAGAATGGAAAAATATAGATGAATAAATTATTGCAGTTTTGCATTACATTTTATTGACTTAGGAGTTAGATTTTTAGAATTATAATATATAGATGCTTTTTAGAATTTAAGGTGAAAATCTAAGTCTTAAATCAATAAAATGTGATGCATAATTGCAATAATTTATTCATCTATATTTTTCCATTCCCAAAATTGCAATCAAAGTTTTGCCCATTACCTATTACATTGCGATAATAATCTAGATGCTTTTTAGAATTAAAGTTACCTGAAAATCTAAGTCCTAAGTCAATAAAATGTAATGCAAAATTGCAATAATTTATTCATCTATATTTTTCCATTACACATTACATTGCAATGGGTAATGGAATTTTTTTCTATTACAAACTAGAACTATTACACACTGTAATGGGCAGGGTTGCAAATGATGCATTACTTTTTTTAATGGAATTGCATTTTCATTAACCATTAAATTTCAATGGTTAATGGTTAATAGTTGATGGAAATTAATTTCATTAGCCATTAAAAAAGTAATGGTTAATGCATTACTTTTTCATTAAAAATTTCGCAAACCTGTCTAGTCGTAGGTACTATAATCGTTTATTTGATTATTTTTTAGTTACTTTAAAGAAAATATTCTTTCCCATCCAATTTTGGGCGATATTTACTTCCACTATATTTATTTACTTGAATTCCCTGTCATCGAGAAACAAGCGTTGAAGAAAAATTCTATTCGTCGTTACTAAATACCTTTTCACCCGTAATCTCATCCTATCATATCTGCAGATTAGTCAGTACCCCAAAAATCCGCCAGGTGGCAACCTCTCGCACAAGCGAACCTGCCTCTCGACGCCTATATCCTTTCCAAGCTCGTCAATGTTTGATATCCTTTTCTTTTCCCTTCTGTTAAAGAAAAGTCGAAGCTCAACGAAATTGTAGACTTCATATGTGTACCTATACATTCAAAGATTGAAATGTTTAAAAATATATATTCTGTAAATATTAAAAAAAAAAATTATTTCATTTAAATACATATTTGTTCAGTTTGAAATAATATTTATTAATATTAAATTAAAATTTATTAGATCGCAATATATTTTCCTAGTAGGTCATTCAAAAAAAAAAAAAAAATTCGTTAACATGACTAGAGTTGTATTAGGCCGGCCTACGACTAAAAAAATTTATTTGGCTTGACTAGGATTTAGTTAAATGTACTAGATCTTTTTTCTGGGTGTGATGCAGCGAGTTACAAGGATGCGAATGGGGGAGGTATGAAATGCAGACGTTGTGAATTCGTATTTGTCGAGAAAATCGCGAATTTTGTGAAGGACGCAGCGAACAATGCATCAAAACGGATTGTATCGAGGTGGAAGGGGTTTAACACATAACAATACAATTCGAGTATCCGAGAGAAACAGAAAGAGAGAGTTATGTCCGGGGACGATATGAAATGACGAGCAATTCGTTTCGACTTGCCGCTCACGAGACTATCTTATCTTCAACCCAAACCCAAACCTCTCTCCTTCCTCTCTCTTTTTGCCTCTGTCTCTTTCTCTTTCTCATGGTTCGTGGTTAGAGAAATTGCACGAGTTCGGACTCACTCTCTTTCTCCCTCTCGTAATTTTACATTGATTATATCGCTCAAACAGATCCTCTCCCTCACCCAATTGTTCTTATTTGCAATCCCATTTTTCATTCTCGACCGTGACTATTTTCCTCGTCACGAATTCTGCGATGCAAATCCAAATGAAAGAACGAAATTCCCTGCCAAAAGGACGAAAAACGGCGAAAAAGGTCCATAAATTAATGGTACCGCCCCAATAATTTCTGGAAATATATTGTCGAAATGTATGAGGCATTCCACGCCATTTCGATCAAAATCTTATTGCCTTGATGATTTCGATTTTCCTTTAAATTTTTTATATAAAAAACACACTGAAAAAAAATCCCAAATTTTTTCAGAATCCTTTTGTCCGTGTTTTTTTATATTTTTTTTTTAAAGAAACCACTTTGTAAAATCTGAAAAAGTTCAGAATAATCTAGTAAGATATAACAAAATTTTTGGACTTTGTTCCAAAATGGAGATTTTAATACTGTTATAAGTACATTTTTTTTGCAATTTTTTGAATTTTACTCATAGAGTATTAAAATCTCCATTTTGGAACGAAGCCCAAAAATTTTGTTATATTTTATTAGATTATTCTGATTTTTTTCAGATTTTACAAAATGGTATTTTTTTCAAAAAAAAAACGAATAAAATCCAAAAAACGCGTGACCAAAAAATTCTGAAAAAAATTTGAAAAATGTATTTCAATGTGTTTTTTATACAAAAAATTTAGAGGAAAATCGGAATCATCAAGGCAAGATTTTGATCGAAATGCCGTGGAAAATTATTGCACACATTTGAAATAAATTCACTGCTCTTTTGAAAATGAAGATATTCCAATTCAACAAGCGGCGTTTCAAAAGGGACATATTCAGCTTTTTTTTTGCTATTGGAAAACAAAGAAAAATCGATTTTTTTAAAACACGGTACGTTTTAAAACACGGTACGTTTTTTAGCTTTTTTTGTAGCGTTGAAATTTTGTTGCACCATCTATGAAAATTTTGCTCAACTATTTTTCAAGTAAAAAACTTGTGAAGACGAGTATAAGCTTCAATTTTTTTTTTTCAAGTATTCAAATTCAAAAATATTCAATTTTTCGTATAAAACTATCATATTTATAAAATGTAGCGTAACTCTAAAACTACTGAATTTTCGTGAAATCACTTGGAGACTAAAAAGTTGCATATAATTATTCTGGATTCAATTAAATTTTTTCCGAATGTTTCTTCAACATTTTTTTATCGAAAATATCTGTAAAAAATTGAAAAAAAAAAATTTGGAAAAAATTCTGAAAAAAATTCATTGAATCCAAAATGATTGTATGCAACTCTTTACCTTCCTAATAATTTTATGAAAACCCGTAGTTTGAGAGTTACGCTACATTTTATAAATTTGGTCATTTTTTTTTACGAAAAATTGAATATTTTTGCGAAAAAAAATCGTATGAAACTATTCAAAAAACAAAATTGAAGCTAATACTTCCTCCCACAAATTTTTCACGCAAAATAGTTTTTAAAAATTTGCATGGCTCGTGCACCAAAATTCAAGGCCAAAAAGCACAGCAAAAAAACGATCATGTTTCAAAAAAAGGCTTAGCGGGTTCCAAAAAAATTGAAAAAATTTTTTGGTAAAAGCGAAATGAAGCTGAATATGTTCCCTGTGAAACGCCGCTTCTTAAATTGAAATATCTTCATTTTTTAAACTTTTGCATTTTTTTAAGCGAAACTTTTTGTGCAGAATCATTGTAAACACTGAAAAAATCAGATTTTGTTCGGTCACTAATGAAACGTTTGACCCCTTAATACGTCTATATTCATTTGGTACTATACACAGTATCATCTCAACCGCTTGCCTCCGGGCTATGTATCTACCTGGCTTTACATCCGTTCAAATATCGTGCAGATCACCTCCATCAAGTCAGCAGAGAAAAGTCTCAAAAATGGATTCAACTTATACCAGAATTAGGTGCTTTTTAGGTGCTAATTTGGTGCTGAATTGGAAATTTTAGTGCTCCTTAAGTTTTTCCAAAAATCCAATTGCAAAAGTTCTCTGCTACCTTGATATCAAGCTAGCAGAGACTCATTGTTAGGCAACACTTGATAAAAATCTAAGAGCATAAGAATTAAGTGCTTTTTAAGTGCTTTCGAACCGTATAAACTAAAACCCCAAAATCCCAACGAAAATATTTTTTTTCAATTTTTGAAATTTTTTGGGTTTTTCGAAATCTAAAAAAATACGTTTATTGGGAATCTAATGGTATAGGAATTAAGTGCTTTTAAAGTGCTTTCGAACGATGCAAAAAAAAATCAAAAAATCCAACCGAAAGTATTTTTTTTCAATTTTGGAAATTGTTGAGTCCTTTCAACATTTGAAAAAATACATAGATTCGGATTATGATGCCATAAGAATTAGGTGCTGTTTAGGTGCTCTCGAACCGTGTACGAGTAAACTCGAAAATTCCACCGGAAGTATGTTTTTTCGATTTTTAAGATTTTGAGATATTTAAAATTTTTTAAAAATACATAGAATCGAAATCTATTGCTACGAGAATTAGGTGCTATTTAGGTGCTTTTGGACCGAATGAAAATAAATTTAAAAATCCAACCGGAAGTATTTTATTACCAACTTTAAAATTTTCGAGACTTTTCGAAATTTGAAAAAGTACATAAATTCGCAATGTAATGCTATAGGAATTAGGTGCTATTTAGGTGCTCTCAAACCGTGCAATAGTAAAGTCGAAAGTCCAGCGTGAAACATATTTTTTCGATTTTTGAAATTTTTTGGGTTTTTCGAAATACAAAGAAATACGTTTATTAAAAATCCAATGCTTCAGGAATTAAGTGCTTTTTAAGTGCTTTCGAACCATGCAAAAAAAAATCCAAAAATCCAACCGGAAGTATTTTTTTTCAGTTTCACAAATTTTCGAGACTTTTCGAAATTTGAAAAAGTACATCAATTCGAAATGTAATGCTATAGGAATTAGGTGCTATTTAGGTGCTCTCGAACCGTGCAATAGTAAAGTCAAAAATTCAACGTGAAACATATTTTTTCGATTTTTCAAAATTTTTGGGTGGTTCGAAATCCGAAAAAATACGTTTATGGAAAATCTAATGCTAAAGGAATTAAGTGCTTTTTAAGTGCTTCCGATCGGTGCAAAAAAAATCCAAAAATCCAACCGGAAGTATTTTTTTTTTTAAATTTTAGAAATTGTTGAGTCTCTTCAACATTTGCAAAAATACATAGATTCAGATTAGGTTGCTATAGGAATTAGGTGCTGTTTAGGTGCTCTCGAACCGTGTACGAGTAAACTCGAAAATTCCACCGGAAGTATGTTTTTTCGATTTTGAAATTTTTAGAGACATTTGAAAATTTTGAAAAATACATAGAATCGAAATCTATTGCTATGAGAATTAGGTGCTATTCAAGTGCTTTTGAACCGAACAAAAGTAAATCTGAAAATCCAACCGGAAGTAGTTTTTTATCATTTTAAAAATTTTCGAGACTTTTCGAAATTTGAAAAAGTACATAAATTCGCAATGTAATGCTATAGGAATTAGGTGCTATTTAGGTGCTCTCAAACCGTGCAATAGTAAAGTCGAAAGTCCAACGTGAAACATATTTTTTCGATTTTTTGAAAATTTTTGGGTTTTTCGAAATACGAAGAAATACGTTTATTGAAAATCCAACGCTTCAGGAATTAAGTGCTTTTTAAGTGCTTTCGAACGATGCAAAAAAAAATCCAAAAATCCAACCGGAAGTATTTTTTTTCAGTTTTACAAATTTTTGAGACTTTTCAAAATTAGAAATTACATCAATTCGCAATGTAATGCTATAGGAATTAGGTGCTATTTAGGTGCTCTCGAACCGTGCAATAGTAAAGTCAAAAATTCAACGTGAAACATATTTCTTCGATTTTTCAAAATTTTTGGGTTGTTCGAAATCCGAAAAAATACGTTTATGGAAAATCTAATGCTAATGGAATTAAGTGCTTTTCAAGTGCTTCCGATCGGTGCAAAAAAAATCCAAAAATCCAACCGGAAGTATTTTTTTTTTTCAATTTTAGAAATTGTTGAGTCTTTTCAACATTTGCAAAAATACATAGATTCAGATTATGATGCTATATGAATTAGGTGCTGTTTAGGTGCTCTCGAACCGTGTACGAGTGAACTCGAAAATTCCACCGGAAGTATGTTTTTTCGATTTTGAAATTTTTAGAGACATTTGAAAATTTTAAAAAATACATAGAATCGAAATCTATTGCTATGAGAATTAGGTGCTATTCAAGTGCTTTTGAACCGAACAAAAGTAAATCTGAAAATCCAACCGGAAGTAATTTTTTATCATTTTAAAAATTTTCGAGACTTTTCGAAATTTGAAAAAGTACATAAATTCGCAATGTAATGCTATAGGAATTAGGTGCTATTTAGGTGCTCTCAAACCGTGCAATAGTAAAGTCGAAAGTTCAACGTGAAACATATTTTTTCGATTTTTTGAAAATTTTTGGGTTTTTCGAAATACGAAGAAATACGTTTATTGAAAATCCAATGCTTCAGGAATTAAGTGCTTTTTAAGTGCTTTCGAACGATGCAAAAAAAAATCCAAAAATCCAACCGGAAGTATTTTTTTTCAGTTTTACAAATTTTCGAGACTTTTCGAAATTTGAAAAAGTACATAAATTCGCAATGTAATGGTATAGGAATTAGGTGCTATTTAGGTGCTCTCGAACCGTGCAATAGTAAAGTCAAAAATTCAACGTGAAACATATTTTTTTGATTTTTGAAAATTTTTGGGTTGTTCGAAATCCGAAAAAATACGTTTATGGAAAATCTCATGCTAAAGGAATTAAGTACTTTTGAAATGCTTCCGATCGGTGCAAAAAAAAATCCAAAAATCCAACCGGAAGTATTTTTTTTTTTTAATTTTAGAAATTGTTGAGTCTCTTCAACATTTGCAAAATTACATAGATTCAGATTAGGTTGCTATAGGAATTAGGTGCTGTTTAGGTGCTCTCGAACCGTGTACGAGTAAACTCGAAAATTCCACCGGAAGTATGTTTTTTCGATTTTGAAATTTTTAGACATTTGAAAATTTTGAAAAATACATAGAATCGAAATCTATTGCTATGAGAATTAGGTGCTATTTAAGTGCTTTTGAACCGAACAAAAGTAAATCTGAAAATCCAACCGGAAGTAATTTTTTATCATTTTAAAATTTTTCGAGACTTTTCGAAATTTGAAAAAGTACATAAATTCGCAATGTAATGCTATAGGAATTAGGTGCTATTTAGGTGCTCTCAAACCGTGCAATAGTAAAGTCGAAAGTTCAACGTGAAACATATTTTTTCGATTTTTTGAAAATTTTTGGGTTTTTCGAAATACGAAGAAATACGTTTATTGAAAATCCAATGCTTCAGGAATTAAGTGCTTTTTAAGTGCTTTCGAACGATGCAAAAAAAAATCCAAAAATCCAACCGGAAGTATTTTTTTTCAGTTTTACAAATTTTTGAGACTTTTCGAAATTTGAAAAAGTACATCAATTCGCAATGTAATGCTATAGGAATTAGGTGCTATTTAGGTGCTCTCGAACCGTGCAATAGTAAAGTCAAAAATTCAACGTGAAACATATTTTTTTGATTTTTCAAAATTTTTGGGTTGTTCGAAATCCGAAAAAATACGTTTATGGAAAATCTAATGCTAAAGGAATTAAGTGCTTTTTAAGTGCTTCCGATCGGTGCAAAAAAAATCCAAAAATCCAACCGGAAGTATTTTTTTTTTTAATTTTAGAAATTGTTGAGTCTCTTCAACATTTGCAAAAATACATAGATTCAGATTAGGTTGCTATAGGAATTAGGTGCTGTTTAGGTGCTCTCGAACCGTGTACGAGTAAACTCGAAAATTCCACCGGAAGTATGTTTTTACGATTTTGAAATTTTTAGAGACATTTGAAAATTTTGAAAAATACATAGAATCGAAATCTATTGCTATGAGAATTAGGTGCTATTTAAGTGCTTTTGAACCGAACAAAAGTAAATCTGGAAATCCAACCGGAAGTAGTTTTTTATCATTTTAAAAATTTTCGAGACTTTTCGAAATTTGAAAAAGTACATAAATTCGCAATGTAATGCTATAGAAATTAGGTGCTATTTAGGTGCTCTCAAACCGTGCAATAGTAAAGTCAAAAGTTCAACGTGAAACATATTTTTTCGATTTTTTGAAAATTTTTGGGTTTTTCGAAATACGAAGAAATACGTTTATTGAAAATCCAATGCTTCAGGAATTAAGTGCTTTTTAAGTGCTTTCGAACGATGCAAAAAAAAATCAAAAAATCCAACCGGAAGTATTTTTTTTCAGTTTTACAATTTTTTGAGACTTTTCGAAATTTGAAAAAGTACATCAATTCGCAATGTAATGCTATAGGAATTAGGTGCTATTTAGGTGCTCTCGAACCGTGCAATAGTAAAGTCAAAAATTCAACGTGAAACATATTTTTTTGATTTTTCAAAATTTTTGGGTTGTTCGAAATCCGAAAAAATACGTTTATGGAAAATCTAATGCTAAAGGAATTAAGTACTTTTTAAGTGCTTCCGATCGGTGCAAAAAAAATCCAAAAATCCAACCGGAAGTATTTTTTTCTTTTAATTTTAGAAATTGTTGAGTCTCTTCAACATTTGCAAAATTACATAGATTCAGATAAGGTTGCTATAGGAATTAGGTGCTGTTTAGGTGCTCTCGAACCGTGTACGAGTAAACTCGAAAATTCCACCGGAAGTATGTTTTTTCGATTTTGAAATTTTTAGTGACATTTGAAAATTTTGAAAAATACATAGAATCGAAATCTATTGCTATGAGAATTAGGTGCTATTCAAGTGCTTTTGAACCGAACAAAAGTAAATCTGAAAATCCAACCGGAAGTAATTTTTTATCATTTTAAAAATTTTCGAGACTTTTCGAAATTTGAAAAAGTACATAAATTCGCAATGTAATGCTATAGGAATTAGGTGCTATTTAGGTGCTCTCAAACCGTGCAATAGTAAAGTCGAAAGTTCAACGTGAAACATATTTTTTCGATTTTTTGAAAATTTTTGGGTTTTTCGAAATACGAAGAAATACGTTTATTGAAAATCCAATGCTTCAGGAATTAAGTGCTTTTTAAGTGCTTTCGAACGATGCAAAAAAAAATCGAAAAATCCAACCGGAAGTATTTTTTTTCAGTTTTACAAATTTTCGAGACTTTTCGAAATTTGAAAAAGTACATAAATTCGCAATGTAATGGTATAGGAATTAGGTGCTATTTAGGTGCTCTCGAACCGTGCAATAGTAAAGTCAAAAGTCCAACGTGAAACATATTTTTTCAATTTTTTGAAAATTTTTGGGTTGTTCGAAATCCGAAAAAATACGTTTATGGAAAATCTAATGCTAAAGGAATTAAGTACTTTTTAAGTGCTTCCGATCGGTGCAAAAAAAAATCCAAAAATCCAACCAGAAGTATTTTTTTCTTTTAATTTTAGAAATTGTTGAGTCTCTTCAACATTTGCAAAATTACATAGATTCAGATTAGGTTGCTATAGGAATTAGGTGCTGTTCAGGTGCTCTCGAACCGTGTACGAGTAAACTCGAAAATTCCACCGGAAGTATGTTTTTTCGATTTTGAAATTTTTAGAGACATCTGAAAATTTTAAAAAATACATAGAACCGAAATCTATTGCTATGAGAATTAGGTGCTATTTAAGTGCTTTTGAACCGAACAAAAGTAAATCTGAAAATCCAACCGGAAGTAGTTTTTTATCATTTCAAAAATTTTCGAGACCTTCCGAAATTTGAAAAAGTACATAAAATCGCAATGTAATGCTATAGGAATTAGGTGCTATTTAGGTGCTCTCAAACCGTGCAATAGTAAAGTCGAAAGTCCAACGTGAAACATATTTTTTCGGTTTTGGAAAATTTTTGGGTTTTTCGAAACACGAAGAAATACGTTTATTGAAAATCCAATGCTTCAGGAATTAAGTGCTTTTAAAGTGCTTTCGAACGATGCAAAATAAAATCCAAAAATCCAACCGGAAGTATTTTTTTTCAGTTTTACAAATTTTCGAGACTTTTCGAAATTTGAAAAAGTACATCGATTCGAAATGTAATGCTATAGGAATTAGATTGCGAATTTATGTACTTTTTCAAATTTCGAAAAGTCTCGAAAATTTTTAAAATGATAAAAAACTACTTCCGGTTGGATTTCCAGATTTACTTTTGTTCGGTTCAAAAGCACTTAAATAGCACCTAATTCTCATAGCAATAGATTTCGATTCTATGTATTTTTCAAAATTTTCAAATGTCTCTAAAAATTTCAAAATCGAAAAAACATACTTCCGGTGGAATTTTCGAGTTTACTCGTACACGGTTCGAGAGCACCTAAACAGCACCTAATTCCTATAGCAACCTAATCTGAATCTATGTAATTTTGCAAATGTTGAAGAGACTCAACAATTTCTAAAATTAAAAGAAAAAAATACTTCCGGTTGGATTTTTGGATTTTTTTTGCACCGATCGGAAGCACTTAAAAAGCACTTAATTCCTTTAGCATTAGATTTTCCATAAACGTATTTTTTCGGATTTCGAACAACCCAAAAATTTTGAAAAATCAAAAAAATATGTTTCACGTTGAATTTTTGACTTTACTATTGCACGGTTCGAGAGCACCTAAATAGCACCTAATTCCTATAGCATTACATTGCGAATTGATGTACTTTTTCAAATTTCGAAAAGTCTCGAAAATTTTTAAAATGATAAAAAACTACTTCCGGTTGGATTTTTAGATTTACTTTTGTTCGGTTCAAAAGCACTTAAATAGCACCTAATTCTCATAGCAATAGATTTCGATTCTATGTATTTTTCAAAATTTTCAAATGTCTCTAAAAATTTCAAAATCGAAAAAACATACTTCCGGTGGAATTTTCGAGTTTACTCGTACACGGTTCGAGAGCACCTAAACAGCACCTAATTCCTATAGCAACCTAATCTGAATCTATGTAATTTTGCAAATGTTGAAGAGACTCAACAATTTCTAAAATTTAAAAAAAAAATACTTCCGGTTGGATTTTTGGATTTTTTTTGCACCGATCGGAAGCACTTAAAAAGTACTTAATTCCTTTAGCATTGGATTTTCCATAAACGTATTTTTTCGGATTTCGACCAACCCAAAAATTTTGAAAAATCAAAAAAATATGTTTCACGTTGAATTTTTGACTTTACTATTGCACGGTTCGAGAGCACCTAAATAGCACCTAATTCCTATAGCATTACATTGCGAATTGATGTACTTTTTCAAATTTCGAAAAGTCTCGAAAATTTTTAAAATGATAAAAAACTACTTCCGGTTGGATTTTCAGATTTACTTTTGTTCGGTTCAAAAGCACTTAAATAGCACCTAATTCTCATAGCAATAGATTTCGATTCTATGTATTTTTCAAAATTTTCAAATGTCTCTAAAAATTTCAAAATCGAAAAAACATACTTCCGGTGGAATTTTCGAGTTTACTCGTACACGGTTCGAGAGCACCTAAACAGCACCGAATTCCTATAGCAACCTTATCTGAATCTATGTAATTTTGCAAATGTTGAAGAGACTCAACAATTTCTAAAATTAAAAGAAAAAAATACTTCCGGTTGGATTTTTGGATTTTTTTTGCACCGATCGGAAGCACTTAAAAAGTACTTAATTCCTTTAGCATTAGATTTTCCATAAACGTATTTTTTCGGATTTCGAACAACCCAAAAATTTTGAAAAATCAAAAAAATATGTTTCACGTTGAATTTTTGACTTTACTATTGCACGGTTCGAGAGCACCTAAATAGCACCTAATTCCTATAGCATTACATTGCGAATTGATGTACTTTTTCAAATTTCGAAAAGTCTCAAAAAATTGTAAAACTGAAAAAAAATACTTCCGGTTGGATTTTTTGATTTTTTTTTGCATCGTTCGAAAGCACTTAAAAAGCACTTAATTCCTGAAGCATTGGATTTTCAATAAACGTATTTCTTCGTATTTCTAAAAACCCAAAAATTTTCAAAAAATCGAAAAAATATGTTTCACGTTGAACTTTCGACTTTACTATTGCACGGTTTGAGAGCACCTAAATAGCACCTAATTCCTATAGCATTACATTGCGAATTTATGTACTTTTTCAAATTTCGAAAAGTCTCGAAAATTTTTAAAATGATAAAAAACTACTTCCGGTTGGATTTCCAGATTTACTTTTGTTCGGTTCAAAAGCACTTAAATAGCACCTAATTCTCATAGCAATAGATTTCGATTCTATGTATTTTTCAAAATTTTCAAATGTCTCTAAAAATTTCAAAATCGAAAAAACATACTTCCGGTGGAATTTTCGAGTTTACTCGTACACGGTTCGAGAGCACCTAAACAGCACCTAATTCCTATAGCAACCTAACCTGAATCTATGTATTTTTGCAAATGTTGAAGAGACTCAACAATTTCTAAAATTTAAAAAAAAAATACTTCCGGTTGGATTTTTGGATTTTTTTTGCACCGATCGGAAGCACTTAAAAAGCACTTAATTCCTTTAGCATTAGATTTTCCATAAACGTATTTTTTCGGATTTCGAACAACCCAAAAATTTTGAAAAATCAAAAAAATATGTTTCACGTTGAATTTTTGACTTTACTATTGCACGGTTCGAGAGCACCTAAATAGCACCTAATTCCTATAGCATTACATTGCGAATTGATGTACTTTTTCAAATTTCGAAAAGTCTCAAAAATTTGTAAAACTGAAAAAAATACTTCCGGTTGGATTTTTGGATTTTTTTTGCATCGTTCGAAAGCACTTAAAAAGCACTTAATTCCTGAAGCATTGGATTTTCAATAAACGTATTTCTTCGTATTTCGAAAAACCCAAAAATTTTCAAAAAATCGAAAAAATATGTTTCACGTTGAACTTTCGACTTTACTATTGCACGGTTTGAGAGCACCTAAATAGCACCTAATTCCTATAGCATTACATTGCGAATTTATGTACTTTTTCAAATTTCGAAAAGTCTCGAAAATTTTTAAAATGATAAAAAATTACTTCCGGTTGGATTTTCAGATTTACTTTTGTTCGGTTCAAAAGCACTTAAATAGCACCTAATTCTCATAGCAATAGATTTCGATTCTATGTATTTTTCAAAATTTTCAAATGTCTAAAAATTTCAAAATCGAAAAAACATACTTCCGGTGGAATTTTCGAGTTTACTCGTACACGGTTCGAGAGCACCTAAACAGCACCTAATTCCTATAGCAACCTAATCTGAATCTATGTATTTTTGCAAATGTTGAAGAGACTCAACAATTTCTAAAATTTAAAAAAAAAATACTTCCGGTTGGATTTTTGGATTTTTTTTGCACCGATCGGAAGCACTTAAAAAGCACTTAATTCCTTTAGCATTAGATTTTCCATAAACGTATTTTTTCGGATTTCGAACAACCCAAAAATTTTGAAAAATCAAAAAAATATGTTTTACGTTGAATTTTTGACTTTACTATTGCACGGTTCGAGAGCACCTAAATAGCACCTAATTCCTATAGCATTACATTGCGAATTGATGTACTTTTTCAAATTTCGAAAAGTCTCAAAAATTTGTAAAACTGAAAAAAAATACTTCCGGTTGGATTTTTGGATTTTTTTTTGCATCGTTCGAAAGCACTTAAAAAGCACTTAATTCCTGAAGCATTGGATTTTCAATAAACGTATTTCTTCGTATTTCGAAACACCCAAAAATTTTCAAAAAATCGAAAAAATATGTTTCACGTTGAACTTTCGACTTTACTATTGCACGGTTTGAGAGCACCTAAATAGCACCTAATTCCTATAGCATTACATTGCGAATTTATGTACTTTTTCAAATTTCGAAAAGTCTCGAAAATTTTTAAAATGATAAAAAATTACTTCCGGTTGGATTTTCAGATTTACTTTTGTTCGGTTCAAAAGCACTTGAATAGCACCTTATTCTCATAGCAATAGATTTCGATTCTATGTATTTTTTAAAATTTTCAAATGTCTCTAAAAATTTCAAAATCGAAAAAACATACTTCTGGTGGAATTTTCGAGTTCACTCGTACACGGTTCGAGAGCACCTAAACAGCACCTAATTCATATAGCATCATAATCTGAATCTATGTATTTTTGCAAATGTTGAAAAGACTCAACAATTTCTAAAATTGAAAAAAAAAAATACTTCCGGTTGGATTTTTGGATTTTTTTTGCACCGATCGGAAGCACTTGAAAAGCACTTAATTCCATTAGCATTAGATTTTCCATAAACGTATTTTTTCGGATTTCGAACAACCCAAAAATTTTGAAAAATCGAAGAAATATGTTTCACGTTGAATTTTTGACTTTACTATTGCACGGTTCGAGAGCACCTAAATAGCACCTAATTCCTATAGCATTACATTGCGAATTGATGTAATTTCTAATTTTGAAAAGTCTCAAAAATTTGTAAAACTGAAAAAAAATACTTCCGGTTGGATTTTTGGATTTTTTTTTGCATCGTTCGAAAGCACTTAAAAAGCACTTAATTCCTGAAGCATTGGATTTTCAATAAACGTATTTCTTCGTATTTCGAAAAACCCAAAAATTTTCAAAAAATCGAAAAAATATGTTTCACGTTGGACTTTCGACTTTACTATTGCACGGTTTGAGAGCACCTAAATAGCACCTAATTCCTATAGCATTACATTGCGAATTTATGTACTTTTTCAAATTTCGAAAAGTCTCGAAAATTTTTAAAATGATAAAAAACTACTTCCGGTTGGATTTTCAGATTTACTTTTGTTCGGTTCAAAAGCACTTGAATAGCACCTAATTCTCATAGCAATAGATTTCGATTCTATGTATTTTTCAAAATTTTCAAATGTCTCTAAAAATTTCAAAATCGAAAAAACATACTTCCGGTGGAATTTTCGAGTTTACTCGTACACGGTTCGAGAGCACCTAAACAGCACCTAATTCCTATAGCAACCTAATCTGAATCTATGTATTTTTGCAAATGTTGAAGAGACTCAACAATTTCTAAAATTAAAAAAAAAAAATACTTCCGGTTGGATTTTTGGATTTTTTTTGCACCGATCGGAAGCACTTAAAAAGCACTTAATTCCTTTAGCATTAGATTTTCCATAAACGTATTTTTTCGGATTTCGAACCACCCAAAAATTTTGAAAAATCGAAAAAATATGTTTCACGTTGAATTTTTGACTTTACTATTGCACGGTTCGAGAGCACCTAAATAGCACCTAATTCCTATAGCATTACATTTCGAATTGATGTACTTTTTCAAATTTCGAAAAGTCTCGAAAATTTGTGAAACTGAAAAAAAATACTTCCGGTTGGATTTTTGGATTTTTTTTTGCATGGTTCGAAAGCACTTAAAAAGCACTTAATTCCTGAAGCATTGGATTTTTAATAAACGTATTTCTTTGTATTTCGAAAAACCCAAAAAATTTCAAAAATCGAAAAAATATGTTTCACGCTGGACTTTCGACTTTACTATTGCACGGTTTGAGAGCACCTAAATAGCACCTAATTCCTATAGCATTACATTGCGAATTTATGTACTTTTTCAAATTTCGAAAAGTCTCGAAAATTTTAAAGTTGGTAATAAAATACTTCCGGTTGGATTTTTAAATTTATTTTCATTCGGTCCAAAAGCACCTAAATAGCACCTAATTCTCGTAGCAATAGATTTCGATTCTATGTATTTTTAAAAAATTTTAAATATCTCAAAATCTTAAAAATCGAAAAAACATACTTCCGGTGGAATTTTCGAGTTTACTCGTACACGGTTCGAGAGCACCTAAACAGCACCTAATTCTTATGGCATCATAATCCGAATCTATGTATTTTTTCAAATGTTGAAAGGACTCAACAATTTCCAAAATTGAAAAAAAATACTTTCGGTTGGATTTTTTGATTTTTTTTTGCATCGTTCGAAAGCACTTTAAAAGCACTTAATTCCTATACCATTAGATTCCCAATAAACGTATTTTTTTAGATTTCGAAAAACCCAAAAAATTTCAAAAATTGAAAAAAAATATTTTCGTTGGGATTTTGGGGTTTTAGTTTATACGGTTCGAAAGCACTTAAAAAGCACTTAATTCCTATGCTCTTAGATTTTTATCAAGTGTTGCCTAACAATGAGTCTCTGCTAGCTTGATATCAAGGTAGCAGAGAACTTTTGCAATTGGATTTTTGGAAAAACTTAAGGAGCACTAAAATTTCCAATTCAGCACCAAATTAGCACCTAAAAAGCACCTAATTCTGGTATAAGTTGAATCCATTTTTGAGACTTTTCTCTGCTGACTTGATGGAGGTGTGCAGATCGAGCGGTGACCTCTCGCGTGTGTACCAACCCTCCGCCATTTTCCTTTTTGCCCCGATTCACTCCTCGCTTTCACGATTTGCTTCTCGAAGTTTCTACTCTCAAAAAGTCCTCACAAATACGCGAGTACTTCCTTTTATTCGCAGAGTCTCGTTGCATGCAAATGGCTCTGGGCTACGATCCCCAAAGGTTTTTTGAGATTTCGCTCCAGTTCATGGAAAAAGGATATATCAATTTGAAACCGATGTTATCCAATAACAGACGCAATAAGAAAAAGACTCAAATAATAAAAAGACGATGTTAAACATTGTGTGTCCACCAAAGAAACTAATGATCAATTTAAATGAACAAACGATTTTTTTTGTTAAACAAGCTTTTATTAGTTGTTAATAAAAAATAACTAAAAACTTAAAAATAAAGCTATTCCGATTGGAAATAAGTTTTCAAATAAAAGCGTGTTACACCCTCTTTTTTCTCTCGCTGTTAAAATGTAACACGCTTTTATTTGAAAACTTATTTCCTATCGGAATAGCTTTATTTTTAAGTTTTTAGATATTTTTTAGTAACAACTAATAAAAGCTTGTTAAAAAAAAATTTTTTTTTCGTTTGTTTATTTTTTACTTTTTAGTATTTATGATGTTAAATAACTAGTTTAGTAATGTACATGTAGTTTCGCATAACTTTTTGCAAAAAAAAATGTTTCGCAAAATTTTTTTGCACAAAAATTATTTTGCATAATTTGTTAGACAACATTATTTCACACAATTAATTTGCAACATTTTTCTGCAAAATTTATGCAAAAAAATATATTTAGAAAATTTTTTGAAAAAAGACTGTTGCGCAAAATTTTCGTAGAGAAATGTTGTAAATCAATTGCTTAAAACCATTTTGTAAACAAAATTTAGCAAAACAATTTTTTGCAAACAATTTTGCGCAACATTTTTTTTTTTCAAAAAATTTTGCGAAATAATTTTTTTTGCATAAAAATTGCAAATTTTTTGTGATAATATTGCATTGTCATCCGATTTACATATGCATGACAAATTTTAACTCAATCGGAAAACGGGAAGTGGGTCAAATTTAACTTGCAAGATTTGATTACAGACAGACAGGTGAAACTATAAATAAAAGCTTTTGAAAAAAAATCATTGAGAATTTGAATAAAAAGAATGAATGAGAATTTGAAAAAAAAGAATCAATGAGAATTTGAAAAAAAAACTAGTTGATCGTACTAAAAAACGACTCAATTATGTCGTCTCCTTGAACCTCTATTAAAGAGGTATTCTCGTTTAGAATTTTGAAAAAATCAATTTTTTTTGCATATTAATTCTTAAAGTTTAGACCTTTAAGAATATATCCTCAAAAAGAAATTTTTGAATTCAAATCATTTAGGGAGTTATAGCTAATGTTCCTGTGAAGAGTATCCTAAAGTTGCAAAAAAAGAAAAATAATATTCAAAGTTTCAAAATCATGCTGATATAGGAAAGGATATAAAATACTTCATCAGCCGATGGAAGAATAATCGTATAAAATTATTTAAAAAAAATACATACTAATAAAGATGAAATAAATAATTTGTTTAAATAATTAAATTTATTTATTAAAATGATTTTAAATTCATTATAAATTTTAAATATAGAATTTATAAAAAATTTATAAAGACGATTAGATGACAATCAATATGATATTGGCACTACAAAAATAATTGAAACTGAAGAAATTCAATTTATTTCGAAAATTCCATTTGTTCTTGTGACAAAAATTGAAAACAAATTTGTTGAAATTTAAAATTAAAAGATTTGGTAAATAGTCGGAAGTGTAACTCCCGCTAAAAAGAGCCTGTACATTTTTTCATCAATTTTTTATGATTATGAAACCTTATATTAAGTTATATTGTAATGGCGCATTATGTTTTTACCCAATTTGAATTTTTTTAAAATTTTAAAAACATTTTTTTAATTAAAAATTTTTTTTCAAATAAAATACACAAAAAAAAATCAGCTCGATTCTGACTAGAGTTACACTTCCGAATATTTACCAAAGATTTATTTTTTTCTTTGATTACTTAAATTTTGTAAATTAAATAAAAAAAGTTCAATATAAAAAATATAAATTAATATAAATCTAATGTTTAGGGAGAGTCAATTATAAGGACCTATTTGAGGAATTAAAAAAAAATTATATATCATATCTCGGACCTTTTTTCCTTTTTCATCTCATTACTCGCACATTTCCGCCTACAAGAAGGTGGAAAAAAAAGGTCTGGCGTTTCTCACTGTGTGTATATAATTGAGAAGGACTGAATCGCGTCTGTCGCGTTAATATACGCACACCTGTTCGGACACGGTAATTTATTAGGGCGTGGGTGGAGCGAGAGGGAGTGAGGGAGAAAGAAACAGTGAAATTTCGTCGCCGCTGCCAAAAGTCTGACGTATCTCGTACCAGAAGCTTGTATATTTACTCGTAGCAAAGAGAAAAGGAATAGGAGAGGAATAACCGGCAAAAGCACACGCGCGCACAATCAACACACAAACACACACACTTTACAGTCGTGACTCACGCAGTTTGCGCGTTAACGTGCGTTATTTATCCGGGAAAACGTTGAACTGTACAACTACTTATGTTAGAAAAAAAAAATACAAGCGATGCGAGTTTATGGCTGTCGCGCTGGTGCTTCATTATCTCTTTTATTGGGAGCTTCTCGTTTACTTTTGATTAAGTGCTCACGCAATTTTGAAACTTTTTTTCTTATTCATTGTCACATTTCGAGTGTGCAATTTCCAAGAAAATCTCCGAAGAAGAACAAATTTGATTTGCTTCTACCGATAATTCCCACTTTTAATGCTGAGTCACTGAAAACTGGATTTGATTTCACAACGTCCGAAAATTTTGTCAAGGTCATGAGAATTATAGGCTTTTTATGGGCTCTCGAACCCCGTATGAAATTTTTTTTTGGCTCATTACGGTTAAGAGAAAATTAAAATTTTAGTGTGGGGCTGCTAATTTCATGTAAAGATGGCGCCAAATTTTTTATTTTTATTTTTCGGGCCTTTTATTGATGTATTTTTTCCCCCTCAATCTACCATCAATGGTTTTCCAGAAAAATCGAAATTTTTATAAATTTTGATTAAAAACATTTTTGCTCAATTTTTGCCCCATTTTCTAAAACCTCAAAATCGCGAAATTTCAAACGCTCGTAACTTTACTTTGGTTTGACCGATTCCAAAATTTATTTTTCGTACTCAAAGGTGGTCACTGAACTTAGAGAATGGCGTTTGGTTCATTCCGATAACTTAATTTTTGTAGAAATTAAAACACTTTGAAAATCACCGAAAAAAATGGAAAGTGGTATGCCTTAAAAAATTTGCAAAAATCGATCATCGAAATTTAAAAATCTTCAAAAAATCGAAAAATGATCGGAATCGGATGAATCAAGCGAGATTTTGAAGCTTGAACGATTACGAAAATAATGAGCTCGTGTCCAAGCCGCAATTCTATTTAAAAAATAAATTACAGCCATTTTAGTGAACCGATTGAATTTTCTCCAAAATGCAAAAAAAAAATTTTCATTTTTTTGTTTTATGTCTCAAATCGATGTATTTTTTCGCCCTGAACACGAATCTATCAATATTTTTTTTCAAAAAATCAAGATTTTAATGAATTTTTATTAAAAATATTTTGTTCAATTTTAGCCGTTTTCTGAGAAATCTCAAAATCATGAAATTTCAAACGCTCATAACTTTCGATCGGTTTGACCGATTCAAAAATTTATTTTTCGTACTTAAAGGCTGTCTCTAAACTTAGAGAATGGCGTTTGGTTCATTCCGATAACTTAATTTTTGTAGAAATGAAAACACTTTGAAAATCGCCGAAAAAAATGGAAAGGGGTATGCATGCAAAAATTTGCAAAAATCCATGGTCCAACTTTAAAAATCTGCTAAAAATCGAAAAATGATCCGAATTGAATGAACCAAGCGGGGTTTTGAAGCTTGAACGATTACGAAGAGAACAGGCTAAAGAAATTGGCGAAATTCTATCTAGAAAATAAATGACAGCCATTTTAGTTAACCGATTGAATTTTGGCCAAAATCCAAAAAAAACTGTTTAATTTTTTTTCGGGCCTTATATTGATGTATTTTTTCCCCCCGAACACAAATCTACTAATAGTTTTCCGAAAAAAATGAAAATTTTCATGAATTTTCATTAAAAACCATTTTGCTCAATTTTGGCCCCATTTTCAAAAATAGCTAAATTTCAAGCGCTCATAATTTTTCTTCGGTTTCGCAGGTAGAATTTGAAAATATTCGGATAGATCGAAAAATAGAATAAGAATGCTAAATTCATCGAAATTTTGACTTTTACTTGCCGAAAACTGATGAAATATCAATTCGGCAATTCTCTGTTCCAATTGTACATTCCTCTTGGGATGTATTCGAAATCTCGGTGGATGGAAGCTGCGGGATTATTTTAGTGCTATTGTCGGATAAGAGGCGTCTGGAAACTTGACAGTGAGCCCTTTAATGTACACTCGATGTGAATATACCCTTCTTAGATGAAAATACACACCTCCTGATGATGTCTAGCCCACAGTCTCGAGAATCTCTCTGGAGTCTCCTCGATCTGAGCGACGCATTGAACCTAGATACTGTATATTATGCCCCATAAACACTACAAATGTATATTAGGGTGGGCCAAATAAAATGACTAATTTTTTTTTCCTCGACATAATGAAAAATGTATTGTTTGGCATTTCAAAAAAACCCTCTGCAAGTATTAGCCCTTCATATTTAAATTAAGAAGTCGCTCATCGCACATTTTTATTTCCCATTTAAATAACATGGGAAATTTTTTTTTTTAACTTTGGAATTTTATTAGACTTTAACCGTTGAGGTTAGGAGAGCTTTTTTTGGCACATATTTGTCGAATATTTGATGCTCTACAAAAAAGCTCTCTTGTGCTTAATCGATAAAACTAACCGTTCAAAAAATAATCGGTAATAATTAGTGATTATTATCACCGATTATTTTTTGAACGGTTAGTTTTATCGTTTAGACACAGGAGAGCTTTTTTGTAGAACATCAAATGTTCTACAAAAATGTGCAAAAAAAACTCTCCCAACCTCGACGGTTAAAGTCTAATAAAATTCCAAAGTTAAAAAAAAATTCCTATGTTATTTAAATGGGAAATGAGAATATGCAATGAGAGACCTCTTAATTTAAATATAAAGGGTTAATAATTGAAGAGGGTTTTTTTGAGATGCCAAACAATACATTTTTCATTATAACGAGGAAAAAAAAATTAGTCATTTTATTTAACCCACCCTAATGTATACAGCGTACACTGTACAGTGAACATACATGTACACTCTTGAATATATACATTATATAGTCGACTATATCACGATGATTAGCAAGGGCATATTTGTTGCCAATTTGCTAATAGATCCGTCCATAGTTCGGCGAAACAACGTTAACCGCAGACTTTCTCATGTTCAACCGAAACATTGTTCAATGCCAAGTACAATCATGTACGGTAATTTCCCAAAGATTTTCAAATGTCAGGAAAAACGAGAAAGTTTTTCACTTACACGACAAATTGCTGAATTCCACCTTCTCTCATTTTAGTGACGCAGCAACTACGCCCGCAATGTCGAAGCGTAACTTTAAGGGGGTATTCTGAAAAAATCATTTTTATTTGCTTATTCTTAAGGTTTAGAAACCTTCAAGAATATATTCTCGAAAGGAAATTTTTTACATATAGCTATTTTAGTGACGCAGCAACTATGCCCGTCACGACGGAGTGTACCTTTAAGGGGGTATTCTGGTCTAGAATTTTGAAAAAGTCAATTTTTGTATGCAGATTCTTAAGGTTGAGACCTTTAAAAATAAATTCCAATAAGTTACAGTTATAGCTATTTTAGTGACGCAGCAACTATGCTCGTCACTTCAGAGCGTAACTTTAAGGGGTATCTGGGTCTACAATTTTGAACAAATCAATTTTTTTGCATATTCTGAAAGTTTAGACCTTTAAGAATATATCTTCAAAAGGAAATTTTTTAATTCCTATAATTTACAGAGTTGTAGCTATTTTAGTGACGCAGCGAATCGGACTATAAACGTTTTCAAAACTGCAAACTTCAATATGATAAGAAAAGATAGTTTCAGTTCATATTAAAGAACAAAAAATACGTGAATTATTGAAAAAAAAAAATGTTAAGGATCATTTTATCTCCCCTACAATTTCGTCCCCTTTAAAGACAACTCAGACAAATACACATGTTGTCGTCCACATATAAATTCTATGAAGTTTATCGTCCCCTTTTCTGTCTGTGAAAGTCACTCGAATCAATGCTCGAACGATATCATCTGTAAATTGATCATTCCCCAAAATAGGCTTATCCAAGGAGAGTGTACACAGAGATATTTCTTTTAGCTCGATGACTATATGAGGCATTCTTCATCAACTGGGCCACTTTTTTTTCAACCTCTCCAATTTTTTTGAAAATCTCCCAGTTTTAAATATTAGTCAAAAGGAACGTCCGTGATTTTTTCAAAATTTTTTTAGGCGTTGTTTCAGGATTTTCAATTTTTCATTACGAACACTGTACCTCAAAAAATATTCATCAAACAAAAAAAAACATAAGAATAAAGAATTTTTCATTTTTTCCGCTTTATCGAAAAATATGAAAAAGTTTTTATTCCCATGTTTTTTTTTGTTCGATGAGTATTTTTTGAGATACAGTGTTCTTAATGGAAAATTAAAAATCCTGAACGAACGCCTTAAAAAATTAAAAAAAAATCACAGACGTTCCTTTTGACTAATATTTAAAACTGGCAGATTTTGAAAAAAATTGAAGAGGTTGAAAAAAAAGTGGCCCAGTTGATGAAGAATGCTTCATATACTCGTGGTACAGACTCACAAATCGTTCTCACCAATGGGCATCTGCGGGTACATATTTCTTTTTGTACGGATAACATCGAGACACCCCTCGATTTAGGGCAATAACGAGGTTGCCTTTGCAGCACAAAAAAACCTAGAACCAAACCCCTCTTCTTTCGCCCTCGCTATCTCTTTATCTCCATCTCATTTCTTTTCGCATTTTTATCGCCACCCCATTCGAATTACCATGAATATTTCATGTCGCCGCTTAATCATTTTTCATCTCGCCAACTTCGAGTTTATCGCTTGGATAATATCAAACGGTCGTATTTTCCGTCCAGGGCTACTTAAAATACGCCATTTTTGTTTTAGTCATCGTCATACATGATGCATACACCATATACATATATATATATATATGAGCATACACGATCGGACAATGGCGACATAAAAAAAATTGTCCAAACACACAGGTAGATCGACACAGATAGATATAAAATAATGAGGCACTTTTCATTGCACGATACTTAATGACTCCGTAGTATTGCTTTCTGTCCACTTGACTTGACAATAAATGGCCGACGATTCATGATAATACATTATATTTGATATTTCAGAAATTTTTTTTATTCCATTTCCGCAGAGGTAGAGCTGAAATTTTGAAAAAAGTTGGCCTTGCAAAGAATTTTAATAATTCATTGAAACAAAAATATAATAATGAGCCAAAGAGTCATGGATCATTAAATTTTTGAAATATTTTATTTTTTCTTATGGAATATGATCAGTGATATCCTTCCCTTCGTAAGAAACATCTTTCATAAATTATACATCAATCAATATTTATAATAATAATCATGAGTCATATCAAGAATCATATAATCATATCATGAGTCAAAATCTTTAAATTTTTTTAACATTCCATTTTTTTACGGGATATGATGAGTGATATCCTTTCCTTCATAATAAACATCTTCCATAAATTATGCATCAATAAATATTTATAATAATAATCATGAGTTATACCAAGAATCATATAATCATATCACGAGTCAAAATCTTAAAATTTTTGAAACATTTAGTTTTTTCTTATGGATAAAGATCAGTGATATCCTTCCCTTCGTGAGAAACATCTTCCATAAATTATACATCAATCAATATTTATAATCATAATCATGAGTTATATCAAGAATCATATAATCATATCAAGAGTCAAAATCATTAAATTTTTGAAACATTTTATTTTTTCTTATGGAATATGATCAGTGATATTCTTCTCTTCGTGAGAAACATCTTCCAAAAATTATACATCAATCAATATTTATAATAATAATCATGAGTTATATCAAGAATCATATAATAATATCAAGAGTCAAAGTCATTACATTTTTGAAACATTTGATTTTTTCTTATGGAATATGATCGGTGATATCCTTCCCTTCGTAAGAAACATCTTCGATAAATTATACATCAATCAATATTTATAATCATAATCATGAGTTATATCAAGAATCATATAATCATATCAAGAGTCAAAATCATTAAATTTTTGAAACATCTGATTTTTTTGTTATGGAATATGATCAGTGATATCCTTCTCTTCGTGAGAAACATCTTCCATATATTATACATCAATCAATATTTATAATCAAAATCTTGAGTCATATCAAGAATCATATAATCATTTAAAGAGTCAAAATCATTAAATTTTTGAAACATTTGATTTTTTCTTATGGAATATGATCAGTGATATCCTTCCCTTCGTAAGAAACATCTTTCATAAATTATACATCAATCAATATTTATAATCATAATCATGAGTCATATAAAGAATCATATAATCATTTAAAGAGTCAAAATCATTAAATTTTCGAAACATTTGATTTTTTCTTATGGAATATGACCGGTGATATCCTTACCCTCGTAAGAAACATCTTTCATAAATTATACATCAATCAATATTTATAATCATAATCATGCTTTACATCACTTGGCAATCAATTTTCATTGCATCCACTCAATTTCACACGCAAATTCATATTTCATCTCAAATATGATTGCCAAATATTTAGAGATTTATGTGAGCGTGTGGGTGTTGATATTGGCCAGAAAAATTATTTTTTAAATCTAAATATACTTGCACATGTTCCAACATTCAGAAACACGTCGAATTTAAGAGTAAATAATTATAAAAAACATAAATGGTATTAATCATTTTAAATGACATGAAATTCTTCATTAAGATATTTCTTATAAGCCGGAGGTGTTTCGGGATGATCAATGATCTATAAAAGTCACCTCTATGTCAGTGAAATAATCATCATATGAAAAATTAGGTGCCACACATTTTTGCACATGGATACCGAAAGAAAGAAATAGAATAATCATAACATTTCTTATAAATGAGCTGACCATCATTACCCAACGACCTCGTTTATTTATTCTTTCCCTGCAATTATAATCATCGACGAGGAATAAGCAGCAGTGACGAAAAAGGGTTTCGTGTGGACGACGTTGGGGACAGAAACGATGACGACCTAATCACCAACGAAGAGGACTGCACGAGTTCTTGAAGCGATAAAGCACGAACTGTCTACATACACGCACATGTGTATGTGTACTATACATAATGTGTATGTATATGGGGCATTCCACGTCAAATCACGGGGTCATCGGCCTGATCTCCTCGGATTGTCCAATGAATTGTGAGTTTCGTTTGGCCCAAAATATGACCTCAAATTTTTAGAAATTTTTAGAAATTTTTTGGGAGTTGCCCAAGTTAAAAAATCATTAAATTGAGGGAAAACATAAAGAGGACCTTTTTCAAACTAATCAAATTTTTTCACAGAAACTAGGGCTCTAAACGATTATTTTCGTCATTGTTCGATAATGGGCCAAAAATAATTACTATTTTTTAAATAAATTTTTTAGTTGAGATTGAATCATCCGTTTTTTTTCAGGTCGTCGAGGCTAATAAATTTTCGAAATATGTTGACGTGTCACTCTTAAACCAAGAAAAAAAATCAAGTTTCACTAGAAAAATATTTTTGTTATTATTCTCACTACAAGAAACTATCAAAATAAGAAATTATAAATAAAAAAATTGAAATATAAAAAAAAATAGTAATTATTTTTGGCCTATTGTCGAACTACGACGAAAATATCTGTGTTGGCCCTAGTTTCTGTGAAAAAAATTTGATTCATTTGAAAGAGGGCCCTCTTTCTGTTTTTCATCGATTTAATGATTTTTTAGCTCGGGCTATCCCTAAAAAATAAAATAAAAATGTCTAAAAAATTTGAGGTCATACTTTGGACAAAAAGAAACCCACAATTCATTGGACATCAAAATCCGAGGGGTCCAGGCCGATGACCCCGTGCTTTGACGTGGAATGCCCCATACATATATTATATACCTATACGACTGACAAATATTAAATTCACTGGCTTGTTCATCCATCACACCCTTCCCTCGAAACCAAACGTACCATTAAACGAGGCATTTCATGGTACGTCACCTACTCCATTCTAGTTTAAAAAATCATTTTTTTAAATAGTAATTATTTTTGGCCTATTATCGAACAATGACGAAAATAATCTTTTTGGGCCCTAGTTTCGGTGATAAAAATTTAATTAATTAAAAAAAGGCCCCTCTCTTTATTTGAAATAAATTCAATGGTTTTTGTATGTTGTTCATCAAATTCGACTGGAATATAGTCGATTAATTGACACATTTACAGCTCTACCAATTATTTTTCTACCGGAAATACATCTGTACCAAGTAAAAGCGTCTTAATATCAAAATCTACTACAAAACTTCACTACCGCGTGGCTTTCCTATTTTACAAGCCTACGAATTACAAGTTTCCAGGACTCATCCCGCGATACCCTACTTACCGACCTCAGGGCCTTTTTCATTGGAGCGGGCTCCAACGTCGGTAAGTTACCGGCCGCGTTGACAAACTAATCCTCTTTTGACCATAAAATCGATGGTTTCGGAAAAAAATTAGGAAAGGCAGCTTTGTTACCATCCCAACCCCTTTAACTTGACTTAAGGGGTGGTTACTAAAGAGGGATGCAAGAAAGGGTGGCTGTATCCTTCAAACCTTTTCTTCTTGATCCAGCATCAGCTTTCCGGCTCTTCTCTCTCTGTTTACGTCTTCGCTAATTCACCCGAGTAATCCCTTCCGATTCATCAATCTCTTTCTCTGCAAAGATTAATTAGGGCTATAGCACAGTACTGTTTGTTCTAAGGATCTTTATTTATCTGAATGGATCATTTGACAAGCATCACTACTAAGAATAATGGGTAGTCCTATTTTGGCATCTCCACAAAAGAAGCTTAAGGGGGGATTCTGTACTAGAATTCTGAAAAAATATTTTTTTTTGCATATTCTTAACCCTTAAATGTCAAGGGGGGGGGGGGGTCATTCGTGCCTGGCGCTTTAAAAAGTGCTCTAAAGTGCTCTAAAAAATTTCGCAAAATTCATGAAATCTCATCAACTATCCTAGAATAAGAACCAATCACTATTTTGCCGATTTGATCATTTGTTTAAACAATATAATCATATAAGCAAAGGAAAACGTGAAGAATGCACCATTTTCTTTAAAAAATCATAACTTTTGATGTAATTGATATTTTTTAAAGTTTCGAACGGGAAATTAAAGCTTAGGAATGATACTTTTATGAAAAAAATATTGAGATTCTGTTTGAATAAAAGGAATGCTTAAGTTTTGAGCATGAAAATCGAGTTTTTTCAAAGTACATAAAGAGGTTCAATTTCGGATAAAGTAGACATTGTCTTATTTTTTACTCAAATTTATTAATCAGAATTTCATCAATTATCAAAGTTCACTAAAAAATGAAAGGAATATAAAAATAAAAAATTAAAATTTCCATTGAAATTTACGTTGAAAAACTTTTGGTTAACTTTTAATCAATTTATAGTCGACAAACATCAAAATTTGGAAAAAAAATTCAGGAATGCGAATTTCCATTACAATTTATGTTAAAAAACTCCCAGCGAAGTTTAATTAATCGATTAATAATTTTAAAAAACATCGATTCATCATTAAAAAAAACATCAGAATTTGAAAAAACAAACTTACCTTACACTTTCAAAAATTGACAATTGCCAATAATTTTTCCTGGAGCAGCGCTGCTTATTTCCTTGCTATCAAAAATTCAACATATCCACCATAATAATACATTTTTTTTTCAATATTGCCTTTTTAGCGTGCACTAATTTTTTCATACCTATCTACCCTTTCTCTTTTATAGGGATGATCCTTTTGCCGGATTGTATAAAGAGCCAGGAATTTCTATCGAGTTTCCAGCTTCCGGTTTACCCAGCAACGCTCGCATAAAGGCGTACACATATGAAAAATATGCATAAATATAAACATCTATTGTCACAGATATATATGTACGCGCAGATGTCTGTACATATATGGGGCGTTCTAACCCAAATTGGACAGTTTGAAAAACTTTTTTTTTATGTCCTCAAATTTTTTATATTTTTTAGTACCCATCAAGAGACCCTTGCTGGTAAATTTTGATATTTTTTTGATTATTCGTTCAAAAGACCAAAAAACCGCTCTTTTTCGGTATTTTCGTAATAACTTCTTTAATAATGATCCAAATTGAAAGTTGTTTTTTTATGGCCCATTCAGAAAAAATACAACAAAAATATTCGACGTTTTTAAATGAGTTTTTGGAATTTTAAACTTTAAATCGCGTTTTTAAAAGTGAGCGTATATTTTGATTTTTTTTTAATTTTTGATTTTAAACATCTATCTATTCAACATCTTTTAAGACTAGTCCGATCGTGGGATTTCCATAACTACTATTTTTTTCTATTTTTGAAAATAATTTTTTTTTTTCTATCAATTATTATGAATATCAATTTTCGTTACTCTGTAGTATTTTTTATATTATTTAGAATTTATTTTGACACTTTTCTATAGTACTTTTTAAGTAAATAAAAAATTTTGCGTTTTCAAAAATCGAAGAAAAATCGTAGTTATAGAAGTCCCACAATCGGACTAGTCTTAAAAGTCGTTGAATAGATAGATGTTGAAAAAAATTTAAAAAAAAATCAAAATATACACTCACTTTTAAAAACGCGATTTCAAGTTTAAAACTCAAAAAACTCATTTAAAAACACGTCGAATATTTTTGATGTATTTTTTTTTGAAAATGTCATAAAAAACAAAAAATTAAAAAAAAAAACCTTTTAATTTGGACCATTAGTGAAGAACTCAATACCAAAATACCGAAAAAGGAGGGTTTTTTTTTGATAATTTAATATCTTTTGAAAGGGCAATAAAAAAAATCTCAAAATTTAGCAGCAAGGGTCTTTAGATGGGTACTAAAAAATATAAATATTTTGCGCAAAAAAAAAGTTTTTCAAACTGTCCCATTTGGAATGGAACGCCCCATATATATATATATATATATATATATATATATATGTGCACGTGAGAAGCGAGGAAAGCGAGGAAAAGCTCGCGATACAGACAAGCAGAACAGAGGGATGGTATATAGCAGAGCTTTATCTCTCCCTTCGGTGTACAAAGAAGGACATTGAATTTTTTCGATCCCTCCGGAGCTTTCCCTCTCTATCTCTACTTTACAGAAAGAGAGAGAGGGAGAGAGAGAGAGAGAGAGAGAGAGAGAAAGAGAGAGAGAGGGAGAGAGAGAGAGAGAGAGAGAGAGAGAGAGAGCTCCGACGTTTTACCTCAACGTAGATACGCCCGTTATCACGCGAGTGTTCTCCAAGCGAGTTACGAGTTGCGAAAATGGGCGAGGAGTTTAGGGCAGGTGTGTGGGATGGGTTAGACGAGGGCATGGCCAACGTGGCAAATATTTCAAAACATAAAAGCGCGGCGAGAGCACGAGAGAATGCTTCATGGCAAAGGAGAGGAATGGTTTGGGGATGAGAAAAAGCAAGCCTTTTTTCTCCTTCTTTTCCGCTTATCCTTCATTCCTTTCTCTCCCTCTTTCCCCCCCCCCCCCTCGCCCCTCTTTCCCTTTCTCTTTCACTACTTTTTCGCGATATATATATTAGACCGTTTCGAATTTTTTTTTTCGTTTCTTCTCCCAAACAGACTCAAAAGTTTCATTTAGGTGTAAGAAAAGGTCTGTGAAAATATGAGCTCTTAATATTAATATTAACATCGTCCTCATCGCACTTTTCGATTTTCCATAAGAATAACATGGGAAAAATTATTTTTACGTCTTCTGATCTTTATAACTAGCAAACGATCCATCTTACGGGAAATCTAGAGACATATCTTTGTACAGAATTGAATGCTCTACATAAAAGGTTCCGAGTAACTTTTTGATAAGTCTACTCGTTCAAAAGTTATTCAATGTTTAATTTCAATTTTTCGTAAACTTTGCCGATTTTTGGATATTACACCGGAACTAGTTAGTTTTATATCGACAAAATGTGGATGGAATTTCATATTAAAGATAAATTAAACTTTCGACAAAGGTTAACCAATAGTTCTCACTAAAAAAAAACAAAAATGGAACGCTTTAAGAAAATTGTGCAGCAGAAATAAACTTCAAAATTTACTTTTTTTTTTTTTTCTTAAAATAAAAACGAATAAAAATGTACTGATATACTACAATGAATTTCTTAATAGAAAAATAAATTTTTAAGCAAACTTCTGCTGCACAATTTTTTTAAAGCGTTCTATTTTTTTATATTATAGTGAGAACTGTTGGTCAAAATTTGTCGAAAGTTTAATTTATTGTTTAACATCACATTTCATCCACATTTTGTCGATAAAACTAACTACTTCCGGTGTAGAATCCAAAAATCAGCAAAATTTACGAAAAATTGAACTTAAACATTGAATAACTTTTGAACGAGTGGACTTGTCAAAAAGTGACTCGAAACCTTTTTTGTAGAGCGTTCAATTCTGTACGAAGATATGTGTCTGGATTTCCCGTGTGATGGATCGTTTTCTAGTTATAAAAATCAGAAGACGTAAGAATAATTTTTCCCATGTTATTCTTATGGAAAATCAAAAAGTGCGATGAGGACGATGTTAATATTAATATTAAAAGCTCATATTTTCACAGACCTTTTCTTATACCTAAATGAAACTTTTGAGCCTGTGTGGGAGAAAAAACAAAAAAAAAAAATTTTTCAAACGGCCTAATATATATATATATATATGCATAAACAAATTCTCCCATTTCTCGTGTCGAACTCTCTCTCTCTCTCTCGCCGATCGCGCGTATAGAGAAGCTTTTTGAAGCTTCGCTGGCGTAAAAAATGTTATTAAAATGCATCGCGGCAGTTCGGTATCGCGGATATATCAGCATATAGCGGTGGAAAGAGGGAGAGACAGCAAGCGGATTTTTAGTGAGTAACGAAGGGCCGGGGAGAGAGCTTAAGGTAGCAAAAGACGCCTTTTGAATATCAAGGGAAAAGCTCTCCCGGCCAATATAAAATTTATATATGAGACATTCCAGAACGAATCGACTTGCGATTTTAATATCATTGCCACGATCGTCGGAGAAATATCTTGTTGATTTAACCAACAGGTCAGCGCGGAAATAAAAATCTTCTTGATTTTGAAAAATATAAGTTTTCAATCTTTTTCACATTTTTATTCGACACTTCAAAGAGTATTCTGGTCTCGAATTTTGATTTTTTTTTTGCGGAATCTTGAAGTTTAGACCTTTAAGAATATATCCTTGAAAGGACATTTTCAAATTCAAATAATTTACGGAGTTAGAGCTATTTTAGTGACGCAGCAACTATGTCTTTCACGTCGCAGCATTACTTTAAGGAATATCTAGGATTTTGGAAAAATCATTTTTTTTGCAGATTCTTAAAGTTCGGACCCTTAAAAATGGATCCTCGAAAAGAAATTTTTAAATTCCACCTATTTACGGAGTTATAGCTATTTTAGTGACGCAACTATGGCGTCACGTTGGAGCGTTAGTTTAAGGAGCATTCTGGTCTAGAATTTTGAAACAAATAATTTTGTTGTGTACTCTTGAAGTTTAGACCTTCAAAAATATATTCCCGAAAGGAAATTTTTTAAATTCCAATAATTTACGGAATCATAGCTATTTTAGTGACGTAACTATGCCCGTCACGTTGGAGCGTAAATTTTGTAAAACGATTCGATATTGTAACGAATAGAACTTATGAAATTTAAATTTCAATAAAAACTATATTTACAAATTTTAAATGACATTTCCTTTTTCAATTTCATTCAATTTTACGTTTTATTGTTCATTCTAATTTTGACAATTCAATTAGATTTTGACAATATTAATTCAATTATTTGCTTCATTTACTGGATATATCTTAGTTATCACCACTAATAAATGTATTTCAAAAATTTAGCGAAATACATTGATTGTATCATCCGCATAAATGTAGTCCAATACTGTGATTTAATTGGAACTATAATCATTTCCTTCATTTTTTTTTCGTGTTTTACTAGTTAAAAAAATGTCTTCTCACTATTTCTATTTCGTGACTTACTTATCATTTATCAAAGAGCTTGCAATCACGATTTTTTGAAAATTTCATAATTCTTCCCAAAAATTCCTGAGACTTTTTAAGGTCTTATAAGGGTTAAATATTTATAATCAGAGGGTATCGCTTGTTACCGAGGACCATAGCATTATTCCAAACTAGAAAAAGGAAAATTTTACAACAAAGTTTAAGAAAAAAAAGCTTGATCGGGGAAGAAATAGCCCATGCGTTAGGATGAAAAAAAAAATTCTTCAATAAAAACGTCCGCGTGGAGCTTTATTTTTACGCGCATCCCCGTTTTCGTGGGACTCGCGTTGTCTACGCTATAACGTAAAGTACAGAAATGAGAGAGAAAGAGAATGCTCGGAAGGTCCCTGAAGCATCTGCCACACTCGCCACGAAATTGATTCTCGTAAAAAGCCTTCCCTTCTCGTGTGTGTCCCAGTGCCACCTTTTTTTACACGCAGACTGCCATTGCCATGACGTGAAATTCCCAAGTTCTTCCCGCCAATCCTCAACAAAGCCATTTTCAACCCTAGAACTCACGAGCTTTCTTTTTGCACCTTCTAACGCATGGCTGGGGTCAGATCGACCCCAAGCTTTTTTGCATCGTTAAGGTTGTTCAGAAGCTATGAAACCTTTGAATGTTAATTGTTCAATAAATAGCTTCTTAATCGTAGTGAAATTTTTACACGACCTCCTGAATACTTTATGTAAGAACATACCAAATTTTCAGAATTCTATCATCATTACTTTTTGAAATAATATGATTTTATTCATCAAAAACATTTTTCCAAAAATTAAAAAATTTTTTTTTCAAGATTAATTTTTTTTCAACAAAAATTCTTCGTGATTTGAAATCAGCAGCAAATTTCGCATGAATATATGCTTCTGCAGCGTGAAAAAAAAATTAAAAATCGGCTCATTTTTGACCGACCTTTAATAAAAAAATTCGAAATGGCGAAATTTCAAGTGCTCATAACTTCACTTTGGTTCAACCGATTTAAAAATTTCTTTTTTGTACGGAAAGGTTGTAACGAAACTTAGAGAATTCCGTTTGGCTCATCCCGATATTTTATTTTTTGTAGAAATGAGAGCAGTTTAAAAATTGCCGAAAAAAAATGGAAAGGGAAAAATGTCTTCAAAAATTTGCAAAAATCGATAGTCCAACTTAAAAAATCTGCAAAAAAATGAAAAATGGTTGGAATTGGATGAACAAAGCGGCATTTTTAAGCTTCATCGGTTAGTAAAAAAAGATCTCAACAGAGTCGAAATTTTGGATAGAAAATAAATTACAGTTATTTTAGTGAACACATTTAATTTTGGCCAAAATGCAGATATATATATATATATTTTTTTTTTTTTTAATTTTTTAAAAATCTTATATCGATGTATTTTTCCCCTCTGAACACAAATCTACCAATAATTTTTTCGAAAAATCGAAATTTTTATTAATTTCCATGAAAAACATGATTGCCCAATTTTTGCCCCATTTTCAAAAACCTCAAAATAGCGAAATTTTAAGACTCTCACGCCGAGTAAAAGTCTGTAGTATAATGATTCTTTAATAGCGATTGATCCACACATTTTTTTAGTAACTTTTTCTTTTTTGTAATCTCTCGAAACCCATAAAAAAACTTCCTGAATGATGAATTGATTTCACTTTTCTACTTTCATTATAAATTTTTGGTTTTCCAATTTAGGGAAAGAATAGAAAGTTTAAGTGGAACCTCAAAACATAAAAAAAAAAAAGAAACGTTCTATTATTCTCATCTTGCAAAAATTCCTCACTAATTGGAGGGTTTCGGGCCTTTCCATATTATTCTCGAATTTATCGAGTATTTGATTGTTTTTTTTCGTGAAATACCAATTTTTTTTCAACGAAATTTTTACTACTCCGTCTCTGTACGTAATTGGAGACTATACATGGACATTTACGAGTACTTTGGACGAGAGAAACGAGAGGTAGAATAATTTGCCAGTATAGAGAGGCACCAGAGTATAGGTCAAAGAATGAAAATTGAATCTCGCTTTTAGCTCTGAAACAAAAGGTTGAGAGAGAGAGAGAGAGAGAGAGAGAGAGAGAGAGAGAGAGAGAGAGAGAGAGAGAGAGAGAGAGAGAGAGAGAGAGAGAGAGAGAGAGAGAGAGAGAGAGAGACGTCACAGGCGCAATGGTGTTTCCGTGGTTCAGACAATAAATGAGCTCCATATATGATTTTCGCATTTCGCTTATAGTCTTATAATGAATATTGCATACATTGTGCGGCCAGTTATCACTACAGCGAGCTTTTTGTTCGTATCTCTTCATCTATTCCGTTGAAATTGAATGGGACAGTGAGAGAGAAAGAGAGGGACAAAAAGCGAGAAAGAGAGAGGGAGAGAGAAAAAGAGGTTAATAATTACTGCTCTTGTGGACAATTCAACCGAAGGGGTGACAAGATAGTCTCTACCTCGACTGTTCGTTGAGTATAAAATCATCGTTAAACGAAAATCTTCGGGCACAGCGAAAATGAAAGATTCTTACGATGATGCTAGACCCAACAACAAATGTCTTTCCACCAGCAAATAACAATAATAATGATAATGATAATAATGTAGAAGAGTTTCTGATTTTCGACAAATTATTTGAGACATCCGTCCCAAACAACTTGGGACACATGTCCCAAACAACTTGGGACACATGTCCCAAACTATATGGGACACACGGCCCAAACTATATGGGACACACTGTCCAAACTGCATGGGATATACGTCCCAAACTATTTAGTATAGGTGTCCCAAACTTTTGAGTATGGGTGTCCCAAACAATTGAGCAGAGGTGTCCCAAACTATTTAGGATAGATATCCCAAACTACCTTTGACGCCTGTCCCTGAACTGTTCGCGGGAAGTGCTTTATACGAGACAAATTTCCCACAACTTTTTAATTTTTGGACACAGTTTGGTAAAACTTTGCCAAAATGTTTCGGGATTTACCGTCTATTTCGATGATGTTAAAGCTTGCATCGCTTGAACGCAATGAAAATATTGTCATTTTCTTATTTTGATTATTTCTAACGTGTATCCTGGACTTTTAAGACGCTAGATCCTTAATGGAGACTCTAATAAGTGTTTCAAAGATTTTTTCTTCTGAAAACTCATTCATAGGGCGAATAAATTGTAAAAACATTTTCGAATTTCAACGATGCAAACTTCAGCATCATCAATTTCGATCATTTGGAACTTTGCAACATTTTCGGTACATTGGGCAATAATAACAATAATAATAATAATAATAATAATAATAATAACAGTGATCGGCAAAATCGATATTTTCGTCAATTTAATTACCGCTAATTACTCTGTGTTAGAAAATTTTATAATTTTACCAATAAATATTACTCATTATCAAGGCACTCAGTAATTAGGCAGTAAGGAATTTCTAATATTCGAACATTCGATAATTCATGGTCGATTATTATCCAATAAACCTATAACTTGTAATTTAGATCAAATAATTACTCAATAACCAAGTAATTGAAATTTTGCTCTTATGAATTACTAATTTTTTTTGAAATTAGATAATTGTTCCTTCTAATTATTAATTATCCAAGTAATTAAATACTTAAGTACTCTACTTACTAATTTTTTGTGAAATTAGTTAATTATTCTTTGCAATTATTAATTATTTGATAATGCATATTTATGCTTGTAAATTTGTTTAGTGAAATTAAGCAGGAACCCTGATAGCCAGTGTTGTTCTACAAAAACTTGGTCATCTGTAGCATGGAATCAATTTGACGCCACGTTTACAGTAAGTTTTTGGTGAGCAACATTTGGATACAAGTTGATCGAAAACTACTGCCGGTAATTGAATACAAGTTGTAGGTAAACTTGTACACAAAATATACTCCCACTTTTGTACAATTTCGCTCCAATAACATCTACAATTATTCGTAGTCAAGTTGTACTTAAATTGCGAAGGAATTTATAATTAATTAGTAATTTACATATCTAAATTATTAATTATTCAAATAATTGGCAATTGAAATAGTTCAATTACTAGTTACTTGAATAATTATTAATTTAGATACATAGATTACTAATTATTCAAATAATCAATAATTGACATAATTCAATTATAAATTATTCTAATAATTAGTAATTAAAATAATTCCATTACTAAATAATTTAATGATAAGTATTTTAAAGAATACGATTATTAATTTTTCTAATAATGAATAATTCAAAAAATATACATATTCAATATCCAAATAATTCATGGTATTGGTCTTTAAATTACTGATTATCGAAATACCTAAAAAAAGAATGAACGATAATATTAATTTTGTAAATAACGATTAATTAAAAATTAAAAAAAAAAATTTTGCCGATCACTGGGCAACAGTATAAAAAATTTCACGAAAATAAAAGTTGTCCTTGTTGAAAAGTGAAAGACATTTTTCCGCGTCAAGCGTTACCAATCTAAATTGCGAAGCTGTACCACGCGTGGTCACTAACGCGACACTGCGAATGTGTTTTCACGCGCGGGGGGTTGCAAGCGCTCGGTGGCGCTCTATCGGTGGTTAAACCGCCCACGCGGCGCCCGCGCGTTAGTTCGCGCTCGGGGCGGGGGGCGCAAGGAGGGCGCAGCGAGCGCCGCGCGATCCAGCGAGGGCGGACAAGCCGCGCGCGCGAGGCGCCGGCAACGAGCGCGCTCCTCAGTCGACGTCGAGCCGTCGCGGACGCTGGTGTAAACTAGCACGGCCGGTGGGACGCGTAATTTTTATCACCCTCTTTTTCTCTCAATCGCTAAACCTCACTTCCTCGCGCAATTGCAACGGGAATCGTGAAGCAAATATTCATCGAAAAATATCTACTCCTTTCCCCTTTCTCCGTGCTTAAACAAACGTTTAAGCTGGAACGCTTCGCCTCGTCGTCCGAGCGCCACCTGTTCGCTCGTCACGAGCTTCGTTATTTTCTCGAATAAAAGACACGAATGAAAATCGTATTTCTCGAGTCAACGATTCTTTCGGATTGAAAAAAAAAACAGCATGAGGAATAAAAAATACATTTATAATTAATTATAATAATAAGAATAATAGTGAATGCGAGCATATAAAATTCAAGCGAAAATTCAAACGCCTCTTTTGTTCGTCCCTCTGGCGGATTTTTCGGAGAATCAGCGACGAATCATACGGATCGTTGTGTTTGACCCTGAAGTCGTCTTTTCGTATAATCTTGAGAGAAAAAAACGACAACAGTGTTCAGTGTGTGTGTTCAAGTGCGTTGCTTCGTATGATATACGTCGCGGCGAAAACGCGTGACTAAACGAATTATACGGTGGGGTGCGAAAGCGGAAAGGACCACGCTCTTTGACGCTTGACGGAAAGAAGAAAAAAAAATTATACCCGGTGTTGTAATTTAATTTAGTGAGCGGTGCACCCATTGGATTATGATACTCGAATAGGTAAACATTGAATCAATTTCTTATCTCTCTTATCTATGAATATATTTTTGGACAAAATTGTTTTCTTTTGAAATCGAAAATGTTTTTTTTTGTTTCAATGAAGAATTTTTTCTTACTTCCGGTCAATGAATTTTTTTTTGCTGCTGGGGGGAAATTTGCCCAATATACTTTCCTTTTGAAATCAAAAATGTTTTTTCCGTTTCAATGATGAACTTTCTCTTACTTCCGGTCAATGAATTTTTTTTGCTGCCGGGAGAAATTTGCCCAATATTCTTTCCTTTTGAAATCGAAAATGTTTTTTCTGTTTCAATGACGAATTTTTTCTTACTTCTGGTCAATGCATTTTTTTCGATGCCGGAAGAAATTTTTCGTGGATGAAATTTTTTATGGGGGTTGAAACGGGTGGGGAATTTTTTTTATTCAAGGTCATCGTGTCGGATATCAAATAAAAGCTTATCGAAGTGCGAGTTCACAAATATTATCTGAAAAAGCTTTCACGAAAATCTCTTGAAAAATAACTTTGCAAAACGGAATATTATAAATGTATAATTTGTTTTTCTTTGATATAATATTGCTCATAAATTCATAGTACGGAAGATAAATACGTAAATTAAACAGTAAATTAAATAGCAAATTAAATAGTAGATTAATTCATAGTAAATTAAAGGAATTTCGGGCAAAAAATATAACCGCAAGTAAAATATTTTTCGTCATGATTAGTAAAATATTCTGACCCAATTTGTTTATTGGAAAATGTTCGTACGATGGATTTTTTTTTTCGTTCATTTTTGTTCGTTCATTTTCCGGACGAAGGAAAATTCGTAAATAAAATCAGACGTGAAATATGGTTTCCTATATTCTTATGGAATTTTTTGAGTTATTAAGGATGTTGAGTCCCTGTGAAATCTTTTATTGTTAATTGTTCAATAAATAGCTTCTTAATTGTCGTGAAATTTTTACACGACTTCATGTAAAAACATATTAAATTTTCAGAATTCTATCATCATTACTTCAACCTCCTTAAGGGTTAAAATGAAAAATGATGAAAAAATTCTGAAAATTTGGTATGGTTTTGCATGAAGTATTTAAGAGGTCGTGTAAAAATTTCACGACGATTAGGAAGCTCGTTATTAAAATATGAACATTTTGTTAAGAACAATTTTTTAAACAAATAAAAAAAAAATTTATCAATAAACTTCGTTTTGTTTCCGTTGCTTTCAATGTAGTGTACATATTAAAAAATTGAGAGGTCAAAAAAAAACTCATCGCAAAGTTATATCAGTTTCCATAAGACTACATTGAATTTAATTTAATTTGTTAATGTTAATTGTTCGATAACGAGCTTCCTAATCGTCGTGAAATTTTTACACGACCTCTTAATAATTCATCCAAAAATAGTCCAGTAAGTAAACATTGTTAATGATTTTTGGCCTATAACTTTTCGATAAGAAAAACTTTGGGGAAACAGTGGAGATTATCTCATCAAAATAGATGATGTTGAAGTTTGCAACGTCGTAATGCAACGAAAATAGATTTTTAAAATTAATTTTTAGGGAGATTTAAGTTTTGCTTGTGCATTTAAAATCCTTAATATAGGTACAAAAATAAATTTGAATGATTTCCAATTAAAAAATTTCTTAGGAAGAATGGAATTCTATTGATAAATTGCCAATTGCCAACGATGGAAACTTCAGAATCATCAAAATAGAAAAAAAAGCAGCAAACTTATTCTTTTACACAACAATTTTGACAATTTGTCAACACTTAGGATATAAATATTGAAATATCATTGAATTTTTAAAATTATCATTTATCAAGTATTTGCTGTTTTAATTTTTCGTTGAATAAATAATTTTTCTGATTTTTCTTTCAATTGAACGTTCGAACCTCATCATCAAAATAATCATTTTAATTCGTAACTCATACATTCAACGAACGAAAGCTCTATATACTATTATTCAAACGAGAATTGTGTAAGAGTGATTAATTACGATCGATCAATTGTTTTCTTCTGAAAATAGAAAACAGTCGACAATTGATCTATGACTAATTGTTCTCTTTGAAAGGAAAAAAAATACAATAAGCGTTCCTCCCGTCTGAAGGCTTGAATTTATTTCATAATACTGCATATCGTGTTCTTAAAAAACTCGATGTAAATAAGCACGCGAGGAAACAATTTCGTGAACAATGAAAATGATTCGCACGTATGTCATCGTTTTTATCCGACGGTTTTATTTTCTTTGTGAGATGCAATTGAATAACGTGAGAATGAGAAAACGATAGCAACGACGGATCGTCGAACTTTTTTTTTTTTTATCGACACATCTGCTTATTAGTTTATTGTATCTACTTATTAAGGCGGTTCGAAATAACGTTTTTGCTTCCTCATCGAGGAAGCTTCGTTTTCGTGCAATTTTTCCATTACCTGATTTTTATAAAAGCCATCCCGAATAGTAAACTCAATTAATCGAGTACGAAGTTACTTTGTATTCTCTTTTTACAACTTTATTTGTTTATGGTGATTACTTTGGTACACATTTTTTCCCAATAAAAATCTGTTTTGGAAATTAATTAATTAATTAATTAAGTAATTCAACAATAATTAATAGAAGAATGTAAGATTTAAGATGGATTTGATGTTCTAAACGTTAAAATCAAAGGAAAATAAAATAACTTATTCTTTTAAAGGACAGTTTTGAGGCCCTCCAACACTTTGGAAATAATCCTTCGAGCATTTTCTAATTTAAAAAATGATTGTTTATCAAGTATTTGCCCAGCTCTTTTGATTTTTTGTTAAACAAATAAATTTGTCCATTTTTCGTTCAACTGAACGTCCGAAACTTCAAATACATGATTTAAGGCGGTATCGCGGTTCAGAATTTTGAAAAAATCAATTCTTTTTTTGCATGTTCTTAAAGTTTACACCTTTGAAAATATATCCTCGGAAGAAATTTTTTTAATTCCAATAATTTACGGACTTGTAGCTATTTTAGTGACGCAGCAAATCGGACTATAGACGTTTTTTTCAAAACTATACTTTTCTCATCACTCGACCGATTGACTTGAAATTTTTTACCAATTTTCAATGTATAACCCTCTATCGCCCCTATCACTTTTGTATCAAAATTATTTCCTTTACTATTATAAAAAAATTAAAAACTGAAAAAAGAGTCGAAAAACGCCTTTTTTTATTCAGGCAGCCGCCATTTTGCGATTTTTTGTCCGTTTTCTCTAAGGTAGGGGCTATAACGACATTCTGACTAATTAAAAAAAAAAAAATTTATTTTTTATTGGACGACTGGAAGGTTTGCAATCGTGTTAGCCAGCCTCTTTTTTAGCCCCAACTTTACCAGCTCATAACTTATTTAATTTGCATTTTTTATTCTCGAATTTTTTTTATCTATTGTCAAAATTAAATATGTTGCAAGAATGGTAAACATATTTTTGTTTATCGAGCTCTACAAAACGCTCTAAATGTATGTCTCTAGACCAGAATACACTCCCTTAATTAAATTCAAAATAGATATTAAATTCGATAAGATTTTTGGTCTATTGCAATAGGATATGAATATTTTTAAAAAATCGTCAATTCATTAATAGATAATAAACTGAAAATGTAAATGAACAATTGTTTAAACCAGCTTTGATTTTTTTAGTAAATTTTTTTTTATCAAACTTCCAATGTAAAATAATCGTGAAGTTAAAATATTTATGGTCGAATCGTGGTGAGCCGATTGCAATCGAGTCTTGAAAACACTTGAGAAACTCGGCGTCGCTTGTCTAGGATTTCTATAAACAAAGGGCAGACCATACAATCTCAGAGAATTGGGCGTTGAAGTGTTAGTTCGTTCTGTCAACGTAACCGCAAAGTCGAAAGAATGCAGCAATAATTCAAAACTGTTAAAAAAATTGTTAATTTATTATCGTTGAGAATAATGTTTATTAAATATCGAATTTAAATTCGATCTTAACGCCAGAGTTAATTCTCTGTAAAGTTTTTTTTTTGTACATTTTTGTTTCCTCATGGAGGAAGCTTTGTTATGATGCAAGATCTAAAAAATGATGCCGAAAAAATCGGTCGAAGGGTACAAATTTTTTTGAAAGGATCACAAAATGATATTTGCTATCAAATTTGGTAAAGATTAAACAAAATATTCGCATTGCATAAAATTTTGAATTTTTTCACAAATATCCGAAGAGTATAATTCGAACAATTTTCAAAATACCGTGCAAATTATTTTTTACATCATAAAATAAGCAGGAATGAAAGAAACAAAAAATCTTCTCAAGGAATAGCTTTGGGTATCGATAAATTAAAAAAAATAAAAAGAAGGTTTTAATTAGCGTGATTTTTTTATATATGCAGAGTTCAAAATTTCAAAACGTGCATAAGTCGATTTTTGAAATTTGACTTTTTACGGAATTAGAAAACTTATTCCCGGCGTTTAAAAAAAATTTTAAATTTTTACAAAATTCAAAATTTAACGTCGAGACAAACGGATTCCTCGTCGATTTCGGGTCGTATTCTCTATTTCTTCTCGTTCGATATCATATGTATTATTTATTTTTTCTTTTCTTCTTTATCTCGTTCATTTCGATTGAGCGTGTTAAAATGGGAGAACAGCGACTTCGAGCCACAGCAGTTTCTTTTTTTTCTTCCTCTTATTCTCTTCCTATTCGTCGCACTCTCTCTCTCTCTCTCTCGCTCTCTTTCTCTCTCTCTCTCTCTCTTTCCCCCTTGTTATTGAAACGCACAGTCGTCGACGCGGTTGGCACTTTGACTATCGAAAAGCACGTGGCAGCAATCGTGCAAGCGAGCAAACTGAGAGAGAAAGAGTAAAAGACCGAGAAAGAGACCTACTGATACTCATTTTTAGCTGTATAAGCTGTTCTCGTCTATGGGGCTTTCCATTACAGACATGCCGTGACTTTATGATTTTAGAATACGTAGCAGGAAATTTTTTTCCAAACGCGAAAAACGTTATGAATTTTTCAAAGATTCGTCTTTAAAAAATTTATATTCATATTTATATTTAATATTTATATTTAATATTTATATTTAATATTTATATTTAATATTCATATTTAATATTTATATTTATATATTTATTAATATATATTTATAGTTATTATATTATATTTATATTTATTGTACGTCAAAAACTCAGTTTGTTTTTCAAATAATTTTTTCGATAACCTGATTATTGATATTTTGTTTAAAATCGAAAAGTCTTGTCCAAGAGCATCTTTGAAGGAAATTAGGAAAATTCATTGCCTTTTATTTTTTAGATCAAAGAAATTTCCCCATAAAATAAAAGAGATATCTCTATTGTTAATTTATTGTTTGAACGCACAATTTTTTTTGAGAAAGAAAGATTTTATTTTTTATTTTATGAAAAAATCCTCCATCATTGAAAATTACAGTGAAATTTTTTATCCACCGCGGAATAGTATTATAAATTTTTATGCTCTGAAACAACATTCCAGCGAAAAGAAAAAAATGCATATCAAAGGTCCACCCTTTTTTTTGAAAAAAAAACTTCTCGGTTTTTTATAGAGAATTTCCGTAATTCTTTTCATGCGTTTGAAAAATTGACATCTTTTTGGAAGTTGGAAAAAAGCAGCCAAAATTTTGGAATGATATTTTAGAAGAACTGATGTCATTTCTTATATGCAACGAACGCATACCAAAAAAAAACAATATTTGAATGAAGCTTTTTTCACGAAATAAATTATAAAGAATATTTCAATAATTCTTATGATCCATATTTTTTAGGGGAAAATAAAAAAATTGACAGAAATCGTGTGACATTGAATTATTGCGAAGGCCGAAAAATTAGTCATTCGGATAACAATAAAAATGTTCAGTTTGATCGTTCGCTGTGGAGACAAATTAATCAATCAAACTGCAAACGAAAACGTGTGGGCATGCCTCAGAATATACGCGTGTATATTTTTGACACATAAAAATACTAATAACTTTTCAAACTGGCAAACCCCTCCCATGGATAGTAGATCTCATATGATTGATAGTTTACGATCTCGGGTCGATTCAAAAAAAAAAAATAAAAAAAACAAATAAAAAAATCTAGCGTAATACTTTATGTAACCAGAAAAAAAAGAAATATGCATTTTTGAGATAAAAAATTCGTTTAATTTGGAAAATGAAATTCATTTTATCGTCAATAAATAAAGAAAATACACTACGGGGAAAAAAAGAATATGATTGTGGGATTTAATCATTTTTATGCATAAAAAGATGGAACGAATAACAAAAGGCGTCCCTGATTTATTAAGGGGTTATACGCAGTCAAGAGGCCGAAAAAAGCGATTTTTGAAGAATTTTTTCTGGAAAGACATTTTAATTCATTAACGTTAAATTTTATATACATATTTTTGTAACTTTCAACTCAATTCTGAATTTTTTCTTTTTAAAAAATTATCATTTTCGAAGTCGTTGTACTCGATCTCCGGGAGGTCCTCTAAAAAAGGCGTTTTGCGGTGAACACATCTCTGAATTGGATAATCAAAAATGAAAAAATAAAACAGATTTCGTTAATATAAGGTACAAAGAAGGAATAAGCGAAATATCAATTTTCAATCAAATGGCGGCTTCTCAAAATCAAATTTTGATTTTTGGTGAAAATTTTAACTTTAAATTTGTTATGAAATGAAAAATATTTATCGAATTGACATGATATTTCCTGTATACAAACTTAATTATGAGAAGGTCTTTTTCAACCGGGCCACTTTTTTGTTCACCCTCTGCAATTTCTTTCAAAATCTGCCAGTTTGAATCATTAGTCAAATGGAATTGAAATCATAATTTTTCTGCATTGAGAAAATTGAAATTTGGCAAAAAAATGAGAATTTTTTTTTAAACCTAAGAACACACTTTCGATTTTGGTACAAATTTTACAGGATGTCTATCATTGGGTAAAGAGTCTGCGAAAAAATTTTCAGAATGGCACCTGCAATGATTACGATGAAAAAAAATAAAAACCCTGCGAAATCTCATAACCGCATAAAGATTTCGCAGGGTTTTTATTTTTTTTCATCGTAACCATTCCAGGTGCCATTCTGAAATTTTTTTCGCAGACTCTTTACCCAATAATGGACATCCTGTAAAATTTGTACCGAAATCGAAAGTGTGTTATTAGGTTTAAAAAAAAATGTATTCTCATTTTTTTGCCAAATTTCCATTTTCTCAATGCAGAAAAATTATGATATTAATTTTTTTCGATAAATTGGAAAAAAACAAAAAAGTTTTTATTCTTATGTTTTTTTTTTGTTTGATGAATATTTTTTAAGATACAGTGTTCGTAATGAAAAATTGAAAATCCTGAACGGACGCCTAAAAAAATCTAAAAAAATCACAGACGTTCCTTTTGACTAATATTTCAAACTGGCAGATTTTGAAAAAGAATTGGAGAGAGTGAGAAAAAAGTGGCCTGGTTGAAAAATAACGACTCATATGTGTACATTATGAAAATGATATAAAAAAAATGATTTTTTGAAAATCCTGACTACGTATAACCCCTTAAGAATCATGATTCCTGCATTTATGACGTTGGCGAGAGATTTTCATTCTACAAATGTTTATTATACATGTATATGTATAAGGATAAAAGGGGGAGGAAGAATTGGAGAACGTTGGGTATAGGGAATGAGATAACAGGAAGGTATATGGGAGAAACTACGATGTTGGCAACACATTTTAACTGTCATCGGGTCGAAAATGTACGAGGATAAAGCAAGAGCATAGCGATTGGAGGAACAGGCAGCATTTTCCCTCTATTTTACATACACTGCATACCATGGCGTAAAATATATGCCATTATTGGCCATCCAAGTGCACATTAAGACAGTCATTGGCCACTTAAAAATAGAAAATACAGTTATTGTCATGCTTTTCTTAAGTTTTATCCTCAATTTTCAACGTCCAGAAAAACGGGAAAATGGTCGACGATAATTGAATATATTTGCAAAACTATCCATAGTTTTAATCATCATGAGAAAAAATTGCGGAATAAATTGATGACCCAAAAAGCATCACTCTACGTCGTTAAAGTCCCGCTCATGTTTTTTCTAAGAAAAAAACGTAAAGAAAATCTGAAAAAATTCTGAATTACTTTTGTAACATTTTTTTCCGTGATCCAATGATTTATTTAATCATTTATAGTGAACATTTTTTTAAATAATTTTTTTCTAATTTCAGAGATATCGATTTGAAAATTTGGCTTGTGCCTTAAAAGACCCAGTGTACAGACGGAGGGGTAAAATAAACTTTAGACCGATTGAAATTTTATTTAAAGATGTTTGAAATTTTGACAAACATTGTCACTTTTTGCAGTATCAAAAATTGCATGTTATCACAAATTGGCCAATGACTGTGCTGGTCCCACTTTCCCCCGTTTCTTCGTTTGGTTTTCTCCGGCATTAATGTATAGACACTCTCAGCGTACAAAAGCGATTTTTCTCACAATGCGAAAAGTACATAAACTTGGAACATTCGGGTATGCAGTGTGCCAAACAATTTCGTGTAACTGCATCAATAATACGCGGGGTGAATACTGAAGGCAATGTAATGTACACAAAGAAACAAAGAGAGAAATCCTCTCTCGTACTCGGGAAATTGAAATTTTCCGAAGCTTCTGCCCGCACAAATCGTAGCCGCGTATCCGAAGCACCGTGGAATTTTCAATTCGGTACGATTTGTGTTTTAGAAACACGCGCTCTCGAGTTGAGAGTTTGTAAAAGTAGAGAGAGAATGGAGGGAATATGGACGTGCGAGTGGGTGGAATGAACTTGTCGAGGATAAATCAGCGAATACACCAATGGCGAATATCGGAAATCGCGACTGAGCGAGAAATACTCTATATTCTCACAAAATCGATTATTCTGAATGTTTTTCATACTTTTTTTTTCAATTATAGGATATTATAGCTAGAGCTGTCACGTAATTCCGAGAGAATTTGTCCCGAACGCTGTTATTCCAGATCGAGAAAGAAAAATGCTCGGCGACCATTTTTTACGAACGTAACCTCAAAAAACCGCCACCTCGAAACTTTAAATAGATTTTTCTCGCAGACTGCTTGTCGAAATTCAATAAAATTTTCACGCTGAATACAAAACGATGGCATCATCATAACCCAACTGTTTTTTTTTAAATAAATTCAAAATTATTATGGAAAATACGTTCTTGGCTCTGCCTTCATCTTAAGCGTGGGTCTGACTTGCAATGAGGCTTTAATTTATTTGTTGATTATGAAAAAACATCTTAGTTAAGTAAGTAACTTAGTTAGTTAGTTAATTCATCAATTAGTTATTTACTTAGTTACTTAGTTAGTTAATCAGTTAATGAGTTAGTTAATTAATTAACTAACTAATTAACTAATTAACGAACTAATTAACTAAATAATTAATTAGTTGGTTAATATAATTTGTTTGAAAATTTTTACAAATGAAGAAACAGGTTTTCTCATATTTACGACTGCTTGACCGATAAAAAGCGAAGTCTATGTTTGTCGGTCAACAGTAAATGAACGGTGAACCGATTTTAACATACCTTTACGGGTTTCCAATACAATGCTTACCTTCGAAGACTTATGAGAAGTTAAATTAAATTAGAGAATTTAAAAAAATGGCGATGCGATTGTGCTCGAAGGAAAAACTTGAAGTTCCGCACATCGATTTATTCGAGCTCTTCAACTTTGAGATCATGATCAAAACCATTAAAATTGGTGTTTCGGAAAACTAATTTCCATTTGGAAAATAATTAAGATTGACGTTAACGTTGTCCGTGGGTCACTTACCTATACATTTTAATTTAAAAAATTCACTGCCCCGTGTAAATTGATTTAAAAAAATAGGAAAAATTTTCACATTGATCCCGACTGTGCTATTGGTCGACGATCAATTTTTCAACCGTAGTAATCGACAAAAAAAACATAAATATCAGGTCACAGAGGCCATAGAGCGTGGTTGAGAGAAATTCGATATTATCGCGTGAAGTCGGAGGATTCTTTTTTTTCCGACATCGAGCGAATCGATGAGCGCTAATGTCGCATTTTTCCATGTATTTGAGAAGCGTCGAGCAAAAAGTATTTGATGCCAAAGATATACTCCTCGTAACGATAAAAGAAAATAAGGTGAACTCCGAAAAAATTTCATTTTAACTCTTCTCCAAAGCTCCAATGGAAGGTCTCATTGTCCATTCACGATTGCATTGGGAATAAAGAAAGTGAGAACTAGCGAAAGGAGATGAAAAACTTTGTGAACCGAAAGAAGGGAGGGAGAACGAAGGCGAGGAATTAAAGAGGGATAATAATAGCCACGAGAGAGTGAGATAATGCTCGGTTAGTGACGTATTTCAAAGTGGTAAATGTCGAGCAAGGAAAATGTGAGGGAATAACGTTTTAATGTTGATTAAGGGAGTATTCTGGCCTAGAATTTTGGAATAATCATTTTTTTGCATATTTTCAAAGTTTAGACCTTTGAGAATATATCGTCGAAAGGAAATTTTTTTAATTCCAATCATTTACGGAGTTGTAGCTATTTTTAGTGACGCAGCAACTATGCTCCTCCCATCGTAGTGCAACTATAAGGGGGAATTCTGATTTAGAATTTTGAAAAGATCAATTTTTTTAACTAAGTTAATTACGTAACTAACTAGTTAACTAGCTAACTAACTAAGTAACTAACAAGATATCTAACTAACTAACTAAGGGGGTATTCTGGTCTAGAATTTTGAAAGAATCAATTATTTTGCGTATTCTTAAAGTTTAGACCTTTAGAAATATATCCATGGAAGGAAATTTTTTAATTCCAATAATTTACGGAGTTGTAGCTATTTTAGTGGTGCAGCAACTTCGTCCCTCACATAGTAGCTTACCTATAAGGGCGTATTCTGATCTAGAATGTTGAAAGAATCGATTTTTTGCATGTTTTTAAAGTTTTGACCATTAAGAATATATCCTTAAAAGGAAATTTTTGAATTCCAATAATTTACGGTGTTATAGCTATTTTAGTGACGCAGCAACTATGCCCGTTACATCAGACCGGAGCTTTAAGGGGGTATTCTGGTCTAGAATTTTGAAAGAATCAATTTTGTTTGCATATTCTTAAAGTTTAGACCTTGAGGAATATATCCTCGGAAGAAAATTTTTGAATTCCAATAATTTATGGAGTTATAGCTATTTTAGTGAGCAAATTGGACTAAAGACATTTTTCTTAAAACTACTTTTTTTAACATATCTCAAGTTCTCCTCAACCGATTTACTTCAAATTTTTTACCAATGTTCAATGTAAACTCACCATCACCCCTACCACTATTGTACCAAAATAATTTTTTTTTACTACTGTAAAAAAAATTCAAAACTATGAAAAAAGAGTCGAAAAACGCCTTTTTGTTCAGACAGCCGCCATTTTGTGATTTTTTTTTCCATTTTCTCTGAGATAGAGGTTCTAACAATATTGTTACTAATTAAGAATCTTTTTTTTTTTTACTTTTACCCCAACTTTACCAGTTTATAAGTTATTCAATTCTCAATTTCTTTTTCGATTTTTTTTTGTTTATCGTCGAAATATTGATAAATATGTTGCAAAAAAAAAGAATGGTAAAAATACACTTTTTTTCTTCATCGAGCTCGACAAAAGGCTCAAAATGTATGTCAATCAAATATCGATTTATACATAACACAAACATTGAGATTCCTTTCGACTTTTTAACGTTTGGCTAATCGATCGCTAAACGGCAAAAATCAGACCGCATAACTGTGAGTCATAAATTGTGCAATTTAAAATCCTTTGGCTTTGCGCTTTTGATGTTCTCAGAGAATCATGCATTTGTTATACGTAACTAGACTTTAATGTTGCTGTTAGTCAGCAGAGATAAACCTTTCCCAGGTGCTTTTCTCTCTCTCTCTCTCATTATCCTTCATTCTCTCATACATACATGCACACACACTGACATAGCGTCGTTAACTAGTAAAAACCTAGTTTGAACGTGGCTGACCGAGGAGTGTGACGAAAGGGGAAGGGTATAGTTTGTTGCCTGGAGGGGTTTTGGTCATCATGCTGTCCCTTGTTACTCCTGCTATCTCGATTCATAGCCAAGCCAAGTCGGCGGGGGGGGGGGGGGTGGGGTGGGGTGGGGGGATGAGTTCGAGGCACCTGATGGCGAGAGTCGCGCGAGAAATTGGTTAATTAGTTTTCGCGCAGGTCGTTGGATCGGTTATACTACTGGCTCGCCATACAGACGTATATACATTTTATGGAGTAAACTCCACAGTGTGTTTTCATCCTCGACAGAGGCGGAAAAGCTTTGTTGGTTGTTATAGCCCCGCATAAAACTACTGACGTGCAAGGATTTTCCGAGTCCATTCTCTCTCTCTCTCTCTCTCTCTCTCCCTCCCTCTCTCTCTCTCTCTCTCTCTCTCTCTCTCTCTCTCCCTCTCTCCCACGCTCTCTCTCTCATTTAGCACAGTCGAGCACAATTACCGAGTATAAAGCCGCGCTTTTTCTCCATCTTGTAGTTTCTCGTCCGCACACTCTTTTATACGGGTACGCTATTTCACACACTTTGTATTGTATAGAGTGCAACGAACATTTTTTGCAACGAGAATTTAAAAAAAAATAACAACATTATTTTATGTATTTTCCTACTCATTCATTCTTCTCGTTCTTTATTCTTTTAAGGGGTTATACGCAGTCAGGATTTTCGAAAAAGCGATTTTTTTAAATTTCATTGGTGTAATGTACGTATTAGGGTGGTCCTTATTTAGAGCTCGGATGAATTTTTTATCAGACGCCCTCTAAATCGACTCCAAATAATTCGAAAACAATACCCTAGTTTTTTAAAAAATTTTATCTGGAAACCCCTCCCGAAAAGAGCAGTAGATTTTCCCATTTGAAATACACGCGTTTCGGTCACGTTCTCGGAATATATTTTATTCCAAGTGTAATCATTTTTTTTTTTAATCTATAACTGCAAGTTTTTAGTGTTCATTGGTGCTACTATTTGAAGAAAAATTCACATTTTCATACGGGTCAATCTAAACTAATTGTGATTCGTCTAGATTTACCCGTATAAGAATTTTAGACGAATCGCAATTAGTCTAGATTGCCCCGAATGAAAATGTGAATTTTTCCTCAAATAGTAGCACTGATGAACACTAAAATCTTGCAGCTACAGATTAAAAAAAATTATTACACTTGGAATAAAATATATTCTGAGAATATAGCCGAAACGTGTATTTCAAATCAAAGGACCACCCTAGTACATATATTTAGCAAGATTTCTCACAAACGACATAACCGATCAGTCTCAAATTTTTACACAAGCTTTATAAATATATTTTTTAGTAATTTATCGAAGGTTTTTTTTACCAATAAATATTTTCCATTTTATAAAAAATGTAAGGCAAAAATTTTCATAAAAAATCGAAATTTGTTTTTGGGAAGCCGCCATTTTGTTAAAAATTGATATTTTGCTTATTTCTTCGATCAAATACTAGGTTATACTTTATATCAACGAAATCTTTTTTATTTTTTTTATTTTGGCTGATCCAATCCAGAGATATTATGCTCAGCGCAAGATCGGCTACAGCGGCTTTGAGAATCATTATTTTAAAAAAATAAAAATTTCAAAATAAATTTGAAAGTTACAAAAATATGTATATTAGGGTGATTCGTTTCAGGGCTATCTTTTTTTTGACCCATCGTGCCCGAAAACCTTTAGTTAGTGCCCAAAAACGAAGTTTCGTGAGAGGGGGGTGTTGTCAAAAAATATTTAGAGGTCGCGAATCAAAATTGAAGGTTTCCCATTTGATTAACATTGAAAAAAAAAAATTTCTCATTATTAGTGTTACCATTCCGCGAATTTTGATATCGCGATATTATCCAAGTGGGGTTTCATAGGAAATATGATACTTAGATGTATCGAAAAAAATCGAATGAGAACTTTGTAGAGAAAGTAATTTGCTACAAAAAAGTCTCATAAGCCGAGCCCGTAAATTCAACTCTTCCTCAGCTATTGGTGGATGAAGTAAAATAAATAGATTTTTTGTTTTATTGATTTATTTGCATAGGGAATTCTTTGTAACATTTGTTGAATGGTTTTTCAGATGATTCTGTACATGCCATCTCATAGAAAATGGAATTCGTTTGATTGAATAAAACAAAAAAATATCTATTTATTTGACTTCAAAAACCTGAGAAAGAGTTGAATTTACGGGCCTGGCTTATGAGACTTTTTTGTAGCAAATTACTTTCCCTACAAAGTTTTCATTTGAATTTTTTCAAAGTTTCATTTGAATTTGACTTTGACTTTGATTTCATTTGACTACAAAGTTTTCATTTGAATTTTTTCAAAGTTTCATTTGAATTTACGGACATGGCTCAATAAACTTTATTGCAGAGTATCATATTTCCTATAAGAACCCACTTGGAAAATATCGCGATATCAAAATTTGCGGAATTGTGACACTAATAATGAGAATTTTTTTTTTCCCAATGTTAATCAAATGGGAAACCTTGAATTTTGTTTCGCGACCTCTAAATATTTTTTGACAACACCCCCCTTTCACGAAACTTCGTTTTTTGGTACCAACTAAAGGTTTTCGGGCACGATGGGTCAAAAAAAAAAGTTGTCCTGAAACGAATCACCCTAATGTATACAAATCTTGACGTTTATAAATTGAAATGTCTTTCCGGAAAAAATTCTTGAAAAATCGTTTTTTTCGGCCTCTTGGCTGCGTATAACCCGTTAAGGCAAAATTCGGCTTGCACAATTCCCGAGAAACCGACGAAATTTGAGCACGACTAAAGTGACGATGAGTAATAATAAAAAATAAAAAAACGAGCGGAAGTTCCGGTGTGATCATTATTTTTCCGCAGAGAGGGTGAGAATCTCTCGGATGAAAAAAAGGATGAAAATGGACGCGAAAAGCGTCATATCCGCCCTCGGAAAATCGCGTTAGACTATTTTCCTTCCCTGTCCTCGCGATAAACTCTCACGACGAGTGGCAATAAACTTTTCTCATCAAACAGTCGACGGGGGTGGGGGAGGGGGGGGGGCATTGCCCGAACACGAGAGAATAAGGAAAATTGAAAATTCAAGCGTGTATGACCTAATTTAGTTGCAACCGAAAATTCACCGCTTCGTGTACTTCGAGGGAAAGATCGTGAAAAATATATGTACGGGAAATTTAAAACGTATGCATGATTTTCTCACCCCTTTCGGCGCGTTTGCAAAGCTCATTTCGTAAATTATCCTCCAGCCTATTTCACGGCGATTTCCATCGCCGTGAATCGTGACCGCGAAGCATTTGCAAATTTATAACTTTGCATTTCATTTTTTCAAAACTTTTCATCACTTTTTTTCTTTTTCAATGCATCAACGTGGAAAGTCTTAATGTTATGGTTCGATATTTCAATCATTTTACTTCTTCGTACAGCAGCAAACAGCAGAAAAAGAGTAAATTTGTCGAAAAAAAATCTTCGATTAATTACTGAAAATTAAAAAAATATGTAATAAAAATATTTTACAAAAATTATAAAATATGAAATAAATACAATATATAAATATATTTTATATTTTATTTTACAAGCTCGGTGTCTGTCTGTCTGTAATCAAATCTTGCGAGTTAAATTTGACCCACTTCCCGGTTTCCGATTAAGTTGAAATTTTTCATGCATATTTAAATCGGATGACTATGCAATATTATCATAAAAAATTTGCACATTTTTTGCAAAAAAATTGTTTCTCAAAATTTTTTATAAAAAATTTGCTTGAAATTTGTTTTGCAACAAAAAATGTTTCGCATAGTTTTTTGCAAAAAAATTGTTTTGCAAAATTTTGTTCACAAAATGATTTTGAGCAATTGATTTGCAACATTTCTCTATAAAAATTTTGCGCAACAGTCTCTTTCTAAAAAATATTGTGAATAAATTTTGGCATAAATTTTGCAGGAAAATGTTGCAAATTAATTGTGTGAAACATTTTTTTTTAACAATTATGCGAAACTAGATATATAAATTACTAAACTAATTATTTAACATCATAAATACTAAAAAGTAAAAAATAAATAAACGAAAAGAAAAATTTGAAACAAACTTTTATTAGTTTTTAATAAAAAATAACTAAAAAGTTGAAAATATTATTATTCCGATTGGAAATAAGTTTTCAAAAAAAAGCGTGTTACATTTTAACAGCAAGAGAAAAGAAAGAGGGTGTAACACGCTTTTATTTGGAAACTTATTACCAATCGAAATAAAATTATTTTTAACTTTTTAGTTATTTTTTATTAACAACTAAAAATTGCTTGTTAAAAAAAAATCCATTTTTTAAAAATATATTACATAAATACAGCTGTACTTATACAAATTTGAGACTGAGCGGTTATGCCATTTTTGAGAAATCTTGTTTACCGACTTTGAAAACAAAGTTTTGAGAAAAACACTTTCAAAGTTTCAAAAGCAATTTACACATAGTAATTGCGGGTTTACAAATATGCCCATAACTTCTAAAACATTTGTCGGATTGACATTAAATTTTCTGTGTATATACTTAAATATATGCACATTGCGAAAATGAAATTTAAAAAAAAATCATGTACTCAAAGTTTCGAACGTTCAATATTGATCGAAAAATCAAAAAAATTATTTATTTAACAAAAATAGAAAAGAGCTTGCAAATATTTGATAAATAATAATTTAATAAATTCAATATTTCAATATTTATTTCCAAAGTGTTGACAAAGTCTCAAAATAAAAGAATAAATATTTCGCTTTTTCATTCATCTGAACGTTCGGAACTTCAAGTCCATAAAAAATCCCCCTTAAATTTAATCCGAACGAATGTTTAATTTTAATGGCGAGCGAATAAATCATTCGGCTTGATCCACGTATCAATTTGAATCAAGTGTGAATTTCTCAAATTTCTGCTGATAGTTTGATAGTTTCTTTTTCCTCCGATCGCTCTTTTGCAATGAGAAAGTGAGGCAAAAAGGCGAGAAAAAAAAGAAAAGTACAACGAAAGCGTAAACGAGGCAGACAGAATGGTGGAAAGGATAAGAAGCTCGCTGAACGAGAGGTGGCGGATAGGGAAACGTTGAAGTAATGTTGGCAGCCGACGTCTGCGGTTTGCAGACATACACGTATTTCATACACTGGAACACTTCGTTCTTCCCACGCAAAAAATGCTTAAGTTGCATCTTTGTGGCAAGCGAGAGCCGCAAAATAGTCGATAGAAAAGATAAAGAGAGAGAGAGGGAGAGAGAGAGAGAGAGAGAGAGAGAGAGAGAGAGAGAGAGAGAGAGAGAGAGAGAGAGAGAGAGAGAGAGAGGAATAAGAGCTGCGAGATCCGGTGAATCGTCTATGAGAGACAAAGAACTTGACACTTTTTTTTCACTTTTGTAAAATATTCCGACTGAGAGAGGAAAAATTTCTTCGCATAATTTATCGTTTACGACTCTTCTGCCTCTCTCTGACCTTCGATATATTTCTGATATTAGAAATGGTTTAAATTTTAGTATTTCATGTTCAGAATTTTTTTTTTACTTCAGTAATTTTTTTTAGAGCTGTTGCAAAGTTGACCTGATCCTGACCTGAATCCACACAAAATATCGAATTTCTGGAACGAAATATATTTGAGGAAGATTAAATTTTCATAAACGTTGCATACATTTTATTTCCATGAGGGAATGGACTAGTTTAGGTTGGAGAATTCCTTTTGTAAACGGAATAATTTTTTATGGTCAGACCTTACATTTTTTATCGCAATTATAACGTTTTTAATTTTTAATCTCAGTCGTTTCCAGCATTTTATGACTGTAATTAATCAACGTTACAACTGCATACATTTCTGTAACGAAATTTTATTTCACTTTAATACTCTTATTTTTCCTTTAAAAAAAAATTTAAATAAAGAGGGAATGGTTAAAAAAAACAGTTTAATAAAAGATATAATTGACCTGATTTCAACTATGAATCGTGAGAGTTAACCCCAGCCGATTTTTGAGCTGGAATACCTTCCATAAAATTCGGTAAAATGAGAATTTTTTTGGCATATTTAAAATCACACTTTTCGAAAATAATCGGTATGGTCGTATAGAAAAGAGTACATTGCAATATTTTTTTTTCTTTAATTTTTCAATAATTTATCATATTGCAAAATGATTGGGGTGAATTTCACCCCACAATGACTTTTACGTAATTTTTTCGAGGTGTGACTATTAAGGGTTAAGCTCCAGCTAGATATAAAGAGTTATTCTGGTCTAGGGACATATATTTTGAGGTTATGTCGAGTTCGATTAAAACAAAAAATATTATTACTATTCTTTTACAACATATTTATTAATATTTTAACAATAAACAAAAAAATTTTCATGAAAAAAATGAAAATTAAATAAGTTATGAGCTGATAAATTTTTTGGGGTTAAAAAAAGGGGGTGATTCTTGAATTTTTGAATTTTGGTAAAAAATTTTTTTTTTGTTTTTCCTCTGAGTTAAGTAAGGTTGAGCAATCATGTAATTCTGTAATTTTGAGCAGTAAAAATTTCAATTGATGGCAATTTAAAAGAAAAAATTTGTTTTAACCAAAATTCAAAAAAATTTATTTTTGAAACAAAAACACACCATCCTGAAAATTTCAGGATCTTTTCAGATCAGTACAAGGTATTATACACAAAAAAAATTAACCAAAAATTTAATATTTATCGTGGATTTGGACGATTTTGAAAAATTAAAAAATCTATATTTTTGAAACAAAAAAAAGCCTCTCAAAATTGCAGGATCTTTTAAGATCAGTATACAAGGTATTATATAAAAAAAATTACGCCCAAAATAAAATATGGAACTTGGATTTTCACGATTTTTGAAAATTCCGAACGATTTTTCGTAACTATGATAGTTTTCAAGATATTTGAAAAATAAACTTGAAAGATTTGAAAAATTGTAAAATTTTGAATTTTGCATGACGTTCGAAAAAAAAAAATTCAATCCTTTTTCCTTTGGTAGAACATCGTTTTATTAAAAACGAAAACTTCTGACCAAATTTTATCGAAATTGAAAGGGGTCGATTCTAACTCTTGGTCGATTTGACATGGAATGACCCAGCTACAACTCCTTAAATTATTGAAATTGAAAAATTGCCTTTTTAGCATATATTCTTAAAGGTCTAAACTTAAAAAATGCTAAACAAATTATTTTTTCAAAATTCTAGACCAAAATATCGCCTTAATAAACCGACGAAAAATGCCCTTCGAATAATTCAGTTTTTTTTTTCATCCGGTTTTCAGTCCGGTCAGTATGAGGTCTCTAATAGAGAAAGTTAATTTTTCGCCATTAAGTGAAATCAGAGTTGTGAAAATAGTAATGTAAAAGTACTGCACTACCCATTACTTTAAACAATGTGTATTGGACAAGTTTTCCATTACAAATTACAAAAGTAATGTGTAATGGATGCGTGTTCCATTACAAATAAAAACAGTAATAAGTAATGTATGCATGTTCCATTACAAATAAAAAAAAGTAATGTGTAATGGATGCATGTCCCATTACAAATAAAGAAAGTAATGTGTAATGGATGCATGTGCTATTACAAATAAAAAAGTAATGTGTAATGGATGCATGTGCCATTACAAATAAAAAAGTAATGTGTAATGGATGTGTGTTCCATTACAAATAAAAAAAAGTAATGTGTAATGTAAAGTAATGTGACGCATTACTTTTTTTTATTTGTAATGGGGCATGCATCCATTTCACATTACTCTTTTTATTTGTAATGGAACATGCATACATTACACATTACTTTTTTTTATTTGTAATGGAACACGCATCCATTACACATTACTTTTTTCATTGTTATGGCACATGCATCCATTACACATTACTTTTTTATTTGTAATGGCACGTGCATCCATTACACATTATGCAGTGTAATGGGTAACAAATACAGTAATGCATTATCAAAGTAATGCATTACTTACAACTCTGCGATAAATGAGCGAAGAGGGAGGGAGAGAGAGGGGAAAGTTGAAATCGATTTTCCGCACGTATTCTGTCACGTGGCTCAATCATTAACTTTGACGGAACATTGAAACTAATTGCTTGAAATTTATGACACATTTCCAATTCGTCTTTGGAAGCTCCCTCTCTATTTTCCTCTTTCCCTCGTTGCCTTGATTCAAACTTTCTCTCCAACGCCCAAGCTGTGAGACCAGAGTTTCCCGAGTGAGAGAGTATGGGGGTACCATTTCGTTTCCTCCCCTGCTTCAAAAAGCCCTCGGGGTAGCATATAGTTTCAGCAGTTTCAGCGAACGAGAAACAGCAGCTCGTACTTTCGTGGTATGTGTGTGTGTGTGTGTTGGATATGGTGGAAAGTGTGACGACTATACAGCGACTAATAGAGAGAAGCTGCCGAGAGAGTGAAGGAGAGAAGGAGGGGTAGGAAAAAAAGGGGGACGAGATTGGTAAGTTTGCGAAGTGGACATTTTTGTCCCCGCTCTTTCCTTAATGATCCTGGCTTTTCCCCACTTTCTCGGTCATCGACGGAAAGATAGAGGGACGCTTGCAACCTTTCTTGTCGTTCTCACTTTGCCATAAAAATAACAATTGACCCTCTCCGAGGACTTTCCAGCGCCCCCTTAACTTTTCGTTCTGGGCTTTTCCTGCGCTGCCACCACCTCCTTTTTATCTCCCTTTTTTTTTATCCACCGGCGAAGCTTGGCATTCAAGGAAAACCAGAATTCCCATCCGCACCTCTCTCTCTACTGAAAAGGGTGCCTCTTATACAGGGCATACACACTCTCGTTTCGAAAGCCAGTTTGCCTAATGAAATTTTTACGTCTTTCCTCGTGTATAACCACCGCGCGCAGAGATGAAAGGACACCTTTTTTTTTAGGCTACGTACTTCCGGCAGCATAAGCACGAAAGTGTCCCACTTCGCACCAGAGATATACATGGGGCGTTCCATCCCAAATCGGACAGTTTGAAAAACTTTTTTTTTTATTTCTTCAATTTTTTTATATTTTTTAGTACCCATCAGAAGACCCTTCCCGTTAAATTTTCAGATTTTTTTGATCACCCGTTCAAAAGATATTGAATTAACAAAAAAACCGCTCTTTTTTTGATATTTTGGTCATAACTTATTTAATAATGGTTCAAATTAAAAGTTTTTTTTTCAAAATTTTTGTTTTTTATGGCCTTTTCAGAAAAAAGTACAACAAAAATATTCGACGAGTTTTTGAATGAGTTTTTTTGAGTTTCAAACTTCCAATCGCGTTTTTAAAAATGAGTGTTATTTTTTATTTAAAAAAAAAATTTTTGCTTCAAACATCTATCTATTCAACAATTTTTAAGACTAGTCCGATCGTGGGATTTGCAGAACTACTATTTTTATTGTATTTTTGAAAATTGAAAATTTTTTTTTTCTTTATAAATTATTATGAATACCGATTTTTGTTACTGTATCGTATTTTTTCCAATTTTTAGAATTTATTTGGACACTTTTTTATTGTTAACAGGTTCTTAAAATTAATAATTAATCGTTAAGTCTGTTTATGAACAATAATAACAACAGTTTTTATTTATTCACGTATTTTTTTTAGAACCTTACATATACGATTATTTCCTGAATTAGAATATACTATACAGTAAAAAAAATTGGTATTCATAATAATTTATGGAAAAAAAAAAAATTAATCTTCAAAAATCGAAATAAATAGTAGTTATTGAAATCCCACGATCAGACTAGTATTAAAAATTGTTGAATAGATAGATGTTTAAAACATAAAATTTAAAAAGAAATAAAAAATGACACTCACTTTCAAAAACGCGATTAAAAGTTTAAGACTCAAAAAACTCATTGAAAAACGCGTCGAATATTTTTGTTGTATTTTTTTCCGAAAAGGCCAAAAGAAAAACAAAAATTTTGAAAAAAAAACTTTTAATTTGGACCATTATTAAAGAAGTTAAGACCAAAATACCAAAAAAAACGGTTCTTTTGTTAATTTAATATCTTTTGAAAGGGTAATCAAAAAAATCTCAAAATTTAACAGGAAGGGTCTTTCGATGGGTACTACAAAATATACAAATATTGAGGAAATAATAAAAAAAAGGTTTTCAACCTGTCCGATTTGGGATGTAACGCCCCATATATACCTGAGCCATTTGCGTTTGGGTGTCCCAATTTCTGACTCCAGACTTTTTCATCGAGAAACCCCACCTTCTATTTTACGGCATATATATATATTTTTTTATGTCTCCCCTGAGCAAGAAATGTTAATATTCTACCAAACTCGTCGTGGGTTAAATGTTACGGACGAGGTATGGAATCGGAAAAAGACCTCTTAAGCGACATTTCGATAGCGAGAGGCTTACTGGAGCTTTTAGGGGAACAGGTTGGGTACCGATTTAGGGATAATGGATCGGGTTAAGGGGGTCGTCTAGTGTGAAACCTGTTTTTTGAATTTTTGTTTGACAAACCATTAAAATAAAATAATTCATGAATCGTGTATCATTTTTATTAACATTTGAACAAACTTTTTGAATTTTTTGAAGTGAATGTATTAAATATAATCGGAGATACACCGCCCAACAGGAACACGTGTGAAAAAAAAAGGTGCTCCACTGCTGCCATGATTTCGGCCGTTCTGCTTATCTGAAATAAAAAAAAAACCAAACGCCATTTCAATTGTGAGACTTGAGGCTCTACCGTGAACCAAAATAAGGTCAGAATTCCAAAAACATATTTTTTTTTTACGCTTTAGAATAAATATTCAATGCGAAAAATCGATTTTTTTTCTAAAGCGTAAAAAAAATTTTTTTTTTTTTGGAATTCTGACTTTCTTTTGGTTTACGGTAGAGCCTCAAGTCTCACAATTTAAATTTAAAGTTTGGTTTTTTTTTTTAAATATGTGTTCCTGTTGGGGGGTGTATCTCCGATTATATTTCATACATTCACTTCAAAAAATTCACAAAATTTGTTCAAATGTTAATAAAAATGATGCACAATTCATTAATTATTTTATTCCAATGATTTGTCAAAAAAAAATTCCCGAAAAAAAACATAAAATAAACAGGTTTCACACTAGACGACCCCCTTAATGTTCTGTAAATTTTTATTTATTCGTTAACCGTCGCGAATGCCAATAACGGAAACCTTGCGGATGACGCAAGCCTAGTTTTGCTAAAAAGAAAATTGTGTACCAGGATTTGTTAACTAACAAATGTGTTGAATATGGCGAAATCAATTATTTTTTAACAGTTAATAAATTGAATAAATATTTTTTAATAGTTGATAAATTAATTTTATACAAATAAAATATTTGTTAACGACTAATTTTTTAACATTTAAGGAATATTTAAGTAAAAGCGCCTAGTAAATGTATTTCTTTACTACAAATAAACTGTTTTCTCAGTGCAAATACTTCGAGCTCGATAGCTGCGATATTATGACAATTGTTTGCAAGAAATTCCTAGACTTAAAGTCTCTTCCTCGAAAAATGAGAAAGAGAGTCTAGAATTTTTCAGAATAATGAATGACGAAGAGCCATTCGATTTTAATGACCTATTCTCTTATTATCGCCGATTTAACGGGTTATACGAAAGCGGGAGGTCGAAAAAAGCGATTTTTCAAGAATTTTTTTTTGCAACACATTTTCATTTATGAACTGAAAAATTTATATAAATATTTTTGTAATTTTCAACTTTATTTTGAACATTTTCTTTTTTAAAAAATAATGATTGGTTCGTCCAAAATAAAAAAATAAAAAAGATTTCGTTCATATAAGGTATAATGTAGTATTTATTCGAAGGAAAAAGCAAAATATTTATTTTTAACAAAATGGCGGCTTCTAAAAAAAAATCGATTTTTGATGAAAATTTTTACCTCAAATTGTTTATGAAATGAAAAAATCTCATCGTTAAAAAAAATCCTTCGATTAATTACTAAAAAATATATTTATACAGCTTGTGTAAAAATTAGAGAATTATCGGTTCGGCCGTTTCTGAGAAATCTTGCTCGCCGTCTCTAAAAACACAGTTTTGAGAAAAACGCGTTCAAAGTTTTAAACGCACTTTACGCAAAGTAATTACGGGTTTACCAATATGCCTATAATTTCGAAAATAAATTAAATTTTTTATTTTTTTATTTAATAAAGAATTTAAATAATTTTTTTTATTTAATAAAAAATTTAATTAAACTTTTTAAATTTGATGTAATATCTAAAATATTAAGGGGTTATACGCAGTCGAAATGTTGAAAAAACCGATTTTTTTAACATCGTGACTGCGCATAAGCACTTCATATTTTAGATATTCAATAAAAAAATTTAATTAAATCAAAAAATAAAATTTTTATTTTATTTAAATTTTTTCTGCGCACAGTCGTGTATCGTATTTGAGGCAAAAGTCACCCCTTCACAATTCAGTCACAAAGCGAAATAACAGCCGTGACGTAGCCCGAACATTCGTTATCCAAACATTAGTCTATTTCGTGACGTCGAAAAAACGCCTCGACTTTTGAGGAGGGCGAAAGAAAAAAGCGAGAGACGAGATTCAATTCTCTGCATCCGTTGCTCAGCGTTTCGAAAGTTAATGGGTGGGTAAAAAAAAAAGAAAATGGTAACACTAGTTGGAAAACGAGAAAAGAGCAGAAAAAACACCCCTCGAGGAGGTTCGTATGTACGTCGAAAAGGGAAAGAAAGAGATAGAGAGTTGAATGAAGCCCGGAGGGAGGCAAAAAAAAAGGGGACTAGGTACGTCGTCGGTTGAAAAAAAAGAACGAAAAAAAGAAAACAACGCAATCTCCACTTGAGGTACGCACGCGTGTGTCGTTATCCCTTGTTAGTTATAACGAGGGCGAGAAAGCTTCCCTTTGGTCCTATTTTTTAACCTCACACTTTCGCGCTTTATCGTCATCGCTTCCCTCTCTCTCTCGCTCTCTCTCTCTCTCTCTCTCTCTCTCTCTCTCTCTCTCTCTCTCTCTCTCTCTCTCTCTCTCTCCCTCTCTCTCTCTCTTACGCTGCCCAGGGCTAACAAATTAGGGGTGCTCTATCGTCAGGATTAAGAATAAAGGGTTTGGCTGGTTTCTTTCCCGAGTTAGGAAAGGAGGGATAAGAAATAGTGTAGAAAAGATGTGCAGGTATTTGGGTTACACACCTCATTCGCTTTTACTACACTCGAGTCTAACCTACTTTGCACATCCACATTTCTTTTATACGACTACAGAAGGAATGAAAAAAAAGAGTAAGGTGCCTTGGAGTCACGTAGGCAAAAAAGCTCATAGCGCTCTGCTTTCCTCGCTAAGTGCAATTTGGCTACTCACGATTATTCACCTTTTTTTGCATCCTTACTACTTTTCATTCACATCTTTCCTTCAATATCTCATTGTTGATGCTCAGTATTTTAGCCTAATTTGGAGAATTTTGAATTTTCAAAAATCGTGAAAATCCACGATCAACGTTAAATTTGTGGTTCAATTTATTTATATAATACCTTGTGCTGATCTTTAAAAATCCTGGAATTTTCAGAATGGTGTTTTTTTTTTTCAAAAATATGAATTTTTGAATTTGGGTAAAACAAAAATTTATGTATAAGTAATATACATGTATATTACTTATACATGTATGTTAAGTTTATGCTACAACGCTTTACTAAATGATAAAAAATGCGAATTCAATTATGTTTCTGTTTTTTCATTATGTCATTAATTGAAATTTTTATTGCTAAAAATTACACGATTACATGATTGCTCATCTTTACTTAACTTGATTGAATTAGCGTTTTTATTTATTTGACAAAGCGTTTTAAGCGCAAATTTAATATACATGATGTAATAATAAGCTTACGCTTAAAACGCTTCACCGAATAAATAAAAACGCTGATTAAAATTATGTTTCTTTTTTTTTACATTCTTATATCATTAATTGAAATTCTTACTGCTCAAAATTACAAAACTACACGATTGCTCGACTTTACTTCTGAGAGGTAAAAAACAAATTTTTTTTACCAAAATTCAATTTTTTTATTTTTGAAACAAAAAAACACCATCCTGAAAATATCAGGATAATATTGATCGTGGATTTGCACGATTTTTAAAAATTCAAAATTCTCCAAATTCATCATTTTTCAAAAAAAAATTTCGGAATATTTTTTTTTTTTCATAGTCACAAGTATATTCTTCGAGACGAACCCAGAATGATCTTTTCGTAACTACAATAGTTTTCGAGATATTAAAGAGGTAAACTTGAAAGATTAAAAAAATTATGAAGCTTTGAATCTTGCATAACTTTCGAAAATAAAATATTTATTTTTTTTCCTTTGGTAGAACTTCGTTTTATTAAAGTCGAAAGCTTCCGACCAAATTTCATCTCAATTGAAAGGGGTCGATTCCAACTCTTGGTCGATTTGACATGGAATGACCCGCATATATTTAAGTATATACACAGAAAATTTCGTGCTCCGTACAAAGGAAACAATTTTTTATATAAAATATCTCATAAACTATGTGATGAATTAATTTCAAAAAATTTATTTCGCTTCATAACAAGATCTACGAAAAATCAAAATTACACGAGACTCGTAAGTCAAGTCGTAAATAAAGTAATATAGACATTTTTCTGAAGGTTAAAAATAACGATGCAACGTTTTTCTTCTACAATTAAATTATTATTTTATTGAGCACGAAATCTTCCTGAAAATATCGCCTTTCTGAATATTAGTGACATTGTTATCAGAGACAGATCATTATCGAGTAAACACAAAAGTGGTTTAGATAGTTAGGCCCGACGTTTATAGTGACCCTCTCTTTGTTCAGGCTCGTTTAAGTAAATCATGATCCTTATCCTCCCGTGTTATTTCTAGGGAAATGATCTTTATCGCAACTTTTTTGTTCGTGTTTTTCCATCATTTCTCTCCTTTTTTTTATTGGGCGTTAAGCGTATATATGGAGTAGGGCCGTTTGAAAGGAAATGTAATAGTACTCCTGGGTAAGCTCCTCGACTTTATGGTCGCGCCTTGTTCGTTCTTACATTTTTTTCCCTCTTCATTTCGTTATTTCTTGTGGGTCAGTGTGAGAACGTTATATATATATATATATATATATATATATATATATATATATATATATATATATATATATATATACGGGTCCATTGGCTGTGGGATTTACGATAACGTGCAGAGTCGCGTAAAATAAGAGAAGAGAACGAGTAAAAGTGGAGTAGAGTAAAAAGAGCGCGTGAGACGTTAAAGCCTCTGAGTATTTTTACGAGTGAGTTTGTTGAACTATCGGGCTGAATTTGTTTGGGCTCTGACACAAAGTGCCGAGCGAATCTGCCGTCTCCCCTCAACTATATCCGTATCTACTGTAGTGTATACTTATGAAATTTTATAAACGTAGAATGCCCCATATACACTGTCGTACAAAAGTTTGGAAACACTCGCCCTGATTTCCTCTTCGCACGAAAAGTCTCACTGCTCTTTTAAAAATGAAGATATTTCGATTCAATAAACGGCGTTTCAAAGAGGACTTATTTAGCCACATTTTGGTTTTTTCCAAAAAAAATTTCGATTTTTTTTTTAACTCGGTACGGTCTTTGAACCATTGTCATTTTTTTGGTTTTTTTCTTAGCTTTGGAATTTTGGCGCACGACCCATGAATTTTTTTTTCAATGTTTTTTCACATAAAAAACTCGTGGAGGGGAGTATTAGTTTCAATTTCATTTTTTTTTAAGTTTTGTACGATTTTTTTTTGCAAAAATGTTTTTTTTTTTTTCGCAAAAAACGACCATATTTATGAAATGTAGCGTGAGTCTAAAACTAGTGGGTTTTTGTGAAATCACTAAGACGGTAAAAAGTTGCATATAATTATTCTGGATTCGATGAAATTTTTTCAGAATTTTATTACAAATTTGAAAAAAAAAAAAATTTTGAAAAAAATTCTGAAAAAATTTCATTGAATCCAGAATAATTGTATGCAACTTTTTAACCTCCCAGTGATTTCACAAAAACCCAGTAGTTTTAGAGTTACTCTACATTTCATAAATATGGTCGTTTTTTGCAAAAAATTGAATATTTTCGCGAAAAAAAATCGTACGAAACTTTTTGAAAAACGAAATTAAAGCTTATACTCCCCTCTGCAAGTTTTTTTAATGTAAAAAACAATTGAAAAAAAATTTCATGGGTCGTGCGACAAAAATTGCAAAAATAATAAAAAAAGCCAAAAAACGACCATGTTTCAAAGGACGTACCAGTTTGAAAAAAAACGAATTTTTTTTTTGGAAAAAGCGAAATGAAGCTGAATATGTCCCCTTTGAAACTCGGCTTTTTGAATTAAAATATCTTAATTTTTAAAAGAGCCGTGAAGCTTTTTGTGCGGCGCGGAATCGGGGCGAGAGTTTCCAAACTTTTGGACGAAAGTGTACATATGCATATTAACCGATCGACGAGCGACAGTTTTATGTGCCCTAACATATCCCTCTTACATGTATTATAAATAAAGTTTTCCTACATTTCTATCAACAGAAGCCATTCCAAATCCACTTCTTGTCCGTTTTATACCTATCTTGGTCAATGATAAATTGAATATCATTCAAAATTGATCTCTGAAAGTCTATCAAAGACGAAATAATACAATGTCAAAATTCCTACTGCCTCTCAGAAGTCTATTTTTTCGAGAGTTGAATTATCGTTGAGTGAATCGATAATATCGCAGCCCAGAAACGGCATTCGAACATTTTCTCGGGTCAAAATCGACCCTATTCGTAAATTCCACGATTAACCACCGAAATATCATTCGGATAATTCTACTCCGGGTCAATAAATTTTGCAGTCACCAGAATTAGAAGAGCATGAAGAGAAAACTCGTTTCTGGATCACTTAGAATTGCCTCAGTCCTCTGAAATTTACATCCTCGGATCTTGGTCTGCATCATACAACATAGCCTTTGTTCCATCGCACCATCGATGTCATCGAACACCAGAAACGGATCCGTCCTGTCTGAGTAATCGTCCCGACTGTTCTCTTATCAGTCAGCGAAGTATCAAACTTCATTGTCGAGTCCATGAAAGCGTTATCTTGACACCCATTACCATTCCCGCCCCTTCACTCCCTCTTTCTCTCTGTTTCATCAATCTATCTTTAATAATACACTTCGAGATCGGGTTCAAGCGTCGCAGAGCCCTGACCCCTCTTCAAATATCTATTTTTGAACCAAACGGCTTGAACTGATGATTCCAGCTTGGAAACCTAAAACTCGCAAACACAAAGAAATTTTGACTAATGATGCCTAAGAATTAAGTTCACACGAAACTACAAAAATATTTCGTGGTTATTCTTAACTATCTACGTTCACCAGAAGAAACATAGTTTCAAATGCTAAAACTGTTGAGGATTTACCGAAGCCTCCCACAGAATTTCTTACAACTCTTTGCTCCCTCCCCTTCTCAATTTCTCTGTGTCTGGTTCCTCGTCGCTCCGCCGTTAATCCAGTAAAGCTGCTTAATCTTCGTGCAGCTGTATGAAATATTTACCGTACAGAAACACGTGAGCGCGGTAGTGGACATTTGTGTTAGGGTTTCCGACAAGATGTATATCTGCTTATGTATATATCCTTATGTGCATGGATCGAGAGAGAGCGAGAGAGAGAGACCCAGAACAGTCTGATCGAAGGAGAGACAAAGAGAGGGCGATGGAGAGAAGCCTTAACCAAGAGTTGCTAACTCCGACAGAGCGATATAACGAACACATGTTTCAACGCGAGTCCCCATAATCCTGCAACCACTCGTGGAACATACCTACACACGAAAGCGTTGGTACACGAACGTTACATTGCAATATACCGATATAGAAACTCTGCTTGCAGCTAAATCTAGCGCTATAGCAGTTGCTATCTGACAAAAGGGCCTCTTAGGCAACGTCTGACTGGGGAATTAACTTTGGGTAGGATCCTTTTGCTAGTCATGACCTTCGGACATGGAATATAGAGTTCCATGTGCAGACTTCGATGTATGCTTGGCCACTCTGTTCCGAACGTGTATGTACTTCAAGCCATGCTGCTTCCCAAGTCCCTCGCATGTGTGGCTTACTGCCCGGAGTATATGGCTCTAGGACCAATGCCATCAACAGTACCAACGCGTCCCTCCAACCTTCTTTGGTCCTTCCGCTCATGTTGGATATCGCGACACTCCGAGGTCTACCGTTTCAACGGTATTGGGAAACCAACCCTCAAAGAGAAACCAGGCGAAAGCTTTGAGGAATATCATCTAAGCCGAACCTCGAGGCAAATTCGATAATTTGGGGACGAGCTATCGAGAAAGCCCGATGCAAAAAGGACATGTGCCTCAAACGTTTTGTCACTGATGTACCATAACCTGCGCGTCTCTCGGGTTAAATTACACAACGAAATAGGTGGATCTGAAATGCTATCTCGTTTCTTCTTTTGAAGAGGTACAATGAAATGCTGATAGCGTTTGGGAAATCCAATGAAATGTTGAGGCGGTAACCTGGTCTTACATTTTGGGCATTTTGTCGAGATTGATAGAAAAACAATATTTTTATTCTTTTTTTTTTACAATATATTTATTAATGTTTTGACAATGAACAAAAAAATGTAGGGCTAAAAAATAGGGTGTGCTGGCTGACACGATTGCAACTTTTCTCGTCCTCCGATACAAAGTTTAAAAAAAGATTCTTAATTAGTGAGAATGTGGTTGTGAATCCTACCTAAGAGAAAACGAAATAAAAAATTTTCGCAAAATGGCGGTGGTTTGAACAAAAAAACAGCGTTTTTCGACACTTTTTTCATAGTTTTTAATTTTTTTACAATAATAAACAAAATAATTTTGTACAAAAGTGGTGGGGGCGATGAGGAAAAGTAGTTTTGAGAAAAACGTCTATGGTCCAATTTGCTGCGTCACTAAAATAGTAATACCTCCGTTAACTATTGGAATTTTAACATTTCCTTTCGACAATATATTATTAAAGGTCTAAACTTTAAGAATATGCAAAAAAATTGATGTTTTCAAAATTTTAGACCAAATAACCCCCTTAAAGTTACGCTTCGACGTGACGGGCGTAGTTGCTTCGTTACTAAAACAGCTATGACCCGTAAATGATTGGAATAGAAGAATTTCCTTTCGAGGATCTATTCTTAAAGGTCTAAACTTTAAGAATATACAAGAATTTTTTTTTTCAAAATTCTAGACCAGAATACCCCCTTAAAGTTACGTTTCGACGTGATGAGCGTAGCTGCTGCGTCACTAGAATAGCTATAACTCTGTGAAATTTTTTCAAAATTCTCGATCAGAATACCCCCTTAAAGTTACGCTTCGACGTGACAGGCGTAGCTATAGTTACAGCTATAGCTACGCCCATCCTAAAATAGTTATAGCTATTTTAACTGACGTTCCTATTCACTATAGCTATAGCTATAGCTTCGTAAAATATTGAAATCAAAAAATTTTCTTTCGAGAATATATTCTTAAAAGTCTAAACTTTAAGAATATGCGACAAAATTTTTTTTTCAAAATTCTAGAGCAGAATACCCTCTTGAAGTTACGCTTCGACGTGACGGGCGTAGTTGCTGCGTCACTAAAATAGCTATAACTCTGTAAATTATTAGAATTAAAAAATTTCCTTTCAAGGATATATTCTTGAAGGTCTAAGCATTAAGAATCTGCATCAAAAAAATTTCTTCAAAATTATAACCAGAATACCTCCTTAAAGATACGCTTCGTCGTAACGAGCGTAGTTGCTGAGTCACTAAAGTAGCTATAACTCTTTGAATTATTGGAATTAAAAAATTTCCATTCGAGCATATATTTTTAAAAGTTTTAACTTGAATATGCAACAAATTTGATTTTTTCAAAATTCTTTACCACAATACTCCCTTAATGGACAACCAATGCACGAGAGCTTTCTGTTCAACGTTATTGACCTTGACCAGATTTTGGGGCTATCTTGTTTCGATCAATGAATAAACAGACACGATTGAATATCGATCACGTTTACAAGTATTGGACCATTAGATTCCAAACTCCGTTCCTCCGCTGATGGGGATCGACGTATCCGGATCCTCGTCGCTTCTTGATGCTGCACATCGCAATTCATTCACATTCGTGAATTTGCCTTCAGCTTCAAGTGCACTACCGATTCGGTACGCACGAGCGAAGATGATGGCGCGTGATGCCCCGTCTAATGGGAAATACGTGCTGCACTCTCTGATGCATTCAACCTCCGGCGTCCCTCCTCAGAGTGAGCAAGAAGCTCTAGTTCCGGAAGCATAGGCATAGCGACACATAAAGAATTTGAAGAATTTGTCCCAGTGTTGGATTCCGTATTTGTGCATCATTGTCCTTTTTTTCTGGAACAACGTTTCAAGGCTTTTGTAGGAGATGAAAAAAGTGAACTCAATGTAAAGAAGCGAATTCAATTATGAAACGAGGTCAGGAATGTCGCCGACACCTGTAATATTCTCACATTGCCCCCGAGTAGCTCTGTTGAAGAATTCAGAGTTGTTGAAGCTGCAGCTTTTACATAGTCGTCGGAATAAAAAGTTTTTTCCACACAAAACACTACAGTTTGTGCGTCTCATTTTTTCCTCTCCCGTTTGTTGTAGCAGCTTTCCAATTTGTGTACACTGAACTGAAGGGACTCTCGATGCATTTCCCATTTTACCATCGGACAACCTTTTCAAACTACCTTGTCCGCTCACTTTCTGTGTCTTTCTGTATTTCCGCCTCTCTAACCACTCTTCCTCTCTTGTTCACTCGTTTCGATCCATTCGATAAAAAACATGTAGCACACACATTGATCCGTTGATCCTTTGTGCTAGGGACCCATATTCGATGGGTTTGACTTTTTCAAACAAGAGCTTTGACTCGTTGAGCGTCAACGTGTATGTTCCAACCTTCTCCATTCGAGTACACATGTAAATCCGGAGTAAGTGGATTCAAAAAGAGTTATTCGAATCGCTTGCAGTTTTTTTTAAATTCAAACGCAGTATAGTTGAACTGATTGGAAATTGTGCAATTACTGGCTTGTTGACTCTTGTTTCATTCGTAAAATTCGTTTAATCATGTGTGCACTGTAAAAACTGTGTAATATACGCTCGTAAAATAAAATTCCATTGCATAGTACGTATTTTGAAGCAGAATCATGTAAAAGATATGAAAATTAATATTCTTTTGTTTATTAATTTTACATTACATGTCTGAAAGTTCATATTCACGTTATGAAAATTACGTTACCGTAACTTGAATTAATTGTAGTTAAACGTGTTATAAACAATATTTAGCCCTTGCAAAAGAATTTAATATGCATATTTTTCTGGCCCCAAAAAGAGATACATAGAACAAAAAATCTCCGAATTTTCCGATCTAATTTCTCTCTCCGACCGGAATTCGAATCTTCGACCCTAACTACTATCCTACCTATCGTAGCTAACTACCTAACATGCTACATATTACGCTACCCAATACTTATGAACTCCCTCTACTTGTGTGATTTATGAATGATGTAAACTCTCAAAACTTTATTCCTGAATACCTGACCCTTCGTAACTCAAGTGACCCCTCGTAACTTAAGGTACCTCTCATAACTTAATTTCGTGACCCCTGATCCCTCGTAGGTTACGCAAAGCCGCGCAAAACTTAATTCCAGCATTCCTGACCCCTCATAAATTACTTGACCCCTCGTAACTTAATTTCAGATCCCCTGACCCTTAATTAGTTATGTAAACCTTTAAACTGTTTGAAAAAAAACCGTGATTCTCTCATAAGTTTGTTTTTTTTAATGATATTCGAAGACTTTTTTTTCAATGGTTGATTGCAATTTTAAGAAATAAGTGTATTAATTTTTAATAATGTATCTTAAAATTGCGAAAAAGTATACAAAAACCATTTTCATATACGGGGATATTAATTTTCAATGTTCACTCTTTTAATTTTAATACACAAATATTAAATTCAAGATGAAATTGTTAATTTTCCAATCCCATGTATATTAATTTCAATTTCACATACTTGTTATTAAAATTTCATATACTTTTGTATATTGAATTTAATAACATTTTTTACAATGTAGTTATGGGATTTGTTAGATGGAATTCTGGTCCTGGAATAAAAGCCTTTTTCCGAATTTGTCCCGCTGTAATAAACAACATGCTTAACAACTATTCACATCGAAACGGATGGAGGTAGTCAAAATTTCCAAAAATAATCCGAAAATGGTACCAAAAAGGCCACTACTTTCTCGTTTCATCACGTTTTTCGACTCCGAACATGGCTCTATACATATTCTAAATTCAAGGGATTGCCCCTAACCTCTTCCGTTAAGTTCAGAACTTCAAAAAGTCTGGTGGACAAAAAAGAATCCCAGAAGACAGTCAATGCACTTCCGTGCTCCTTTTTGAAAAAACCGCCCCGTAGTCAAGTTTAGGAAAGATAAGCTACGTAATACTGGAATGAAGCTATAGCTTCATTCCATTATAGCTTCTCATACTCGCAAAATGACATGGAAAGAAAATGCTATAGCTACAGCTATAGCTATAGCATTTTCTTCTATAGCTATAATCTTCTATAGCTATAGCTATAGCTATAGAAGATTTATGCATGGAATTTTTCTTCTGTGATATCGATCGAGATTATTGAGGAGAATAATTGGATATCACTGTAATTGGAGGTCAGGTGGGCTTGTCCACTCTGCCAACATTACAGTTGGACAATGTGACGGTTCTATTCCCCATCTCCATTGACCTACCTCGCTCCAACTATGTCCACCGTCTCTATGTATCTTGCTCGTTACATTGAAGGATAACTGGAACACAAGCCAGGTTCGAGCATGTCACAGACACGTGAGGAGAGTGCCGGTGACATACAACGACATACATATATATGGTCCCGGAGTCCATCGTGCATCCCAGTGACATGATATGAATTGCAAATTCAGGGTACTCCCAGTACTCCATCTACTATATGGAGTAGGTGAAATGGGTTAGCAGGAAGGAGAGAGTGGTTATACGTAACACCTAATATCGGTAGCACGCTCTTGACGATAATACGCCTCCGCTCTTCAACAAGTAGCTTCTCTCTCGTGGACCCCTTCAAACTAGGAATGCTGTACATTCTGGATTCTAAAAATTCATTTTTTATAATTCCATTGCTCGTCCCCGTTATAGCATCAACCAGGACAAGCATCTCCGAAGGAAAATGATAGTGAAAGATATCATTCAAGGTTATTTCAAGGTTATTTCAAGGTTATTCAGCTCAATGACCCGATGCAAAAGGTCGACATTCTAGAATAATTATGAGAAGCCCTGAATACGTTCTGACCTTCAATCTGAACTCTAATTTGTGTATCTAAATTTTTATTTATCAATCTTCTTGTTATCAAACCATATTATTAACTTTAACGCAGTCATCCAACTTTTTACAGTCAATGATTAATTGTAAGCGATAACAAGTGGTTAATAATGATCAGTCATCGAATAAATCGATTTGACTTCATCATGCAGTCCCTTTGATCAGAGATTGGTGATGATTATTTTATCAGCCCGAAGATATACAACGAAAATCAGTGTCTCGATTTCAGTTTGGATATCTGTAGACGCTTCAGAGAGTACACGGAGGAGTATGCAAACGTACATTACATATGCACATGTATGTAAGTGCACGTGGGTGGCAACTTACACATCGAAACTAACCAGGATAAGAGGGGGGGGGGGGGAGAAACGAGAAGAGGGTGAGAGCGCCGGAGAAAGAGAGAAGGAGTAGTCTCGAGGCAGTGCATAATGCTGTACGTGTAATATTACGTAATCGCAAAGTGTAAACGTCGAGGCGAGTTTATTTGAGGAGGCCTCCGAGCTCAACGGGTTATGGCGGAGAGAGAGAGAGAGAGAGAGAGAGAGAGAGAGAGAGAGAGAGAGAGAGAGAGAGAGAGAGAGAGAGGGAGAGAGAGAGAGAGAGAGGGAGGGAGAGAGAGAGAGAGAGAGAGAGAGAGAGAGAGAGAGAGAGAGAGAGAGAGAGAGAGAGAGAGAGAGAGCTTTCGTTGTATATATACCATGCACAACGCTTGCGTTTGCTTGTTTTCCGGTCGACGGCGTCGTCGTCGTCAACGTCGCCAGCCGTCGTTCCCCTTAACTCCTTCGAGTCGTATTATACGTATATAATCGTGAACCCACATTGAGGCACGTTTTCCTAGCAGTAGGGAAGAGCCTTAGCGTTTGAACGTGATTTGACGACGATTTAAACTACTGCAACACTTGCAACACTGCATATGGGTCATTCCGGGTCAAATTGACCCCTTTCAATTTTGATGAAATTTGGTCAGAAGTTTTCGTTTCTAATAAAAGGAAGTTCCACCAACGGAAAAAAATAAAACAAATTTTTTCGAACGTTATGCAAAATTCAAAATTTCACATTTTTTCAAATCTTTCAAATTTATTTTTTAAATATCTCGAGAAATATTATAGTTACGAAAAACCGTTCTGAATTCATCTTAGTGAGTATACTTGGGGCTACGAAAAAAAAAAAATGATTCGAATAAAAATGTTGAAAAATGATGAATTTGGAGAATTGTGAATTTTCAAAAATCGTGGAAATCCAAGTTCCGTATTAAATTTTTGGTTCCACTATATATATGTATATTTTTTAGGTAGCTCCAAGTATACTCTTTAAGACGAATTCAGAACGATTTTTCGCAAGTATAATATTTTTCGAGATATTTAAAAAATAAACTTGGAAGGTTTAAAAAATCGTGAAATTTTGAACTTTGCATAACTGTCGAAAAAAAGTTTTTTAATTTTTTTCCTTTGGTGGAACTTTGTTTTATTAAAAACGAAAACTTCTGACCAAATTTCATCGAAACTGAAAGCGGTCGATTCCAACTCTGGGTCGATTTGACATGAAGCGACCCATACACATGTCAAGCGATACATATACGCAGTGCTAGTGGATAAAGGGGCACAAAATGTACCCAAAAACGTAGGATAAAGTTTTTGGGAGTCCTTTTGCATCTTAGGAATCGATAATACTTGATACACAAGGCACACGTGCGTCTTGAGGAAACATTGGCTAAGTTGAATAAGAAAGAAGTGGAGGAAATGGAACGGAGCGACCCCTGGCGCCATTTTTCTTTTCATTGTTGCGTTCTTCTCGGTTTTTTCTTTTCTACCTCGATTTCTCGAAGTTGACGTCGTATGAAACTGGACTGTCGACGTTGACTAAACCGGAAAGAAGACCAAACTGATTCGGATAAGCAAGAAAGGGGAGTCACGAGTTGGGGGTTACAAAGCTACGAGGTCGAACGATCGATAACACGGAGGTGTTGACGTGACATAGGAACCCTCTATCCACAAACATATACACAAATATAGGACACATTTATAAATAGCTAAAATACATAAAAATGCTATATAGCTTTTTAATCTATGACTATTTGCACTTACCTACATTTAGAATTGAAAAATATTTAAAAAATGTTCAAAGGTTATGTATCAGTTGCTGGACCATGTCTACGTCTTCAAGTCCGGATGAGGTTAGAGAAATTACGGAGTTTATGTTCTGTTGCTAACGATCAATAGATTTTATCATAACCAAAAGCTTCTTCTACACCCAGAAAAAAGATCTAGTATATTTAACTAAATCCTAGTCAAGCCAAATAATTTTTTTTAGTTGTTAGCCGGCCTAGCACAACTCTGTTCATGTCAACGAATTTTTTTTTTTTTTAATGACCTACTACTACTAATAAATTTTTATTTAATATTAATAAATATTATTTCAAACTGAACAAATATGTATTCAAATGAAATAATTTTTTTTAAATATTTTCACAATATATATATTTTTAAACATTTCAATCTTTAAATGTATAGCTACCGGGGTTGCAAAATGTTTAATGAAAAAGTAATGCATTAACCATTACTTTTTTAATGGCTAATGAAAATTATTTCCATTAACCATTAACCGTTGAATTTTTATTTATTTATTTATTCATTTTCTTTTATTCTTGAAAGTGCCAAAAAAGAAATAAATAAATAAATAAATAAATAAGCAAAGAAATAAAGAAATCAATAAATAAGTAAATGAATAAATAAATAAATAAATAAAAATTTAATGGTTAATGAAAATAATTTCCATTAACCATTAAAATTTAATGGTTAATGGAAATATTTTCCATTAATCATTAAATTTTAATGGTTAATGAAAATAATTTCCATTAACCATTGAAATTTAATGGTTAATGAAAATAATTTCCATTAATCTTTATAATTTAATGGTTAATGGAATTTATTTCCATTAATCATTAAAATTTAATGGTTAATGGAAGTAATTTCGTAGAGCTTCGTTTTTTCTTTAACAGAAGGGAAAAGAAAAAAGACCCTTTTTTATGGGAATCCTTTTCGAGGATTCGACCATCATGCGTTTTGCCACAATGTTCAATGTATTTGATATCCATATTGAAAAATAAGGATATCAAACATGAACGAGCTTGGAAAGGATATAGGCGTCGAGAGGAAGGTTCGCTTGTGCGAGAGGTAGCCACCTGGCGGATTTTTGGGGTACTGACGAATCTGCAGATATGATCGGATGAGATTACGGGTGAATAGGTATTTAGTAACAACGAATAGAATTTTTCTTCAACGCCTGTTTCTCGATGACAGGGAATTCAAATAAATAAATATAGTGGAAGTAAATATCGCCCAAAATTGGATGGAAAGAAAATTTTCTTTGAAGTAACTAAAAAATAATCAAATAAACGATTATAGTACCTACGACTAGATCTTTTTTCTGGCTGTAGATTGATAGCTTTTTTGAATTCCACTGCTGCACCGATAATCGGTAAAATGCCGAATGCATAATCGTATCACGTGCCAAGTTCATGGTGAGCTTGAACGACTTTCGCGTGGTCTCACGGGATGATCTTGAATGTGCCAAGGAAAATAAAAACGACTCTGGAGGCTTACGTGACTCTAATTAGAGTGTATGCGCAGCTTGAGATTAATGTTCCGAGACCGTGCATGGGCGGGACGAATGAGCTTTCATAATATTCGCAATGTTATCGAGATCGAGGAGTTTCTTTCATTCAGCGATTCCGTTAATTTAGTTCGTAGAATAAAACCGTTTTCGCGAAGACCGGTCGTGTTTCTATTTCTGACGGGGTTTTTTTTTTGAGCAAGTTAGTTATTCTTTGTAGCCTTCACTATTGAAAATGGAAACAAAAAGGATATTAGATTATGGAACGATAAATTCTAGCTCTGGACGTTTTTGAAGGAAGTTGATCCGAAGTTGATCAATATCATGAGTTTTTATGCATCTGTTAGAAAGAGTAAGAAAAAAAAATTTAATTTACTAGAAAAAACATTTAATGTACTAGTCCACTTTGGAAGGCCAAAAAAGCAAATTCTTAAGATTATTTTTTCTAGCTGCTTTATCAAACTGTTTTTACAACATTGTTTCATCCTTTTCAAGTACAAAACAAAAATTTATTTGGCAAGTCTGCAACAAAAAAATAAAAATCCATTTTAGCGACGAAGGTTTCTTACACAACAATTTATCATTGTTAATGAAAAAAAAAAAAAATCAATATGGCAGAGGTTTGAAATAAATTGTGAAAAATTCAATTTTTCGTTTTGATTTCAAACATCCGCCATTTTTTGTTTTTAATCGATTTTTCATTAACGGTAGTAAATTGTTGTGTAAGAAATCTTCCTCTTTAAAATACTTTTTTCAATTTTTTATTTCAGATTTGCCAATTCTGAGATTGATTGTCGGCCATGGGACAAAACATTTTCGACTCTGGCGCTTTCTATAAATTATTCAAAGAATCAAAATAAAAGATGATTTTTTTTTGTATTTTCAGAGGATGAAACAATGTTGTTAAAACATTTTTTTAGCCATATCCGATGAAGGAGCTGAGAAAAAAAATCCTAAAATTTTTTTTTTACTTTCTAAAGTAGACTAGTACCTTAAATAACTAATCCGCCATAAAAAAACAACGCTAAAATATTTCAGACAATTTACCATCTTTAACCACGTTAATTTAACCCTTAATTGACACACTGGGGTACAAAACACCCCAGGCCTAAATTTCCTCAATTTTAAGTACCTAAATTTAAAAACATGGGACCTATAACGACATCTGTCTTTAGCCACAGGGATCAAGTAAGGTCAAGTGCGAAAATGTTGTGCAAATTCCTTTCCTGTATTTTACTACTATTAAAATAAAAAAGTTATGATATTTTCGTAAGAGTTATCATTTTTTCAGTTTTTTTAGGTATTTGATTATTTAGATCATACTGAGCTTTGATATTTTACTATAAATCCTGCATAACTTTGAGAAGTAACCTCTTAAGAAGTTCTAAAAAAATTTGCAAGTTGAAATAGCAAATAGTATACTTTTTATAAGAATTTTTATCGCTGGGGTACAAACGACCCCAGTGTGTCAAGTACGTTATTCTGCAGAAGTATGTCAAGTATAAGGATTTGTGGAATCAATTTGTCAAATCGCAATACTTAATCCTCTGGACTGTTCCCTTAGGACTACCCAAAAGTTGAAGACTGAGAAGGAAGTTTATCAAAATGGTTTGGATCCTGGCGAATGAAGCTTCGCAGGCTACTTCAAAATACAAAAAGGTCATTAAACGAATTGAGGTGCAACTGTAGGCAACGATAAAACCGTCCACCAGGTGTCGGGTCGCGCAGTGGGTGGGATAAAAAAAAACGGTCGCGTTTTCCGCATAGCGAAAATGGGCCAGCGGTGCATGGCATGCATGGAGAACGATAAATAACGTCCCGAGAGGCGCAAGCTGTCTTGGACGGTTTATATACACATGAAAACGCGGCGGAAGGTGGAGCGGCAAACATAAACTATATCGGCGATGGGGCAACGCCGCTGGAGCGGCAAAGGGTGTTTACAACGTCGTATGTCGCTGCTTTTCTCATTCTCTGTATATTAAAAGCCACAAGCAGCTCTCGGATATGCCCGGGTTCGTTCTCCAGTTAGTTTCTTTTTTTTATCTCCCGTTTTCCCCACTCTCTGCCTCGCTTCTCTGTATGCGCTCGGGTTTCCCTCGACCCTGTTGTGCAGCACTGGGGTGCCTTATCTCCATGGGCGAATTGTATAGTTTCGTAGATTATCACCAACTCGCCTTTCCTCCTTGATAACCAAGTACATACAACGCACGAAACAGGCGCGGGTGAACACGATTATGGTCGCACAGTGCACGTATCGTTGACTCTAGCCAAGTCTCTTTGCTGTGTATATTGGTCTTTCCTTCTGCAGCCGTTCTCATGCAGCAGCGAGAACTTTTTGTCCACTTGCATTTTCTCGGTTATCTTCTGTATTCGCAGCTTCTATCGTTCCTTTGCTCGCCCTTTTCTTTCATGCGGCTGGTTCCTCTCTGGTGTCGATGACTTAGTTCCCGACATTTTTCGTACTATTCCTAAGACCAAGTCGATTGTTCTTCATGGTTGGGCCCAGCGATTTTTGCGTCTGGTTCCCTTCTCGTGTCGATGACTTGGTTCCCAACGTTTTTCGTACTATTCCCTAGGCTAAGTCTATTGTTGTTCATGGTTGGGCCCAGCGATTCTTGCGCCTGGTTCCCTTCTCGTATCGATGACTTGGTTCCCAAAATTTTTCGCACTATTCCTAAGGCTAAGTCTATTGTTGTTCATGGTTGGGCCCAGCGATTCTTGCGCCTGGTTCCCTTCTCGTGTCGATGACTTGGTTCCCAACATTTTTCGTACTATTCCCAAGGCTAAGTCTATTGTTGTTCATGGTTGGACCCAGCGATTCTTGCGCCTGGTTCCCTTCTCGTGTCAATGACTTGGTTTCCAACATTTTTCATACTACTCCTAAGGCTAAGTCTATTGTTGTTCATGGTTAGGCCCAGCGATTCTTGCGTCTGGTTCCCTTCTCGCGTCGATGACTTGGTTCCCAACATTTTTCGTACTATTCCTAAGACCAAGTCTATTGTTGTTCATGGTTAGGCCCACCGATTCTTGCGTCTGATTACCTTCTCGTGTCGATGACTTGGTTCCCAACATTTTTCGTACTATTCCTAAGACCAAGTCTATTGTTGTTCATGGTTAGGCCCAGCGATTCTTGCGTCTGGTTCCCTTCTCGCGTCGATGACTTGGTTCCCAACATTTGTCGTACTATTCCTAAGACCAAGTCTATTGTTGTTCATGGTTGGGCCCAGCGATTCTTCTCACTGACTATCGGTAATCAAAGCAGTTCACACTGTAGATAATCAGTAATGGAACCGTTTCCATCTCTGACTGGATCTCTTCATTTAACCTACGAAAGATATATCGGATTCAGAGGAACGAATTGCACGGCTCCCATTTGCATACGGAAGCCGAATTTCCTGGCTTGGGGTGCGCTGCCTCCTGGAAAACTAGCCAAGTTACTTACTCAAGTGGGGTTGGAAGAGAGGTTGAGACGAATAAGGGTGTAGGACCGGAAAGACGCGCGTTCGAGCGTCATAACTGTGCTGTAAGATTCAGCCTTGCGGAAGAGATTCCACAAAGGAGCTACATATCTATACACCCAATGTATGTATAACTAACAGCGCACACTTCCACGGTAAGGAATAACATACAAAGTGCATGTGGTGCAAAATATATGCGGTACACGACAGAGACGACGACGCAGGATTGGAACGCCGTGAAGTTAGCTGGTTAACTCGAAGAAACAACTGGGTGGCAAGTACCGGGGCGAGCCTTGGAGGCGCGAAAAGTTGAACAGAGTTTCGGCATCAGCAGACAGAGAAGCATCAACTTCATATGCAGGGTCGACTATGGAGCATTGTCTACCATTGCAATACTAGTCGATAAGGATTCATTCTGGTTTTTGATGAAATGATCCAATTTTTTTTTGCATTTTTGGAAATTATAGACTTTTAAGAACGTTCGGTGAAATTTTTATTGCGATATCACAAATAGTTTGGATTTTACAGCCCATTGTATTGGAAGCGATCCCTTTGATCCCTTAAGGCCAGCTTAAAGGTCCTTCCTCTTGTTCTCCTATTGAGATATCTTTCTTGTATTTATAAGAGCAGAAAATACAAATAGTACTAAACTAAAGGCCTATTATACATTTTATATGAGACACGTTAATGGTCCATAGTTGTCCACGTGTCACAAATTGTTTATAGATTTGGACTCTATATTGAAAACAGCTGTTTTTCGCCTTTTTCCTCTCTCTTGAGGTCGACCCATCTTCTAGAGGGCATTTTTTAAATACATTTTTACGATTGGATTCATTAAGGGAAAAGTTTGAGCTTCAATTTCCTTTTTTTTTTAAACTATGAGCGATTTTTTTTTAAAGTTATTCTGTTTTTTGTGAAAACAGAGGAAATTTGAAAAATCCCGTATAATACGAAAACGAAGAGGATTCATGAAAAACTTCGAGAGAGCAAAAGTTGCGTCTGTTTTTGTTGAGTTCAGGGGAATTTAAAAAAAAAAAATTCTCAAATTTTTTTTTCTCATGTTGAGGCTGGAAAATAAATTAGGGGAAAAAATCCAAAAAAAAAAATTCCAATGTCAACGTAGACTAATTTAACAAGCGGCATTTTAAAGGGGAAGAATTCGGCTTCATTTCCTGATTTTTTAATTATTTTTACAAATTGTTTCTAGATTTGGACTCTATTTTGAAAACAGCTGTTTTTGGCCTTTTTCCCCCTCTCTTCAGGTGCACTCATCTTCCAGTGGAAATTTTTTCATGAATTTTTAAGATTGGATTCATAAAGGAGAAAGTTTGAGCTTCAATTTTCTTTTTTTTTGAAACTTTGAGCGATTTTTGATTTCAAAGTTATTCTGTTTTTTGTGAAAAAAGAGGAAATTTGAAAAATCCTGTATAACACGAAAATGAAAAGAATTCATGAAAGACTTCAAGACAGAAAAAAGTTGCGTCTGTTTTTTTTGAGTTCAGAGGAATTTTTTCAGATTTTTTTTTTCAAAATTTTATTTTCTCATGTTGAGCCCGGAAAAAAAATAGGGAAAATAATTTGAAAAAAAATTCCAATGTGTTGAAAATGGTGAAATAAAGTCTTTTCCCCTCTCAAAATTTTATCAATAATCCCATAGTTCTCGAGTTATGGTAATTGAATGATCCGAGCTCCGACCCAGAAAATAAGAAAACAAAATTTTGGAAAAAAAATCTGAAAAAATTCCTTTAAACTCAACGAAAATAGACGCAACTATTTGCTATCTTGAAATTTGTCATGAATCTTCTTTGATTTCGTGTTATACGGGATTTTCCAAATTTCGTCTTTCTTCACAAAAAAACAGAATAACTTTGAAAACAAAAATCGCTCAAAGTTTAAAAAAAAAGGAAACTAAAGCTCAACCTTTCCACTTTATGAATCCAATCGTAAAAATGTATTTAAAAAAATTCCTCTAGGAGATGGGTGCACCTGAAGAGAGGGGGGGAAAGGCGAAAAACAGCTGTTTTCAAAATAGAGTCTAAATCTGAAAACAAATTGTAAAAATAATTGAAAAACCAGGAAACGAAGCCGAATTCTTCCCCTTTAAAATGCCGCTCGTTAAATTAGTCTACTTTGACTTCCGGCGAAATGGCATAAAAAAACGTTCCAGACCTTTTTTGAAGTTGTGTCCGGAAACTTTTCGCCGGTAGTCTACATAAAAAAAAAATAAACTCATCTGACAACAAACTTCGAGTTAATCGGCTGATGCATTTCCATCCAGACCATATACGATCATTCTGGTGTTCAAATTCATTATTCATGCCGTTCACCGACCAAAATATGCATATACTTATGCATCGGTCTATCCTTCGTCGTATAACCGAGTCTCTTGTGGATCAATTATTGATCCGCAGAAACTCGATGTATTATAACTACGGGAATTCACCGCGACGCGTTGAATGAGATACAATGAATATCGACTGATGACATTCGGAAAACCCACTTCCTCATCAACCCATCCGACGAAAAATTCGAATTACGCCCGTTCGTTCGTCAGCAATTGATCTGCGTGCATACGTAATTATCATTGTCATTCTGCGCTCCAATAAATGCACATCTACATGTATATCCAAAGCGACTGTTCGTCTCTGTTCCCGCTCTCCGACCATCTCGCGTTTGGCAATTATCAAAACTTTTATATCGATCTCATCATATTCATTATATCAATCATAGTCCACCATTCGCTTGGGACATCCCGCTGCTGACTTTCTCTTACAACAGTCAACACTGATGGCTGCTGGCAATCGAATTCTCAAAATCGAATAACGAAACGTTCCCGAAACGTTTCGATTTATGTAAATCGTATTATCCGAATCGTGGTCAAAAGCATTTGGCTTCTCTCTTGTCCATGTACCACGACATAGGCTCTCACTTCCCTGCAGCTATCATTTTGCTTTTAGCTCTCATTGTTAATGGCGTTGATCAGGACCAAGTATGGACCAAGTATGGTCCTGATCAGGGTTGCAAATAATGCATTACTTTTTTTAATGCATTTGCATTTTCATTAACCATTCACATTTAATGGTTAATGGAAATTATTTTCATTGACCATTAAAATTTTATGGTTAATGGAAATTATTTTCATTGACCATTAAAATTTAATGTTTAATGGAAATTATTTTCGATAACCATTAAAATTTAATGTTTAATGGAAATTATTTTCGATAACCATTAAAATTTAATGGTTAATGGAAATTATTTTCATTAACCATTAACATTTAATGGTTAATGGAAATTATTTTCATTAACCATTAACCATTAAATTATTTCCATTAACCATTAAATGTTAATGGTTAATTAAAATGCAATTGCATTTAAAAAAATAATGCATTATTTGCAACCACGCCCATTACAATGTAGTGTGTAATATTTCCATTACCCATTGCAATGTAATGTGTAATGGACAAAACAATTTTGGGAATGGAAAAATATAGATGAATAAATTATTGCAGTTTTGCATTACATTTTATTGACTTAGGACTTAGATTTTTAGAATTATAATATAGATGCTTTTTAGAATTTAAGGTGAAAATTCAAGTCCTAAGTCAATAAAATGTAATGCGAAATTGCAATAATTTATTCATGTATATTTTTCCATTCCCAAAATTGCAATCATAATTTTGTCCATTACACATTACATTGTAATAATAACATCGATGCTTTTTAGAATTGAAGGTACCTGAAAATCTAAGTCCTAAGTCAATAAAATGTAATGCAAAATTGAAATAATTTATTCATCTATATTTTTCCATTCCGAGAATTGCAATGAACGTTTTGTCCATTACACATTACATTGCAATGGTTAATGGAAATTTTTTTTATTACACACTACATTATAATGGGCAGGGTTGCAAATAATGCATTACTTTTTTTAATGCAATTGCATTTTCATTAACCATTAACATTTAATGGTTAATAGAAATAATTTTAATGGTTAATGAAAATAATATCCATTAACCATTAAATTTTAATGGTCAATGAAAATAATTTCCATTAACCATTAAATTTTAATGGTCAATGAAAATAATTTCCATTAACCATTAAATTTTAATGGTTGATGAAAATAATTTCCATTAACCATTAAATGTTGATGGTGAATGAAAATATTTTCCATTAACCATTAAATTTGAATGGTTAATGGAAATTAATTTCATTAGCCATTGCTTCCAAACTTTTGGACGAGAGTGTACATTCGTGACACGCTCACTCGCACCTGCGACAGGCAGGTAACAAAAGGGTCTGGCCTAGATGTTTCAACTCGCGAATGCTACGTCTGCTAGGTCCTTTTGTTGGACGCTAGTCGAAACATCTGGTACATGGAGTATGTCTGTGCTTGCCTAGCGTCATGTTTCACGAATCCACCAGATTTGCATTCATTTCCCCGTCCTCTTTCCCTTCGCCCAATACCTTCCACCCCTCGTCCAACGGTCAATTAAAACACTCTAGTATTTATGTTCAATTTGTCTAGCTACATCCAGGGTTTAGCTAATATGGGATTTTTCAGTACCCAAATGCAACCTCCCGCCCGCTCTATCTGGCTTTTGCTCTCCGACACTGAACTCGGTGATGTTATACTCCAATACCTCTCTCCCCCGTGGAGAGAGGATAAGCGCATTTTGTCTTTCACAGAGGATGGATAACGCTTCGTCGACTCTTCCGCTCTTCCAGTGGTGCGCTTGCGTTTATATTAACATATATGTATATATATATATATATATATATATATTTCAATACGCGGTATATGTACCATCGCAAGCACATCGTAGAATTCCCGCGGCTAATGTTGATTAAGTTATACACGCTGTCACTCGCTCGACAGCCGTTTAATTACGTTTCTCTGGCGGGCTCAACAGAGCGCCAGCAAACGCACGACACATGGACCAGATACCAAAGTGTTTCTGCGTTTGTGTGTATATTCATGTGCTCTCTGCTCTGTTGGTAAATACACATTTTTTATTCCCAACCTCGTTCTTCGGTTTATTTTCATTTTTATCTTTTTCACTTCCATCAGTCGCTTGTAGCGACATTTTCGAGCTTTTATGAGTCCGCATCAAAGCTTGCTCGACATTTTTACCTTTCACCATCGTGGCAACGATATATTGAGCATTTGAGGATGTTGAGTCCCTATAAAATCTTTTAATGTTAATTGTTCAATAAATAGCTTCTTAATCGTCGTGAAATTTTTACACGACCTCCTGAATACTTTATGTAAAAACATATTAAATTTTCAGAATTCTATCATCATAACTTCAACCTCCTTGAGGGTTGAAATGAAAAATGATGAGAACATTCTGAAAATTTGGTATGTTTTTGGATGAAGTATTTGAGAGGTCGTGTAAAAATCTCACGACGATTAGGAAGCTCGTCATTGAAACATCAACATTTTGTTAAGAACAATTTTTTAAACGAATAAAAAAAATAATTATCAATAAACTTCGTTTTGTTTCCGTTGCTTTCAATATAATGTAGATATTAAAAAATTGAGAAGCCAACAAAAAAATCTTATCGCTAAGTTATATTTAATTTAATTTAATTCAATTTGTTAATGTTAATTGTTCGATAACGAGCTTCCTAATCGTTGTGAAATTTTTACATGACCTCTTGAATAATTCATCCAAAAACATACCAAATTTTCAAAATTTTCTCATCATTTGCGATTTGGGACTCAACATCCTTAATGCAAACGACTCGCTCGTTTCTCGCCCTCTCTCTCTACATCTGACCTGCTTGCCACTTCATCAATTATTTTTTATCGTCACATATCCATCTGAACAATTTTTGGCCGCGATATTTGTGGATCGCCTCCGCATCATGATTTTATCGAGGCTCAGGAGTAACATTTGTAATGAAAATGGTTTTTGCATACTTTTTCGCAATTCCAAGATATATTATTGAAAATTAATACACTTATTTCTTAAAATTCCAATCAAACACTGAAAAACATGACTTCAAATATAGTATTTTAAAAAAATGCTTATGGATCACGGTTTTTCTTAAACAGTTTGAAGGGTTACATATCTAATGAAGGGTCTGGGGCTCTGGAATTAAGTTACGAGGGGTCACGTAACTTATGAGGGGTCAGGAATGCTGGAATTAAGTTTTGCGCGGCTTTGCGTAACCTACGAGGGATCAGGAATCGCGAAATTAAGTTATGAGAGGCAAGTTAAGTTAGGAGGGGTCACTTAAGTTACGAGGGGTCAGGTATTGAGGAATAAAGTTTGGAGAGTCAACATCAGTCATATATCACATAAGTAGAATGAGTTCATAAATAGTCGGTAGCGTAATAGGTAGCGTGTTAGGTAGTTAGGTACGATAGGTAGGATAGTAGGTAGGGTCGAGGGTTCGAATCACGGTCGGAGAGAGAAATTAGATCGGAGAATTCGCGCAGATTTTTTTTCTATGTATCTCTTTTTGGGGCCGGTAAACTATGCATATTAAATTATTTTGCAAGGGCAATCAGAAAAAAATTCACTTTTTAGGTTGAACAGCTTCGAAAGTATCATTCTCCTGATGAATGTTGGGTTTGCTCGTTTGGTTAATTTTTGAACCGGAAATTGGCCAGAAAGTATCAGCGTGTAACCTACCCTCAGGGTGTTCCCGATGTTTCTGTGGCTAAATAGAAAAGGAGACAGAGAGAGCGACCTTCGTCTAGCAGTTTACGAAACCCCCTCTGCGTTGGGATTTCCTCGTCTACCTTGTTACGAAGTTACCGTGTTTTAAACTACCCAGCGCACCGTGGACCGGTCATTCCCGTTCCGTTAGCGTCACCATCAGCGTCCCATCGTTGGTGTATACAGTCAATATATATATATCTACATTTCAGCCCTTAACTCGCCAACCGAATTATCGTTAAACACTTTAATCATGGTCGGCGTCTTGTTCGGCACGAACGCGCTGAACGGTGGTTGGAAAATGGACTACGAGCAGCTACGTTCTTGCTAGAAAGGCCAATCTCCGGATGTACGCTTTCGCACCTAACTTCTTCGACATTTTACAAGCTCTGCTTTGCTAACCACTATATAGCTTACGATCTTGGGTCAGTTGATTCAGATCTTATTCCACATCAGATTAATCCAGCGATGGGTTAAAGTTGGTTTAACGATGGTTGCAAAATGGACTACCAGCAGCTACGTTCTTGCTAGAAAGGCCGATCTCTGGATGTACGCTTTCCTACCTAACTTTTTCGACATTTTACAAGCTCTGCTTTGCTAACCACTATATGGCTTACGATCTTGGGTCAGTTGATTCAGATATTATTACACATCAGTTTAATCCAGCGATGGGTTAAAGTTGGTTTCATATGATGGACGTTGATCCACGTGCTAATCCATCTTCCAAGATCGCACCATTGATAATAAGGATCTTGGCATTGGCTGGACTCGCAGGCAAAACGGCTTAATCCAGTTAACTCCAGACAGTAACCTTTTTGGGTCAAGTCCTTCTTCTTGTCAGCGATCAGGCTGTATGTATGTACTCGGGTGCGATAAGTTCCGGTCACATAGAAGCTTCGACATCCTTGCCGAACATAGGGATGCTAACCTCGACGTAATCCGCCTCGTAAAACGAAACTTCCATATAAGCTCGTTCACTGAAGAGCTCAGTCTCCAACGAACCGAATTGCATCCACTCCCCCGCGTCGTATTCCACTCTCACGCCTACCTCAAAAGCTCTATAACTATAAAACCAAATCCCACGCCCGGAATAAAGTAATTTGAGAGTCATTAATCGGTAATACGGTGTAAAACGTACATAAATGTAACTGTGTATGTTTGTATTATATAACCTGAAATACGTGGGTATGAGGATATTGTTTCTACCACGTTGCTCGGTGTGGAAAAGCTATTTCACTGGGTCTATGCCTGAAGTAGCGAGTTGATAGTGTGGATTTAGAGGAATCGAGGAAGTGAAGGATTAGCGAATGTGTGCTATGAATGTGAAAATACACGTTGCCTGAATTTGCTTGAAGCACACAGAGCACTTTTAGCAAATGTCTTGAGCGATACTTCGTTTGTCCATGGATTCTGGCTTAGACATTGGTTTGAATCTAAAGGAATTTATGATAACGCTTTAAAAAAGAAATCGATTTTCCGTGAAAGTTTTCGGGCCGAAACGTTCTTGCAATGGTTAAAGTGCAAACCAAATACAATTAAATGTGGGGCATTCCATGTCAAATCGACCAAGAGTTGGAATCGACCCCTTTCAATTTCGATTAAATTTGGTCAGAACTTTTCCTTTTCAATAAAATGAAGTTCCACCAAAGGAAAAAAATTTAAAAATTTTTCTTCGTATGTTATGCGAAATTCAAAATTTCACAATTTTTCAAATCTTTCAAGATTATTTTTTAAATATTTCGAAAACTATTATAGTTACGAAAAATCGTCCTGATTTCGTTTTAAAGAGTATACTTGAGGCTATGGAAAAAAAAATATTCCGAAAAAAATTGTTGAAAAATGATGAATTTGGAGAATTTTGAATTTTCAAAAATCGTGAAAATCCAAGTTCCGTACTAAATTTTTGTTTCAATTTTTTTAATATAATACCTTGTACTGATCTTAAAAGATCCTGAAGTTTTCAGGATGGTATTTTATTGTTTCAAAAATATAAATTTTTTAATTTTGGTAAAAAAAAAAAAAATTTTACCTCTCAGTTAAGTAAAGGTAAGCAATCATGTAGTTTTGTAATTTTTAGCAGTAAAAAAAGGAAAAGTAACAGTATTTTGGTAAAAAAAATTTTTTTTTTACCGAAATTCAAAAATTTATATTTTGTAAACAAAAAATCACCATCTTGAAAATTTCAGGATCTTTTAAGATCAGTACAAGTTTACCAAAATTTAATGTTGATCGTGGATTTACACGATTTTTTAAAATTAAAAAATTAATATTTCTGAAAAAAAAAACACCTTTCTGAAAATTTCAGGTTCTTTCAAGATCAGTACAAGGTATTATATTTACAAAAAATTAATATGGAACTTGGATTTTCACGATATTGAAAATTCAAAATTCTCCAAATTTTCATTTTTCAAAATTTTTTTTCGGAATATTTTTTTTTCGTAGCCCCAAGTATACTCTTTAAGACGAATCCAGAACGATTTTTCTTAACTATAATAGTTTTAGAGATATTTAAAAAACAAACTTGAAAAGATTTGAAAAATCGTGAATTTTTTAATTTTACATAACTTTCGAAAAAAAAATTTCATTATTTTCCTTTGGTGGAACTTCGTTTTATTAAAAACTAAAACTTCTGACCAAATTTCATCGAAATTGAAAGGGGTCGATTCCAACTCTTGGTCGATTTGACATGGAATGCCCCAAGGACATGCCTTTGATTATTGATTTACTGGGATTGCAATGAAAAGCAATTACCCCAGTCGCATCTTTCGTTGAAGTTTATAGCAACACGAAAAAAATGCTTGTTGGGTATATGTTGGTTAGCCTAACCATCTGTTTCGTTACAATAACCATCTAGCATGAGTTCCATCTACTATTCATAGTTAGTTGCCGCGACTAGTCAACACAACTGACTTGATCAGTCAGTGTAACTAAACAAAATAGTATTCAGGAGGGCAAAGGATGGACAACGAATTTAATAGGTACTGTAGCTAACTACATGATCATATTTACAGATTTGTCAGTACACAAATAATCCGCCAGGTGACTTCCTCTCGCACAAACGAGCTTCCCTCTCAACGCTTATAATGAGGTTATGTAGGATTCTTCATAGCTTGATATTTTCTTATCAAAGATAAGGTATAAGGTTCATACGGCTGCATGGCTTTAGGTTTGACGACATACATTTGAATAGAACATTTTACCGCTTGCTTTATATCAAAATGAATTTTGTTTTTCCTTTTGGTACTTAAAATGCACATTCCACTGAGTTATCGCTAAGGACCATTCTCAAGATTCCGCACGTCCATTTCGCATAATTTTGATAATCTTTAGCGACGTTTTACGACAATTGGAACAAGGTTTAATCGTCCTGAAGACGGATAGTAAAACGAGTGACTACGCGTGGCCTCAAACGAGACGCGATCGTTAGTGACTAGATCCAGTTTATATTCGCGTATAGCCCGCGATATAGCTTAACCCAAGATTATACTTTATGACTTGAAGCTGGGTGGTTGCGAGAAGAGAAATTGAGTGATTTTGAAGAGAAACGTTCGTATTACACAGACGCTATAAACTATAATCCGTCTTTCGAAATTGCAAACGACTCGCGGATATGTATTCAGGCGAAGATGATGACGACGACGACGACGACGAGAACGATCGTCGTCGTCAACGAGTCCTCGTCTGTCGAAGCCCTTGGCGTTCATAAACCCTAAATCCATCGTGAATAAAGTGAATGTCTATATGGTCCACGCTTAGATACAGACGAGTGGGTTAAGGGGAAGGAAAGAGGTTGGAAGAGCAGAACTGGACGGGTTGTCTGCACTGGTCAGTTCCGATACTCTTGGTTACAGTAAACGACTTCCCCTATTTGCTGTATAATATGAGGATGGGCGAAGAGAGACGAAAATGGCTGGACCGGTTGGAGGGATGGAGCGAAGGTACCGGTTACGGGATAACGCATAAGTGAATTAGTGTTGCCCTCCCCGACGTAGCAATCACGGTAATGCGTCCGTTTCCACTATGTAGGTAGTTCGTTTGCCTTTGTATCCGTCTAGTTCCCTCCTCTCTTTGCCTTTTTCTCTATCTCCCGTGCTCTTCTCTATTGCAGCATCGTTTACATTCATAACGAGCAATCCTCGCAGTTTGATAAAATTCCGTTTCATCGAACTTTCATGCACCTTCGACGGTATTTCCTTTCAACCCAAAGGCTTCACCGGTATCATGATCAAACTGCTTTTATGCCGTATGCATTACTTTGAGACTATAAACAATACTATTGACAATTATAAACAATCAATTCTTCAGTGGGAATGGGTACGATTAAGGGGATGTTCTGATCTAGAATTTTGAAAAAATAATTTTTTTTTTATTTTTCAAATTTAGACCTTTAGGAATATGTCCGCCAAAGGAAATTTTTGAATTCCAATCATTTACGGAGTTATAATGTACTTGAAGTTTCGAACGTTCAGTTGAATGGAAAATTAAAAAAAAGTGTTGATTTAATGGAAAATTAGAAGAGCTTGTGAATAACTTGATAAATAATAATTTGAAAAATTCAACGATATTGTAAGAATTTTTCCAACGTGTTAATAAAGTCTTAAAATTGTTCTTTAAAAGATTCTGGTCTAGAATTTTGAAAAAATAAATTTTTTTGCATATTCTCAAAGCATAGATCTTTAGGAATACATCTTCAAAAGAAAATTTTCAAATTCCAATAATTTACGGAATTATTGCTATTTTAGTGACGCAGCAACTATGCTAGAGCGTGACTTTAAGGGGGTATTGTGGTCTAGAATTTTGAAAGAATCAATTCTTTTGCATATTCTTAAAGTTTAGACTATTAAAAATATATCTTCGAAAGGAAATTTTTGAATTCCAATAATTTACGGAGTTGTAGCTATTTTAGTGACGCAGCAACATGCCAGTTACGTCAAAGCCCAACTTTAAGGGAGTATTGTGGTCTAGAATTTTAAAAGAATCATTTTTTTTTTGCATATTCTTATAGTTTTGACCTTTAGGAATATATCCACGGAAGGAAATTTTTTAATTCCAATAACTTACTGCGTTATAGCTAGTTTATTGACTCAGTGATTTAGTGAGAAAAGTGGTTTTCTCACTAAATCACTACTTTTCTCAACACCTCTAACATGATATTTCGAGTTAGACTCAACCGATTTACTTCAAACTTGTTATCAATCTTCAATAAATGACTCTCTATCGCTACTTTTGCATCAAAATTATATTGTTTACTATTGTAAAAAAATTAAAAACTGAAAAAAGAGTCAAAAACGCCTTTTTTTGTTCAGACAGCCGCCATTTTGCAAAATTTTGATTTTTTTCCTCTGAATTAGGAGCTATAACGACATTCATAATAATTAAGAATCTTTCTTTAAATTTTGTATCGGATGACTAGAAAGGTTGAAATCGTGTCAGTCAGCCCGCCCCTTTTTTTAGCCCCAACTTTACTAGCTTATAACGTATTTGACTTTCATTTTTTCTTCTCAATTTTTTTTGTTTGTTTATCGTCAAAATGTTACTAAATATATTGCAAAAAAAAGAATGATAAAAATATTCTTTGTTTTTTGTATCGAACAAAACCTTGAACCACAATACCGCGGTTTTAATTGGAAATAAAGGGAGTTTTCATTAGATTTTTAATATCTAATGGGTGGAATTTTATCGAATCTTTATTTGCATGATTTTTCGATGACTCCATCCCCTCAATTATTCGACTACGTTACTCAACGCATATCCTGTTAATTGATGATCAATGTTGGCTTCACCATGTTTAATTGTTATCATGATTGGTTTACGAATATATCCCACTTGCCCACTGTCAGTCACGTGATCCCTCGGCCCTCCGTCACACACACACACACACACACACACACACACACACACACACACACACACACACCGCACACACACACACACGCGCGCGCACACACACGCACGCGCACACACACGCACGCACACACACACGCGCGCGTGCACACACATACACGCACACCGCACGCACACACACACACACACACACACACACACACACACACACACACACACACACACACACACACTGCACACACACACACACACAGGCACGCACGCGCACTCGCACATGAATATGAATATACGACCGACCTTTACCACGCACACGCATCCCAGCTTTTCCCACACATCGCCCCAGAGTCGACGAATCAGCCTCTCCTATCAACGGTCCGATGTTTGCTCGGTCATCTACATGGAACATCAATTACCTAACGGCTGGCTGAGCAAATAAAACGTTCGATTCGCCGGAGCTTCCCTACGGAGTATTGGATTGGCAGTGAAACCTGTCGCGTTCCACCCCTTATGTGTCCAACTGACAGTTTCCGAACGTATAGGTGAACCTTGCATTACGTTGACAGACTTCATGAATAATTCTCAGGCGAAATATCAATTCGAATTACATACATGTAATATCTCCGCTACACGGAAATAAATTTTATTGCAATATTTGGTTTTTCGCGTAATAAAAAGTACAATGAAATATAGCAATTTAGGGACAATCGGGGTACAATCGTAAATATTCCTATAATAATAGGACATTATGCTATCTTGAGAAGCAAGAATTACTATACGATATAGTAATTCTTGCATATGTCCTATTATCATAGCTATATCATAGATAGCATAATGTCCTATTATTATAGGAATATTTACGATTGTTCCTAAATTGCTATATTTTATTGTACTTTTTGTTACGCGAAAAACCAAATATTGCAATAAAATTTCTTTCAGTTTAGTGTCAAATAGCATCAACTGGAAGTTCCGAACGTTCAGTTGAACGAATAATCAGAAGAACTATTGATTTAACAAAAAATTAGAAGGGTTTACCAATAGTTGGTAAATAATGATTTTGAAAATTCAAAGATATTTCAAGAGTCATTTCCAAAGTTTTAACAAAGTCCCAACATTGGTATTTGAAAAAATTAATATGTCAATTTTTCGTTCATCCGAACGTTCGGAACTTTAAGTCCATGAATTTACATTCATGACACATTCGCATTTTTTTATTTTGTCGTCTATCGTGGATAAGAAGAGTTGACGTTGAAGTTTGCACAGTTGAAATCCAATCGAGACAGTTTTTTTGCTCCCTCGTAGAGAAAGGTCTGCAACGATGAAAAACAAATTTTCCAGATTTTTTTTTGTTAATAGTACATTACATCACGAGGACGTAAGAACATTTTCTGACGAGTGATGTACGATATTTTATATCACGAGGTGCAATATGGACGTTTTCACGTCCGCTTGCGGACGTAAAAGTGTCCATTATTGTACTGAGTGATATAAAGAGCTTTTAATACACCTGAGAAATGCAAAAATCAAAAGAGTTCTACTGTTGAATTCGGTGAGGATCGATCCGAATTGAAACTATCTAAAATTAATTTTATTGTCAAGAATCCAATTGTTTCCAAAAATAAACCATTTTCCGTTAAGCTCTTACCTCTACATATAAATGGTTAATATATTTTGCAAATTTGGGTTCTTTTCAATCTTTCCAGAATCGACCCCTTTCAATTTCGATAAAATTTGCTCAGAAGTTTTCTTTTATCACAAAACGAAGTTCTACCAAAGAAAAAAAATTGAAAATGTTTTTTTCGTAAGTTATGCAAAATTTTACCATTTTTCCGATTTTCCAAGTTTATTTTTCAAATATGCCGAAAATTATTATAGCTACGAAATAATCGTTTTGGGTTCGTCTTGGAGAGTATACTTGGGACTACGAAAAAAAAAATATACTGAAAAAAAAATTCGAAAAAGATGAATTTGGAGAATTTTGAATTTTTAAAAATCGTGAAAATCCACGGTCGACATTCAATTTTTTTTTTTATATAATACCTTGTACTGATCTTGAAAGATCCTGAAATGTTCAGAATTGCATTTTTTTCCAGGAATATGAATTTTTGAATTGTGTAAAAAAAATGTTTTTTTTTCACCTCTAAGTTAAATAAAGTTGAGCAATCATGTAATTCTGTAATTTTGAACAGTAAAGCCACTTTTGTATCAGAATAATTTTTTTTTACTATCGTAAAAAAAATAAAAAAACTTTTTAAAAAAGAGTTAAACGACATTCTTACGAATTGAGAATCTTTTTTGAAATTTCGTATCGGATGACTTGAGAGGTTGCAATCGGATTTTTTACCCCCAACTTTACCAGCTTATTACTTGTTGAATTTTCATTTTTGATTCCCGAAATTTTTAAATTTTTTCTGTTAATTGTCAAAATATTGATAAAAATGTTTTAAAAAAACAATGGTAAAATTTTTTTTTTAATCGAGCAAAACACTCAAAATGGTCTCTAGACCAGAATACCGCCTTAATTCTAATCGAAACACGATGGAAAAATATAAAGTTTGAAAAATCTGTAATAACTCGACGTAGTAGTCAAAAAGCCTGGCATTGTCGCAGTCGACGCCATTTTCGTTCGCTGCAACTTCAGTCTTGTTTTCTTCGATGAAAGTTGAAAATGGAACTTCCCCAACGACGTCCCGTTCGTGGCGCATCGTTTGGCCAATGCAACTTTTCGAATTTCGTATATATGTTTGTGGCTTCTGGAATATTTGCTAGCTTCGTTCGCGTCCGAAGCTGGTCACGAAAATTCCCACGGGAAAAAAAGCGCTCCTGCCGCAGGCAATAAAAATGTAAATTCTCCGCCGCGAGCGTAGTATACATTATTTTACTTCCTTTTTTTATTCGGGAATACTCATCGTGTTCTCTCCACGATATAGAGTCTCTCTTCTTTTGCAAACCTCTGACCAACCCGAACGAGCTTGATCGGGGCAACAATCACGCGCGGGAGAGAGAAAAAAGGAGATCGCACGACCTTCTCTCACACCCGCGGTCATCTTTGTGCTCGACGTAGCGGATCGCTTCGTTCTCTATTGCCATTTTCCCCGTTGCTCCCTCGATGATCGCCCTGGCTCTCATAATCTAGCCATTGTGCGAAATCCACGACGCGTGGACTCGGATACGGTCGCCCCCCCCCCCCCCCCCAACTCCGCGATCGAACGAACCAAAACGAACGATAGGGATGGTATGTATGGGGCATTCCACGCCAAATCGACCTCTGTCGAACCCGACCCCTTTAGATTTGGCTGAAAGTTTTTTTATCCTTTTCTACCCGATCAAAAACGTTTCTCAGATTTTTTTCAAATTTTTTTACCCAACCAAAACGAAGTTACGAATTTTTGAAAAAAATGGGTTTTTTTTTTATAGCTATAACTTTTTCAAAATTTGACTTATCGGGACGTTTTTTTCTTCAAATTTTTTGTTTTTGAATGTAGTTTTTGAAAAAAAATGCAAACAAATTATTCAGAGCTTCCTTCTACTTTTTATTTTGATTTTTCGAAAAAAAATAAAAAAAATTTTACAATAGCTACAACTTTTTCAAAATTTGACTTATAGGAACTTTTTTTTTTAATTTTCGTTTTCAAATGAACTTTTTGAAAAAAAAATACAAACAAATTATTCAGAGCTCCCTTCTATTTTTTATCTTGATTTTTCGAAAAAAATGAAATTGTTTCGATAATTACCACTTTCAATTTTGGTTTTTATTTTATTTTTTCAACTTTCGAAGTTATCTGAACACCCTCAAAAATTTTCAGAATGGTGTTATGAGAAATAAGGCTAGTTGAAAAAAAATTGTTTTTTTGATTGGAAAAAAATAGAAATATAAAAAACACCACTCTGAAAAAATTTGAGGACTTGCAGAAAATGTCAAAGTTTGATATTATAAAGAGAAAAAAAATCAAGAATGGTAATCATCGAGAAATTTTCGATTTTTCCCAAAAATCTAAAAAAACGATGAAGATGGGTTTCAATAATTGATTTGTATTTTTTTTCATAAAGTACATTGAAAAACGAAAATTTTGAAAAAAAAAAAGTTCCGATAAGTCAAATTTTGCAAAAGTTATAGCTATTTGAAAAAAAAAAGCAATTTTTTTCAAAAACTCATAACATTTTTTTGATTGGGTAAAAAAATTTGAAAAAACTCCGAGAAATGTTTTTCATAAAGTAGAAAAGGATAAAACACTTTCAGCCAAATCAAAAGGGGTCGGGTTCAAAAGTAGTCGATTTGGCGTGGAATGCCCCATATACTATACATGTGCCCAGGAATATATAGAGAATCAGAGAGAGAGAGAGAGATATCCGCTGGAAAAGCTGCATATCAACCGCCCCTCCCTCCAAAATCAGAGGCTCGAAATTCCGAATCCTCCGCACTCTTTCCAATTTCAAAACGGGGCGAAAAAAAAGAATCTGATATATGTGTAGCAGTAGGGATGTCAAAAAGCGAGGAAAAAGACACTCGAATTAATTGAACGTGGTTCAGCGGAAAATTTTTCCTTTTTTTCCCCATTTTTTTTTGCACCAGCACTTTTTTGTCGCTGGTAGCGTTCCTGGGAAACTGGGCCAATGGGGTCACCTCTGCTTTTCGTCGTGGCAGTATCTGTTTAACCCCATTTTTTTTATACTGGAAAATGCAGTGATAGGCGTTCCGAGATTGGTTGATCGACGACGAGTAATTTTAGGGGTGATTAAAAATTGAAGGAGTCATTAAGAGACATTCAAGCAAAACCTCTCGATCAGCAATTTTGCCGGCAGAATCGTACCGGAATCAAATGTGACGGAAAATGGAAAGGTATATTTTCTGTCGTACCGTTTATTGTGCTTTATGTTACCAGACATTTATGCCTACCGCAATAAAATGCCGATTAAAAAAAAAACAAAAAATATTTTTACAATTTTTTTACAACACATTTATTAATACTTTGATAATAAACAAAAAAAAATATTCGAGAAAAAAAATAAATATCAAATGAGTTGTCAGCTGGTAAAGTTGGGGCTAAAAAAATGGGGTGTGCTTACTGACACGATTGAAGCCTTTCTAGTCATCAGATACAAAAATTTAAAAAAGATTCTTGATTAGTAAGAATGTTGTTGTAGGCTCTAGTTCAAAAAAAAAAAACGGCGAAAAACAAATTTGCGAAATAGCCGCTGTCAACGAAAAGGCGTTTTTTTGACGCCTTTTTTCATAGTTTTTAATTTTTTTACAATAGAGAAAAAAAATTTGATACAAAAGTGATAGAGGGAAAAGTGGATGGAGAGTTATACATTGAAGATTCGTGAAAAATTTGAAGTAAATCGGTTGAGTAGAACTCGAGATATCATGTCAGCTGTGATGCGATGAGAAAAATAGTTTTCAGAAAAATGTCTGATTTGCTTCGACGTGACGGACGTAGTTATTGCGTCACTAAAATAGCCATAACTCCGTACATTATTGGAAATTCAAAATTTCCTTTTGGCGATACATTCTTTAAAGTCTAAATATTAAGAATATGCAACAAAAATTGATTTTTTCAAAATTCTAGATCAGAAAACCTACTTAAGGTTACGTTCCTGACTGGCATAATTGATGCGTCATTAAAATAGCTATAACTCCGTACATTATTGGGATTAAAAAATTTTCTTGAATGAATATATTCTTAAAGGTCTAGTCTTTAAGAATATGCAACAAAACTTGATCTTTTCGAAATTCTGGACCAGAATACCCCCTTAAAGTTACGCTCCGACGTGACGGACATAGTTGCTGCGTTACTGAAATAGCTATAGCTCCGATAATTATTGGAATTAAAAAATTTCCGTAACAGGATATATTCTTGAAGGTCTGAACTTTGAGAATATGGAACAAAAATTTATTTTTTCAAAACTCCAGAACAGAAAACCCCCTTAAAGTTACACTCTGGCCTGACGGTCATAGTTGCTGCGTCACTAAAATAACTATAATTCCGTAAATTACTGAAATTTAAATTTTTTTTCGAGGATATGTTGTTAAGGATTTAAACTTTAAGTATATGCATAAAAAAATTGATTTTTTCAAAATGCTAGACCAGAAAACCCCCTAAAGTTACGCTCCGACGTGACGAGCACAGTTGCTGCGTCACTAGAATAGTTATAAATCTGTAAAAGATTGGAATTAAAAAAATTCCTTTCAAGGATATATTCTCAAAAGTCTAAACTCTCAGAATGTGCAAACAAAATTTATCTTTTCAAAATTCCAGACCAGAATACCCCCTTAAAGTTACGCTCCGACGTGACGAGCATAGTTGCTGCGTCGTTAAAATAGTTATAACTCTGTAAATTATTGGAACTCTAAAATATCCTTTCGAGGATATATTCTCAAAGATCTGAACTTTAAGAATGTGCTACGAAAAATTGATTTTTTCAAAATTCCAGACCAGAATACTCCCTTAAGACATATTAAACGTTTAGGCTCTCGAAATATCATACCCTACATTTTTTTTTATTGTTCGGTATGTTATTGTTATTTGTTGTTCGGTATGTTATTCGGTATGTTATGAGACGTGATCCAGGACATTCCTAGCAGTCGATATGTGTTTTCGTTCCTGAAATGACTGGTAAAATTGTAAATGTGTCAATGGTCAGACTTTGAATATTGGAAAAAAAGATAGAGTTTCCCCGTGTCACGTTGGAAAAAACCAATTTTTGCATCGATAGAAACTTTAGCCACGACGTCACGTGATCTACATACGAGATCACGTACATCCTGCATTACAATTTGTCTCAATTTCTCTTTCTATGCATGAACGTGTGTGAGCAAAAAATTCGTCACGAAATTCGCACGTTCATAGGCCTGCAGTCTCGAGTTTCCACCTATCCAGTAATACAACGATCGCGTGTTTCACGTTGCTTTTACTATAAAATTTCACACCTGTCCAATTACAGTGTGTGAAGCCCAAAGGTAAGGTCTGAAGTACCTGAAAGTTCTTCAATGCGAAGCTTTTATCGAAAATACCGAAGTTCATCCACTGCGCTAAATTACTTGGTGATGCTGTGAGTGAAAATATTATTTCCCTGCATACACGCACTTTACATCGATCTTACATCAAACCTTCATGTAGCCTGAAAGTCGAGACAGAACTTGAGCAAGTTACAGACATTCTGAATTTGAAGTACACGAATTATCCAATTCCAATGTGATTCAATAGAGGTTATTTCACACCTTCAAACTTGTCATATAGTTGTTGTTGTTATTCTATTGTTGTTATATTGTTGTTGTCGTTGTTGTTATTCTATTTTTTGTTGTTGTTCTTATTTTGTTGTTGTCGTTGTTGTTATTCTGTTGTTGTTATTTTGTTGTTGTCGTTGTTATTCTATTGTTGTTGTTATTGTTGTTATTTTGTTGTCGTTGTTGTTATTCTGTTGTTGTTATTTTGTTGTTGTCGTTGTTATTCTATTGTTGTTGTTATTGTTGTTATTTTGTTGTTGTCGTTGTTATTCTATTGTTGTCATTCTGTTTTTGCTGTTGTTCTTATTTTGTTGTTGTTGTCGTTGCTGTTATTCTGTTGTTGTTATTTTGTTGTTGTCATTGTTGTTATTCTATTTTTGTTGTTATTCTTATTTTGTTGTTGTTGTTGTTGTTCTTTTTGTTTTTGCACTATTTTTATGCACAGCGGTTAGCCAAAAAAACTATAATACTGGCAGGGTTTCGTGTTTCCTTTGTATATTAAACTCTGGCCCTTTGCAATGCCAATAGAGAGAAAGGACGTCGCGAGAGATCGAAAATCTCTCTATCTTTCTCCTTCTCTCCATTTTCTTCTTTTTTTCTCCTCTTCTACGAATACGCGTGTTATTGGATTTGTTCGAAAACTTTTCAAATTCGTGCCGGAAGCTTTTCTAACAAGAAACGTTCTCGCTCGCCACACCGGAAAGCACAAACGTGTGTCAGCGTCTCTCTCTCTCTCTCTCTCTCTCTCTCTCTTTTCCTCTTTTTCCACCTCTGCTCGTTGTGATCCAAACAACTGTAGCTGTTTCTGTCTCTTTCATCCGCAATGTGTGACAATCTACGGAAAATCCAGCAGCACGCGCAAAAATTCCCTCGCGTCTTTTGCACGAGAATGAAAAGCTTGCTGGGGAAACAATAAATGCGATCCGGGACATCGCGCGCAAAGCTCTCCACGTCGAAGTTGATCAAATGATCTGACGAACATTTTACTCTTGGTACGAAGTTGTGCCATTGAAAAAAAATATATATTTTTCAACAAATTCAATCTTATATCCGTGCATCGGAAGATTCCTCATTGTCATCGATTGATTCTTGATATCGAGAAGGAATTTCACTAAGAAACATATGAAAAAACGTACACTGAGAAAAAAATGTACCAGGATTTGTTAACTATTAACAAATCTAAAGTTGAACATGACGAAATTAATTTTTGTCAACAGTCAATGAATTAATTAAATATTTTTTAACAGTGAATAAATTATTTTTATACAAATAAAATATTTCTTAACGACTAACAATTTTTGTAATTATTAAGGAATATAAGTAAAGTGCTAACTAAATATATTTTCTTACCACAAATAAACTGCTGTCTCGGTGTATAACCCTTTAAATTTACTCTGTGGATACATCGGACCTTATAGGTGCCCGGTGGCTCTCTCGCTGGCGCGAGAGGGCGCGCTGTCCGACGCCATCTGGCGGATCTCGGGCAAAATGCAGAGATCGTGGCTCGCCGCAGGACGCCCCGTTACAGTGTCACACTAAAAATTGAAATTGACGTTGCATGTTTTGCGGCGCGCATTTTTATTTTTCACTGAGGACACTGCAATTTCTAAATATGTGCTTTGAACATTCTACAGAGACCATTGTAAATTTTACAGTTCAAACAGAGTGGATTTCGTCGTTTCTGCTCGTTATTTCTACTTTGTAATTTTTTTTTTGCGGTGAACATTGCATTTTTTACAGTGTGTAAATCAGTATTTATAATGGTTTGAAAAGTAGAAACTACATTGAATCCATTAATTTATAATGGATTCCCAGTAAAACGCCTGAATTACAGTTCTGAACCGTATATTCTGCATTGAATTCAGTAATTTTTCAAATATTACACATGAATTGTCACTGATCATTTTTTTCCGTGAGGATAACGTTGATGACTTACAGCAGAAGTTTTTGAAGCGGCCAGTTGAAATGAAAACAATTGGTGCGCCATACTCATCTCGGTTGGTCCATTTTCCCTCGCCCATATCCTTACAGAGCTTGAAACTTCCGAGGAACGATCCCTCACGCGAATATACACGTTGGAATGGTACGACGCGAGAGTGGATCGGACGTACACCGAGACCCTTAAACTACCCCTCGCGACCGCGGGCAAGCCATGAGCTAAGTGACTTTTGTCGTGTCTCCGGGTACTTGACTGCAAACTCTCCGACCCGGCGTTGCACCAACGGAGAGAGAGAGAGAGAGAGAGAGAGAGAGAGAGAGAGAGAGAGAGAGAGAGAGAGAGAGAGAGAGAGAAGGGTGCAGACGCTTCGCTCCTCCCGGTAAAAGGGTGAAGTGAGCGAGCGAGGGAGAGATAGAGGAAGATAGAGAAAAAGCAGGCGAGTACAAGGGCCTGCGAGAAAAAGGGAGCAAAGGTATGTCCGTGCTGCGACTTGAGGATAAACTCGAGAGCGGTCATGGCAACGAGTATAGTTAGCCAAAAAAGGGCGAAATCGGCGTTGTCCTACCCTCAATGTGACCCTGGCTTTTACGACCATTTGTTGCTCAGTAGTCAATGTAGGGAAAGAAAAGTCGTCGGTTTGTCATGGCTCCGCGCTGTACCTATATACAAGTCACTTCTATCCGCAATGGCGGAAGCGAGAGAACGCAAAACTTTCTAGCTTTCTCCGGGGCGGCAGTTCCACAGCCCCTTCCACAGCAGGAAGATTAAACGCACGCGGCTTAAACTTCTCCCGTCTGGCTAGATTCACTGTGTTCCTCGGTCTTCCTTGACTCAGACACGCTCGCACGACGACTAGAATTGTTTGTACGTTGAGGGACATCGTACCCCAAATTTGTGAACACATCCAACCTTAACTCGGACCTGGGTTGCGAAATTTTTAATGGAAAGGTAATGCATTGATCATTACTTTTTTAATGGCCAATGGAAATAATTTCCATTAACCATTAAAATTTAGTGGCTAATGAAAATATAATTTTCAATAACCAATAACATTAAATGATCAATGGAAATAATTTTCACTAATGAATAAATGTTAATGGTTAATGAAAGTTGTTTTCAATTATCAATAAGAGTTAGTGGTTAATGAAAATTATCTCCATTAACCATTACGCGTTGATGGTTAATGAAAATAATTTCCATTAATCGTTTAATGTTAGTGGCTAACTCTTATATATTGATGGAAATAATTTCCATTAGCCATGAACATTTAATGGTTAATGAGAATCATTTTCGTTAACCATTAGCATTATGGTTAATTGTAGTAATTTTCATTAACCAATAACATTTAATGGTTAATGGAGAAAACTTTCATTAAGTATTAACTCTTCTATAACTCTTATATATTAATGGAAAGAGTCTCCATTAACCATTAACATTTAATAGTTAATGGAAATCATTTTCGTTAACCATTAGTATTATGGGTAAATTGTAATAATTTTCATTAACCAATAACATTAAATGATTACTCGAAATCATTTTCATTATCTATTAACATTAAATGGTTAATGGAAATCATTTTCGTTAACCATTAGCATTATGGTTAATTGTAATAATTTCCATTAACCATTAATATTTAATGGTTAATGGATATGATTTTCCCTAACCATTAGCATTATGGTTCATTGTCATCATTTTCATTAAAAATTAACTCTTATACATTAATGGAAATAATTTCCATTAACCATTAACATTCAATGGTTAATTGAAATCCTTTTCATTAACCATTAGCATTATGGTTCATTGTAATCATTTTCATTAACCAATAACATTAAATGGTTAATGGAAATTATTTTCATTAACTATTAACATTTAATGATTAATGGAGATAATTTTCATTAAATATTAACTTTTATATATTAATGGAAATAATTTCCATTAACCAATAACATTAAATGGTTAATTGAAATCATTTTCATTAACTATCAACATTAAATGCTAAATTGAAATAATTTCCATTAACCATTAACATTTAATGGTTAATGGAAATAATTTCCATTAGCCATTAACATTTAATGGTTAATGAAAATAATTTCCATTGGCCATTAACATTTAATGGTTAATGGAAATAATAGTTGATGGTTGTTGAAAATGTAAGTGCATTCAACAAAGTAATGCATTATTTGCGACCCTGACTCAGACCCACAAATGTACACATCAACGGGATTGGTATATCATTTCCATCGTTCACGTCATTTGTTGCTGTTTTTTCACTTCCCTCCCATCAAATTGAGGTGACTGAAGAAAGACCCTTCACTCGACGAGTGAAGGGTCCCAAAGGGTCACAGAGCCAAGGTTCAAATGCCCAGTAGGATAAAACAGGGAACAAATCTTGTCCCTTCTTATCGATGGTATACGTTCGAGCAATCTTGCGATTGGAAATCCTTTGGCTCCTCATTTTCTCCGCGCCTCACCGATCATTCATCCTACTTTACCGTTTCCCGTCCTCCTTGAAGTAGATCTGGCTGCAGCCCCTTATTTTTTTCCCTTCTCCCTCCCTCTCCTTTTCCCTTCGACCTGCAAAAAAGAGGAGATTCTCTCCTTTTTTTTGCAATCCTCCGCGTGTCTACCTGACTTCCACTCGTGCCTGTGTACGTGTGCAAGGGTTGCGTGTGGAATCGCTGTATTTTTCGTCCGGGCGGTGAGTGAGGAACCCTGGGGAATTCACGACGGCGGCAAAATCGGCTACCTACTGAACGACGCCGCATCCCCTTTGTGTATGTCTTTTTTTTTCTCCATTCCCATATATATATACTCTTGTCCTTTGCACGATTCAAGCTTTTTCCTTGATTTCAAAACTTCCGCTCTGCCGAAGGCATTCCCCCGTCGAACATCGGATCGAATCAGACTCAAACAGACATTTCCACGTATGGCAATTCCCCGATATATCTCCGTGAAAGTTATTGAGTTTTTTTCCCTGGGAAAGAAGAATCATTTCTTTGTGTCACGTTTAGTGAAGAATTTATCAATAACAATTGCCTCTGACGTTTTATTGAATCAGAGCATCGCAGATGCAGAGCAATTTACTCAGATTCTTGTGTGTATATAAAAACAATTTATTTCACTCCCATATTGCATTTGTAAATGTAATTCGCAACATTTTCACTGATTTTCATAATGTTCATTTTAATAACCTCATGAAGTTGGTTTTACGATATTTCGAAGTTTGATAGTTTTTCAAAATTTTTCACAAATCTGTAAAAATTGTAAATATGCAGAAAAAATGAGGGCTGAGGTCTAGATCGAATTATTAACATCCCACTAACTGAGATATTTTTTCGGTAAACATGTGAAGACAAATTTAACAAAACGTGTTTTCAGTGAGTATTCTGGTCTAGAACTTTGAGAAAATCAATTTTTTAATGCATATTCTTAAAGTTTAGACCTTTAAAAATATATCCTCAAAAGAAAATCTTTAAGTTGCAATAATTTACGGAGTTATAGCTATTTTAGTGACGCAGCAACTATGCTCGTCACGTCAGAGTGTAACTTTAGTGGGTTTTCTGGTCAAGAATTTTGAAATTTTTTTTATTTGAGTTTTTTCATGCATATTTTTAAAGATTAACTTTTAAGAATATATCATCGAAAAGAAATTTTTTAATTCCAATAATTTAGGTTGTTATAGCTATTTTAGTGATGCAGCAACTATGCCCGTCACGTCGGAGCGTAACTTTAGGAGGTTTTCTGGTCTAGAATTTTGAAAAAATCAATTTTTTATGCATATTCTTAAAGTTAAGACCTTTAAGAATATATCCTCGAAAGGAAATGTTTAAATTCCAAGAATTTACGGAGTTATAGCCATTTTAGTGACGTTATAGCTACCATACTCGTCACGGCGGAGCGAAACTTAAGGGGGTGTTCTGGTCTAACATTTTGAACAAAATCAAATTTTTTATGCATATTCTTAAAGTTGAAACCTTTAGCAATATATCTTTTAAAGGATATTTTTTATTTCCAATAATTTACGGAGTTATAGCTATTTTAGTGACGCAGCAACTATGCCCGTCACGTCGGAGGGTAACTTTAGGGGGTTTTCTGGTAAAGAATTTTGAAATTTTTTTTTTATGCATATTCTAAAAGTTAAGACCTTGAAGAATATATCGACAAAAAGAAATTTTCAAATTGCAATAATTTACGGAGTTATAGCTATTTTAGTGACGCAGCAACTATGCCCGTCATGAGTAGAAAGATGTGTAGAAAGATTTCAATCGCGTTAACCAACACACCCCTTTTTGACCCCCAACTTTACCAGATTATTACTTATTTAATTATTTTTCTCGAATTTTTTTATTTCATTGTCAAAATATTAATAAGAAAAAAGAATGGTCAAAATGTTTTTTTTATCGAGCTTTACAAAACCCTCAAAATGAAGACATGCATTTTCAGCGAACATTTTAGACCAGAATACCGCTTTAAACGTACAAACAATTTGTTTCAGAAATTCTTGTATCCTCTTCCACTTGTCAGGATTTTTCAACCACCGCCCTTATCTCTTAAAAATGCATAATTCTTTGACAGCGTGTATAAAATAATCGAGGGTGTACTTTGAACATCTTTGCTTTGTTATTTATGACGAAAGATAATTGACTAAACTTTTATCGAAGAAAAAAAAATAAAAAAAATTGTCTCGCTCTATCCTTACGCTGGGTAATGATCAATTATTTCATCTTGGCGAGCGTGCTTCGGCAATGAAGGAAAAGTCGGGGCTGGATTGAAATCGGTCTGGCACTCGGCGAGCTACAAGGTAAGATGAGTCGTTGTAACTTTAATATCTTGGATTGTTATAGGAGTTATTAGTGAGAAAATGAGACGAGGCAGGTAAAGAGAGGATGGATGGAAGAGGTTATTAGAAGTTTTGCCGTACGTCTCGAGGGACTCTGTGATCGGCAAAGAGAGGAGAAGGCTTTCTTTTGCTATGTGGAAGAAGAGAAGAGAGATTACTCACGAAAAACGAGGGGGAGAGAGAGAGAGAGAGAGAGAGAGAGAGGGGGGGAGGGGGCATCGTAGCCAAGTACGATAACGGACATTGTTCAAAATGGAATTCCGTAATAAGAAAGATAGTTTGATAGAGAGATAGAGGAAGGAGAATGAGAAAAGAAGAGGGAGTTAGGGGTGGAATTTGCCCACTTAGGGAAGACCGAGACAAAATGGGTTGCCGAAGGGAAAAGAGTTTCGTCAGTGGTTCAAACATCACATATCGATTATCTATGGCCAATAATGAACATTTCATTTGACGATAATCATCTCTTGAGACTACTCATAGTGACTATTCACTATAAACAGCGATACAGGGTCTTAAATTTGTTATGAATTCTGTCTAGATTTATTAACTGATATTATTAATCGATTATTATTAGTTAATAAATCTAGATTTAATAATATTAATAATCTTAATAATTAAATATGATTAAAATTGATTTTTAATTATATTACAAGTATAATATTATTAAATATAATAATATTATAATATAATATAATAATGCAATAAATCTTGATTTAGCAACTAATATTATTAATCGATTATAAAGATCAATTTGATCAATACTATGGAAAATTACCCTCGTTGAAAAATTTGCCGAATCTTTCCGTCCATCTTTTTCGACGTGTCCCATTTTGCCCCGCCTTTCTCTACATCACATATCGAATGGATATTTGATATCCTCCCTTTTTCTTATTGACGGAAATATCTTTCCTTTTATCCGGAATTTAATTTCAACCGAGCTCGTGTAAACTTGCTATCCTGATATATTTGTGGTCGGCAGAGCGAGAGAACAAAGTCAAGTGAAGTCTAAAGTCTTGGATATCGCAATGTCCTGCTTCATCATTTTATCAATGAAATTGGGAAACTCCATTTTCCGCAGTACTTCGTAATTTCGATTCTCTAATTTTTTATAACTCGATCAAATTTCCACCGAGACTGAAAACATCGTGAAAATTATAATTACCGAAACTTTGTCGCACGGAGAATTTTTGATTTCCCACTTTAATCTCGTTGTTGTTGATGAGTATGAAAATTGCGTTGCAAAGTTAATTATGGAATTACCATTTTTTTAATTAATAAATGGAACGCTAAAAGAAACTTGGAATTAGGTCCTGCGCATAATAATGAATCTTGACTAAATAAAAAATGCTCTAAAGATATTCAACGAATTTACTTATTAGCAAAAACATTTTTTAGTTCATGTTAAGGGAATGGTAAAAAAATTGAGGAACTTGGGGTGAGCCTAGACATTTTTTAATAACTCAATCCCAATTCATAGAGTTCGCAATATTATTTTTTAAAAACCGTTTGGGGAAGTTCCTAACGTTGCCTAAATTCTCAATTAGGAAAGTTGCTTATTGATATACACTGCCTTTCAAAAGTTGGGATACACTCGCCCCGATTCCGCTTCGCACAAAAAGTTTCACTGCTCTTTCAAAAATGAAGATATGTCAGGCCAACAAGCAGCATTTCAAAGAGAACATATTCAGCTTCATTCAACTTTTTCCAAAAAAAAAATTTGATTTTTTTTTAACCCGATACGTCCTTTAAAACCTGGTCGTTTTTTGGCTTTTTGTTTTGGCGCACGACCCATGAAATTTTTACCTCCATCAAGTCAGCAGAGAAAAGTCTCAAAAATGGATTCAACTTATACCAGAATTAGGTGCTTTTTAGGTGCTAATTTGGTGCTGAATTGGAAATTTTAGTGCTCCTTAAGTTTTTCCAAAAATCCAATTGCAAAAGTTCTCTGCTACCTTGATATCAAGCTAGCAGAGACTCATTGTTAGGCAACACTTGATAAAAATCTAAGAGCATAGGAATTAAGTGCTTTTTAAGTGCTTTCGAACCGTATAAACTAAAACCCCAAAATCCCAACGAAAATATTTTTTTTCAATTTTTGAAATTTTTTGGGTTTTTCGAAATCTAAAAAAATACGTTTATTGGGAATCTAATGGTATAGGAATTAAGTGCTTTTAAAGTGCTTTCGAACGATGCAAAAAAAAATCAAAAAATCCAACCGAAAGTATTTTTTTTCAATTTTGGAAATTGTTGAGTCCTTTCAACATTTGAAAAAATACATAGATTCGGATTATGATGCCATAAGAATTAGGTGCTGTTTAGGTGCTCTCGAACCGTGTACGAGTAAACTCGAAAATTCCACCGGAAGTATGTTTTTTCGATTTTTAAGATTTTGAGATATTTAAAATTTTTTAAAAATACATAGAATCGAAATCTATTGCTACGAGAATTAGGTGCTATTTAGGTGCTTTTGGACCGAATGAAAATAAATTTAAAAATCCAACCGGAAGTATTTTATTACCAACTTTAAAATTTTCGAGACTTTTCGAAATTTGAAAAAGTACATAAATTCGCAATGTAATGCTATAGGAATTAGGTGCTATTTAGGTGCTCTCAAACCGTGCAATAGTAAAGTCGAAAGTCCAGCGTGAAACATATTTTTTCGATTTTTGAAATTTTTTGGGTTTTTCGAAATACGAAGAAATACGTTTATTAAAAATCCAATGCTTCAGGAATTAAGTGCTTTTTAAGTGCTTTCGAACCATGCAAAAAAAAATCCAAAAATCCAACCGGAAGTATTTTTTTTCAGTTTCACAAATTTTCGAGACTTTTCGAAATTTGAAAAAGTACATCAATTCGAAATGTAATGCTATAGGAATTAGGTGCTATTTAGGTGCTCTCGAACCGTGCAATAGTAAAGTCAAAAATTCAACGTGAAACATATTTTTTCGATTTTTCAAAATTTTTGGGTGGTTCGAAATCCGAAAAAATACGTTTATGGAAAATCTAATGCTAAAGGAATTAAGTGCTTTTTAAGTGCTTCCGATCGGTGCAAAAAAAATCCAAAAATCCAACCGGAAGTATTTTTTTTTTTTAATTTTAGAAATTGTTGAGTCTCTTCAACATTTGCAAAAATACATAGATTCAGATTAGGTTGCTATAGGAATTAGGTGCTGTTTAGGTGCTCTCGAACCGTGTACGAGTAAACTCGAAAATTCCACCGGAAGTATGTTTTTTCGATTTTGAAATTTTTAGAGACATTTGAAAATTTTGAAAAATACATAGAATCGAAATCTATTGCTATGAGAATTAGGTGCTATTTAAGTGCTTTTGAACCGAACAAAAGTAAATCTGAAAATCCAACCGGAAGTAGTTTTTTATCATTTTAAAAATTTTCGAGACTTTTCGAAATTTGAAAAAGTACATAAATTCGCAATGTAATGCTATAGGAATTAGGTGCTATTTAGGTGCTCTCAAACCGTGCAATAGTAAAGTCGAAAGTCCAACGTGAAACATATTTTTTCGATTTTTTGAAAATTTTTGGGTTTTTCGAAATACGAAGAAATACGTTTATTGAAAATCCAATGCTTCAGGAATTAAGTGCTTTTTAAGTGCTTTCGAACGATGCAAAAAAAAATCCAAAAATCCAACCGGAAGTATTTTTTTTCAGTTTTACAAATTTTTGAGACTTTTCAAAATTAGAAGTTACATCAATTCGCAATGTAATGCTATAGGAATTAGGTGCTATTTAGGTGCTCTCGAACCGTGCAATAGTAAAGTCAAAAATTCAACGTGAAACATATTTCTTCGATTTTTCAAAATTTTTGGGTTGTTCGAAATCCGAAAAAATACGTTTATGGAAAATCTAATGCTAATGGAATTAAGTGCTTTTCAAGTGCTTCCGATCGGTGCAAAAAAAATCCAAAAATCCAACCGGAAGTATTTTTTTTTTTTCAATTTTAGAAATTGTTGAGTCTTTTCAACATTTGCAAAAATACATAGATTCAGATTATGATGCTATATGAATTAGGTGCTGTTTAGGTGCTCTCGAACCGTGTACGAGTAAACTCGAAAATTCCACCGGAAGTATGTTTTTTCGATTTTGAAATTTTTAGAGACATTTGAAAATTTTAAAAAATACATAGAATCGAAATCTATTGCTATGAAAATTAGGTGCTATTCAAGTGCTTTTGAACCGAACAAAAGTAAATCTGAAAATCCAACCGGAAGTAATTTTTTATCATTTTAAAAATTTTCGAGACTTTTCGAAATTTGAAAAAGTACATAAATTCGCAATGTAATGCTATAGGAATTGGGTGCTATTTAGGTGCTCTCAAACCGTGCAATAGTAAAGTCGAAAGTTCAACGTGAAACATATTTTTTCGATTTTTTGAAAATTTTTGGGTTTTTCGAAATACGAAGAAATACGTTTATTGAAAATCCAATGCTTCAGGAATTAAGTGCTTTTTAAGTGCTTTCGAACGATGCAAAAAAAAATCCAAAAATCCAACCGGAAGTATTTTTTTTCAGTTTTACAAATTTTCGAGACTTTTCGAAATTTGAAAAAGTACATAAATTCGCAATGTAATGGTATAGGAATTAGGTGCTATTTAGGTGCTCTCAAACCGTGCAATAGTAAAGTCAAAAGTCCAACGTGAAACATATTTTTTCAATTTTTTGAAAATTTTTGGGTTGTTCGAAATCCGAAAAAATACGTTTATGGAAAATCTAATGCTAAAGGAATTAAGTACTTTTTAAGTGCTTCCGATCGGTGCAAAAAAAAATCCAAAAATCCAACCGGAAGTATTTTTTTTTTTTAATTTTAGAAATTGTTGAGTCTCTTCAACATTTGCAAAATTACATAGATTCAGATTAGGTTGCTATAGGAATTAGGTGCTGTTTAGGTGCTCTCGAACCGTGTACGAGTAAACTCGAAAATTCCACCGGAAGTATGTTTTTTCGATTTTGAAATTTTTAGACATTTGAAAATTTTGAAAAATACATAGAATCGAAATCTATTGCTATGAGAATTAGGTGCTATTTAAGTGCTTTTGAACCGAACAAAAGTAAATCTGAAAATCCAACCGGAAGTAATTTTTTATCATTTTAAAAATTTTCGACTTTTCGAAATTTGAAAAAGTACATAAATTCGCAATGTAATGCTATAGGAATTAGGTGCTATTTAGGTGCTCTCAAACCGTGCAATAGTAAAGTCGAAAGTTCAACGTGAAACATATTTTTTCGATTTTTTGAAAATTTTTGGGTTTTTCGAAATACGAAGAAATACGTTTATTGAAAATCCAATGCTTCAGGAATTAAGTGCTTTTTAAGTGCTTTCGAACGATGCAAAAAAAAATCCGAAAATCCAACCGGAAGTATTTTTTTTCAGTTTTACAAATTTTTGAGACTTTTCGAAATTTGAAAAAGTACATCAATTCGCAATGTAATGCTATAGGAATTAGGTGCTATTTAGGTGCTCTCGAACCGTGCAATAGTAAAGTCAAAAATTCAACGTGAAACATATTTTTTTGATTTTTCAAAATTTTTGGGTTGTTCGAAATCCGAAAAAATACGTTTATGGAAAATCTAATGCTAAAGGAATTAAGTGCTTTTTAAGTGCTTCCGATCGGTGCAAAAAAAATCCAAAAATCCAACTGGAAGTATTTTTTTTTTAAATTTTAGAAATTGTTGAGTCTCTTCAACATTTGCAAAAATACATAGATTCAGATTAGGTTGCTATAGGAATTAGGTGCTGTTTAGGTGCTCTCGAACCGTGTACGAGTAAACTCGAAAATTCCACCGGAAGTATGTTTTTTCGATTTTGAAATTTTTAGAGACATCTGAAAATTTTAAAAAATACATAGAACCGAAATCTATTGCTATGAAAATTAGGTGCTATTCAAGTGCTTTTGAACCGAACAAAAGTAAATCTGAAAATCCAACCGGAAGTAATTTTTTATCATTTTAAAAATTTTCGAGACTTTTCGAAATTTGAAAAAGTACATAAATTCGCAATGTAATGCTATAGGAATTAGGTGCTATTTAGGTGCTCTCAAACCGTGCAATAGTAAAGTCGAAAGTTCAACGTGAAACATATTTTTTCGATTTTTTGAAAATTTTTGGGTTTTTCGAAATACGAAGAAATACGTTTATTGAAAATCCAATGCTTCAGGAATTAAGTGCTTTTTAAGTGCTTTCGAACGATGCAAAAAAAAATCCAAAAATCCAACCGGAAGTATTTTTTTTCAGTTTTACAAATTTTCGAGACTTTTCGAAATTTGAAAAAGTACATAAATTCGCAATGTAATGGTATAGGAATTAGGTGCTATTTAGGTGCTCTCAAACCGTGCAATAGTAAAGTCAAAAGTCCAACGTGAAACATATTTTTTCAATTTTTTGAAAATCTTTGGGTTGTTCGAAATCCGAAAAAATACGTTTATTGAAAATCCAATGCTTCAGGAATTAAGTGCTTTTTAAGTGCTTTCGAACGATGCAAAAAAAAATCCAAAAATCCAACCGGAAGTATTTTTTTTCAGTTTTACAAATTTTTGAGACTTTTCAAAATTAGAAGTTACATCAATTCGCAATGTAATGCTATAGGAATTAGGTGCTATTTAGGTGCTCTCGAACCGTGCAATAGTAAAGTCAAAAATTCAACGTGAAACATATTTCTTCGATTTTTCAAAATTTTTGGGTTGTTCGAAATCCGAAAAAATACGTTTATGGAAAATCTAATGCTAATGGAATTAAGTGCTTTTCAAGTGCTTCCGATCGGTGCAAAAAAAATCCAAAAATCCAACCGGAAGTATTTTTTTTTTTCAATTTTAGAAATTGTTGAGTCTTTTCAACATTTGCAAAAATACATAGATTCAGATTATGATGCTATATGAATTAGGTGCTGTTTAGGTGCTCTCGAACCGTGTACGAGTAAACTCGAAAATTCCACCGAAAGTATGTTTTTTCGATTTTGAAATTTTTAGAGACATTTGAAAATTTAAAAAAATACATAGAATCGAAATCTATTGCTATGAAAATTAGGTGCTATTCAAGTGCTTTTGAACCGAACAAAAGTAAATCTGAAAATCCAACCGGAAGTAATTTTTTATCATTTTAAAAATTTTCGAGACTTTTCGAAATTTGAAAAAGTACATAAATTCGCAATGTAATGCTATAGGAATTAGGTGCTATTTAGGTGCTCTCAAACCGTGCAATAGTAAAGTCGAAAGTTCAACGTGAAACATATTTTTTCGATTTTTTGAAAATTTTTGGGTTTTTCGAAATACGAAGAAATACGTTTATTGAAAATCCAATGCTTCAGGAATTAAGTGCTTTTTAAGTGCTTTCGAACGATGCAAAAAAAAATCCAAAAATCCAACCGGAAGTATTTTTTTTCAGTTTTACAAATTTTCGAGACTTTTCGAAATTTGAAAAAGTACATAAATTCGCAATGTAATGCTATAGGAATTAGGTGCTATTTAGGTGCTCTCAAACCGTGCAATAGTAAAGTCGAAAGTTCAACGTGAAACATATTTTTTCGATTTTTTGAAAATTTTTGGGTTTTTCGAAATACGAAGAAATACGTTTATTGAAAATCCAATGCTTCAGGAATTAAGTGCTTTTTAAGTGCTTTCGAACGATGCAAAAAAAAATCCAAAAATCCAACCGGAAGTATTTTTTTTCAGTTTTACAAATTTTCGAGACTTTTCGAAATTTGAAAAAGTACATAAATTCGCAATGTAATGGTATAGGAATTAGGTGCTATTTAGGTGCTCTCAAACCGTGCAATAGTAAAGTCAAAAGTCCAACGTGAAACATATTTTTTCAATTTTTTGAAAATTTTTGGGTTGTTCGAAATCCGAAAAAATACGTTTATTGAAAATCCAATGCTTCAGGAATTAAGTGCTTTTTAAGTGCTTTCGAACGATGCAAAAAAAAATCCAAAAATCCAACCGGAAGTATTTTTTTTCAGTTTTACAAATTTTTGAGACTTTTCAAAATTAGAAGTTACATCAATTCGCAATGTAATGCTATAGGAATTAGGTGCTATTTAGGTGCTCTCGAACCGTGCAATAGTAAAGTCAAAAATTCAACGTGAAACATATTTCTTCGATTTTTCAAAATTTTTGGGTTGTTCGAAATCCGAAAAAATACGTTTATGGAAAATCTAATGCTAATGGAATTAAGTGCTTTTCAAGTGCTTCCGATCGGTGCAAAAAAAATCCAAAAATCCAACCGGAAGTATTTTTTTTTTTTCAATTTTAGAAATTGTTGAGTCTTTTCAACATTTGCAAAAATACATAGATTCAGATTATGATGCTATATGAATTAGGTGCTGTTTAGGTGCTCTCGAACCGTGTACGAGTAAACTCGAAAATTCCACCGGAAGTATGTTTTTTCGATTTTGAAATTTTTAGAGACATTTGAAAATTTTAAAAAATACATAGAATCGAAATCTATTGCTATGAAAATTAGGTGCTATTCAAGTGCTTTTGAACCGAACAAAAGTAAATCTGAAAATCCAACCGGAAGTAATTTTTTATCATTTTAAAAATTTTCGAGACTTTTCGAAATTTGAAAAAGTACATAAATTCGCAATGTAATGCTATAGGAATTAGGTGCTATTTAGGTGCTCTCAAACCGTGCAATAGTAAAGTCGAAAGTTCAACGTGAAACATATTTTTTCGATTTTTTGAAAATTTTTGGGTTTTTCGAAATACGAAGAAATACGTTTATTGAAAATCCAATGCTTCAGGAATTAAGTGCTTTTTAAGTGCTTTCGAACGATGCAAAAAAAAATCCAAAAATCCAACCGGAAGTATTTTTTTTCAGTTTTACAAATTTTCGAGACTTTTCGAAATTTGAAAAAGTACATAAATTCGCAATGTAATGGTATAGGAATTAGGTGCTATTTAGGTGCTCTCAAACCGTGCAATAGTAAAGTCAAAAGTCCAACGTGAAACATATTTTTTCAATTTTTTGAAAATTTTTGGGTTGTTCGAAATCCGAAAAAATACGTTTATGGAAAATCTAATGCTAAAGGAATTAAGTACTTTTCAAGTGCTTCCGATCGGTGCAAAAAAAAATCCAAAAATCCAACCGGAAGTATTTTTTTTTTTTAATTTTAGAAATTGTTGAGTCTCTTCAACATTTGCAAAAATACATAGATTCAGATTAGGTTGCTATAGGAATTAGGTGCTGTTTAGGTGCTCTCGAACCGTGTACGAGTAAACTCGAAAATTCCACCGGAAGTATGTTTTTTCGATTTTGAAATTTTTAGAGACATTTGAAAATTTTGAAAAATACATAGAATCGAAATCTATTGCTATGAGAATTAGGTGCTATTTAAGTGCTTTTGAACCGAACAAAAGTAAATCTGGAAATCCAACCGGAAGTAGTTTTTTATCATTTTAAAAATTTTCGAGACTTTTCGAAATTTGAAAAAGTACATAAATTCGCAATGTAATGCTATAGGAATTAGGTGCTATTTAGGTGCTCTCAAACCGTGCAATAGTAAAGTCGAAAGTCCAACGTGAAACATATTTTTTCGATTTTTTGAAAATTTTTGGGTTCATCGAAGTACGAAGAAATACGTTTATTGAAAATCCAATGCTTCAGGAATTAAGTGTTTTTTAAGTGCTTTCGAACGATGCAAAAAAAAATCCATAAATCCAACCGGAAGTATTTTTTTTCGGTTTTACAAATTTTTGAGACTTTTCGAAATTTGAAAAAGTACATCAATTCGCAATGTAATGCTATAGGAATTAGGTGCTATTTAGGTGCTCTCGAACCGTGCAATAGTAAAGTCAAAAATTCAACGTGAAACATATTTTTTTGATTTTTCAAAATTTTTGGGTTGTTCGAAATCCGAAAAAATACGTTTATGGAAAATCTAATGCTAAAGGAATTAAGTACTTTTTGAGTGCTTCCGATCGGTGCAAAAAAAATCCAAAAATCCAACCGGAAGTATTTTTTTCTTTTAATTTTAGAAATTGTTGAGTCTCTTCAACATTTGCAAAATTACATAGATTCAGATTAGGTTGCTATAGGAATTAGGTGCTGTTTAGGTGCTCTCGAACCGTGTACGAGTAAACTCGAAAATTCCACCGGAAGTATGTTTTTTTGATTTTGAAATTTTTAGAGACATTTGAAAATTTTGAAAAATACATAGAATCGAAATCTATTGCTATGAGAATTAGGTGCTATTTAAGTGCTTTTGAACCGAACAAAAGTAAATCTGGAAATCCAACCGGAAGTAGTTTTTTATCATTTTAAAAATTTTCGAGACTTTTCGAAATTTGAAAAAGTACATAAATTCGCAATGTAATGCTATAGGAATTAGGTGCTATTTAGGTGCTCTCAAACCGTGCAATAGTAAAGTCGAAAGTCCAACGTGAAACATATTTTTTCGATTTTTTGAAAATTTTTGGGTTCATCGAAGTACGAAGAAATACGTTTATTGAAAATCCAATGCTTCAGGAATTAAGTGTTTTTTAAGTGCTTTCGAACGATGCAAAAAAAAATCCATAAATCCAACCGGAAGTATTTTTTTTCGGTTTTACAAATTTTTGAGACTTTTCGAAATTTGAAAAAGTACATCAATTCGCAATGTAATGCTATAGGAATTAGGTGCTATTTAGGTGCTCTCGAACCGTGCAATAGTAAAGTCAAAAATTCAACGTGAAACATATTTTTTTGATTTTTCAAAATTTTTGGGTTGTTCGAAATCCGAAAAAATACGTTTATGGAAAATCTAATGCTAAAGGAATTAAGTACTTTTTGAGTGCTTCCGATCGGTGCAAAAAAAATCCAAAAATCCAACCGGAAGTATTTTTTTCTTTTAATTTTAGAAATTGTTGAGTCTCTTCAACATTTGCAAAATTACATAGATTCAGATTAGGTTGCTATAGGAATTAGGTGCTGTTTAGGTGCTCTCGAACCGTGTACGAGTAAACTCGAAAATTCCACCGGAAGTATGTTTTTTCGATTTTGAAATTTTTAGAGACATTTGAAAATTTTGAAAAATACATAGAATCGAAATCTATTGCTATGAGAATTAGGTGCTATTTAAGTGCTTTTGAACCGAACAAAAGTAAATCTGGAAATCCAACCGGAAGTAGTTTTTTATCATTTTAAAAATTTTCGAGACTTTTCGAAATTTGAAAAAGTACATAAATTCGCAATGTAATGCTATAGGAATTAGGTGCTATTTAGGTGCTCTCAAACCGTGCAATAGTAAAGTCGAAAGTCCAACGTGAAACATATTTTTTCGATTTTTTGAAAATTTTTGGGTTCATCGAAATACGAAGAAATACGTTTATTGAAAATCCAATGCTTCAAGAATTAAGTGTTTTTTAAGTGCTTTCGAACGATGCAAAAAAAAATCCAAAAATCCAACCGGAAGTATTTTTCTTCCGTTTTACAATTTTTTGAGACTTTTCGAAATTTGAAAAAGTACATCAATTCGCAATGTAATGCTATAGGAATTAGGTGCTATTTAGGTGCTCTCAAACCGTGCATTAGTAGAGTCGAAAGTCCAACGTGAAACATATTTTTTCGGTTTTGGAAAATTTTTGGGTTTTTCGAAACACGAAGAAATACGTTTATTGAAAATCCAATGCTTCAGGAATTAAGTGCTTTTAAAGTGCTTTCGAACGATGCAAAATAAAATCCAAAAATCCAACCGGAAGTATTTTTTTTCAGTTTTACAAATTTTCGAGACTTTTCGAAATTTGAAAAAGTACATCGATTCGAAATGTAATGCTATAGGAATTAGGTGCTATTTAGGTGCTCTCGAACCGTGCAATAGTAAAGTCAAAAATTCAACGTGAAACATATTTTTTCGATTTTTCAAAATTTTTGGGTCGTTCGAAATCCGAAAAAATACGTTTATGGAAAATCTAATGCTAAAGGAATTAAGTGCTTTTTAAGTGCTTCCGATCAGTGCAAAAAAAATCCAAAAATCCAACCGGAAGTATTTTTTTTTTTTAATTTTAGAAATTGTTGAGTCTCTTCAACATTTGCAAAAATACATAGATTCAGATTAGGTTGCTATAGGAATTAGGTGCTGTTTAGGTGCTCTCGAACCGTGTACGAGTAAACTCGAAAATTCCACCGGAAGTATGTTTTTTCGATTTTGAAATTTTTAGAGACATTTGAAAATTTTGAAAAATACATAGAATCGAAATCTATTGCTATGAGAATTAGGTGCTATTTAAGTGCTTTTGAACCGAACAAAAGTAAATCTGGAAATCCAACCGGAAGTAGTTTTTTATCATTTTAAAAATTTTCGAGACTTTTCGAAATTTGAAAAAGTACATAAATTCGCAATGTAATGCTATAGGAATTAGGTGCTATTCAGGTGCTCTCAAACCGTGCAATAGTAAAGTCGAAAGTCCAACGTGAAACATATTTTTTCGATTTTTTGAAAATTTTTGGGTTCTTCGAAATACGAAGAAATACGTTTATTGAAAATCCAATGCTTCAGGAATTAAGTGCTTTTTAAGTGCTTTCGAACGATGCAAAAAAAAATCCAAAAATCCAACAGGAAGTATTTTTTTTCAGTTTTACAAATTTTTGAGACTTTTCGAAATTTGAAAAAGTACATTCTATGTATTTTTCAAAATTTTCAAATGTCTCTAAAAATTTCAAAATCGAAAAAACATACTTCCGGTGGAATTTTCGAGTTTACTCGTACACGGTTCGAGAGCACCTAAACAGCACCTAATTCCTATAGCAACCTAATCTGAATCTATGTAATTTTGCAAATGTTGAAGAGACTCAACAATTTCTAAAATTAAAAGAAAAAAATACTTCCGGTTGGATTTTTGGATTTTTTTTGCACCGATCGGAAGCACTTAAAAAGTACTTAATTCCTTTAGCATTAGATTTTCCATAAACGTATTTTTTCGGATTTCGAACAACCCAAAAATTTTGAAAAATCAAAAAAATATGTTTCACGTTGAATTTTTGACTTTACTATTGCACGGTTCGAGAGCACCTAAATAGCACCTAATTCCTATAGCATTACATTGCGAATTGATGTACTTTTTCAAATTTCGAAAAGTCTCAAAAATTTGTAAAACCGAAAAAAAATACTTCCGGTTGGATTTATGGATTTTTTTTTTGCATCGTTCGAAAGCACTTAAAAAACACTTAATTCCTGAAGCATTGGATTTTCAATAAACGTATTTCTTCGTATTTCGATGAACCCAAAAATTTTCAAAAAATCGAAAAAATATGTTTCACGTTGGACTTTCGACTTTACTATTGCACGGTTTGAGAGCACCTAAATAGCACCTAATTCCTATAGCATTACATTGCGAATTTATGTACTTTTTCAAATTTCGAAAAGTCTCGAAAATTTTTAAAATGATAAAAAACTACTTCCGGTTGGATTTCCAGATTTACTTTTGTTCGGTTCAAAAGCACTTAAATAGCACCTAATTCTCATAGCAATAGATTTCGATTCTATGTATTTTTCAAAATTTTCAAATGTCTAAAAATTTCAAAATCGAAAAAACATACTTCCGGTGGAATTTTCGAGTTTACTCGTACACGGTTCGAGAGCACCTAAACAGCACCTAATTCTTATGGCATCATAATCCGAATCTATGTATTTTTTCAAATGTTGAAAGGACTCAACAATTTCCAAAATTGAAAAAAAATACTTCCGGTTGGATTTTTGGATTTTTTTTGCACCGATCGGAAGCACTTAAAAAGCACTTAATTCCTTTAGCATTAGATTTTCCATAAACGTATTTTTTCGGATTTCGAACGACCCAAAAATTTTGAAAAATCGAAAAAATATGTTTCACGTTGAATTTTTGACTTTACTATTGCACGGTTCGAGAGCACCTAAATAGCACCTAATTCCTATAACATTACATTTCGAATCGATGTACTTTTTCAAATTTCGAAAAGTCTCGAAAATTTGTAAAACTGAAAAAAAATACTTCCGGTTGGATTTTTGGATTTTATTTTGCATCGTTCGAAAGCACTTTAAAAGCACTTAATTCCTGAAGCATTGGATTTTCAATAAACGTATTTCTTCGTGTTTCGAAAAACCCAAAAATTTTCCAAAACTGAAAAAATATGTTTCACGTTGGACTTTCGACTCTACTAATGCACGGTTTGAGAGCACCTAAATAGCACCTAATTCCTATAGCATTACATTGCGATTTTATGTACTTTTTCAAATTTCGGAAGGTCTCGAAAATTTTTGAAATGATAAAAAACTACTTCCGGTTGGATTTTCAGATTTACTTTTGTTCGGTTCAAAAGCACTTAAATAGCACCTAATTCTCATAGCAATAGATTTCGGTTCTATGTATTTTTTAAAATTTTCAGATGTCTCTAAAAATTTCAAAATCGAAAAAACATACTTCCGGTGGAATTTTCGAGTTTACTCGTACACGGTTCGAGAGCACCTAAACAGCACCTAATTCCTATAGCAACCTAATCTGAATCTATGTATTTTTGCAAATGTTGAAGAGACTCAACAATTTCTAAAATTTAAAAAAAAAATACTTCCAGTTGGATTTTTGGATTTTTTTTGCACCGATCGGAAGCACTTAAAAAGCACTTAATTCCTTTAGCATTAGATTTTCCATAAACGTATTTTTTCGGATTTCGAACAACCCAAAAATTTTGAAAAATCAAAAAAATATGTTTCACGTTGAATTTTTGACTTTACTATTGCACGGTTCGAGAGCACCTAAATAGCACCTAATTCCTATAGCATTACATTGCGAATTGATGTACTTTTTCAAATTTCGAAAAGTCTCAAAAATTTGTAAAACTGAAAAAAAATACTTCCGGTTGGATTTTCGGATTTTTTTTTGCATCGTTCGAAAGCACTTAAAAAGCACTTAATTCCTGAAGCATTGGATTTTCAATAAACGTATTTCTTCGTATTTCGAAAAACCCAAAAATTTTCAAAAAATCGAAAAAATATGTTTCACGTTGAACTTTCGACTTTACTATTGCACGGTTTGAGAGCACCTAAATAGCACCTAATTCCTATAGCATTACATTGCGAATTTATGTACTTTTTCAAATTTCGAAAAGTCGAAAATTTTTAAAATGATAAAAAATTACTTCCGGTTGGATTTTCAGATTTACTTTTGTTCGGTTCAAAAGCACTTAAATAGCACCTAATTCTCATAGCAATAGATTTCGATTCTATGTATTTTTCAAAATTTTCAAATGTCTAAAAATTTCAAAATCGAAAAAACATACTTCCGGTGGAATTTTCGAGTTTACTCGTACACGGTTCGAGAGCACCTAAACAGCACCTAATTCATATAGCATCATAATCTGAATCTATGTATTTTTGCAAATGTTGAAAAGACTCAACAATTTCTAAAATTGAAAAAAAAAAATACTTCCGGTTGGATTTTTGGATTTTTTTGCACCGATCGGAAGCACTTGAAAAGCACTTAATTCCATTAGCATTAGATTTTCCATAAACGTATTTTTTCGGATTTCGAACAACCCAAAAATTTTGAAAAATCGAAGAAATATGTTTCACGTTGAATTTTTGACTTTACTATTGCACGGTTCGAGAGCACCTAAATAGCACCTAATTCCTATAGCATTACATTGCGAATTGATGTAACTTCTAATTTTGAAAAGTCTCAAAAATTTGTAAAACTGAAAAAAAATACTTCCGGTTGGATTTTTGGATTTTTTTTTGCATCGTTCGAAAGCACTTAAAAAGCACTTAATTCCTGAAGCATTGGATTTTCAATAAACGTATTTCTTCGTATTTCGAAAAACCCAAAAATTTTCAAAAAATCGAAAAAATATGTTTCACGTTGGACTTTCGACTTTACTATTGCACGGTTTGAGAGCACCTAAATAGCACCTAATTCCTATAGCATTACATTGCGAATTTATGTACTTTTTCAAATTTCGAAAAGTCTCGAAAATTTTTAAAATGATAAAAAACTACTTCCGTGTGGATTTTCAGATTTACTTTTGTTCGGTTCAAAAGCACTTAAATAGCACCTAATTCTCATAGCAATAGATTTCGATTCTATGTATTTTTCAAAATTTTCAAATGTCTCTAAAAATTTCAAAATCGAAAAAACATACTTCCGGTGGAATTTTCGAGTTTACTCGTACACGGTTCGAGAGCACCTAAACAGCACCTAATTCCTATAGCAACCTAATCTGAATCTATGTATTTTTGCAAATGTTGAAGAGACTCAACAATTTCTAAAATTAAAAAAAAAAAATACTTCCGGTTGGATTTTTGGATTTTTTTTGCACCGATCGGAAGCACTTAAAAAGCACTTAATTCCTTTAGCATTAGATTTTCCATAAACGTATTTTTTCGGATTTCGAACCGCCCAAAAATTTTGAAAAATCGAAAAAATATGTTTCACGTTGAATTTTTGACTTTACTATTGCACGGTTCGAGAGCACCTAAATAGCACCTAATTCCTATAGCATTACATTTCGTATTGATGTACTTTTTCAAATTTCGAAAAGTCTCGAAAATTTGTTAAACTGAAAAAAAATACTTCCGGTTGGATTTTTGGATTTTTTTTTGCATGGTTCGAAAGCACTTAAAAAGCACTTAATTCCTGAAGCATTGGATTTTTAATAAACGTATTTCTTCGTATTTCGAAAAACCCAAAAAATTTCAAAAATCGAAAAAATATGTTTCACGCTGGACTTTCGACTTTACTATTGCACGGTTTGAGAGCACCTAAATAGCACCTAATTCCTATAGCATTACATTGCGAATTTATGTACTTTTTCAAATTTCGAAAAGTCTCGAAAATTTTAAAGTTGGTAATAAAATACTTCCGGTTGGATTTTTAAATTTATTTTCATTCGGTCCAAAAGCACCTAAATAGCACCTAATTCTCGTAGCAATAGATTTCGATTCTATGTATTTTTAAAAAATTTTAAATATCTCAAAATCTTAAAAATCGAAAAAACATACTTCCGGTGGAATTTTCGAGTTTACTCGTACACGGTTCGAGAGCACCTAAACAGCACCTAATTCTTATGGCATAATAATCCGAATCTATGTATTTTTTCAAATGTTGAAAGGACTCAACAATTTCCAAAATTGAAAAAAAATACTTTCGGTTGGATTTTTTGATTTTTTTTTGCATTGTTCGAAAGCACTTTAAAAGCACTTAATTCCTATACCATTAGATTCCCAATAAACGTATTTTTTTAGATTTCGAAAAACCCAAAAAATTTCAAAAATTGAAAAAAAATATTTTCGTTGGGATTTTGGGGTTTTAGTTTATACGGTTCGAAAGCACTTAAAAAGCACTTAATTCCTATGCTCTTAGATTTTTATCAAGTGTTGCCTAACAATGAGTCTCTGCTAGCTTGATATCAAGGTAGCAGAGAACTTTTGCAATTGGATTTTTGGAAAAACTTAAGGAGCACTAAAATTTTCAATTCAGCACCAAATTAGCACCTAAAAAGCACCTAATTCTGGTATAAGTTGAATCCATTTTTGAGACTTTTCTCTGCTGACTTGATGGAGGTGAAATTTTTTTATTACTGTGTTTCGTACGAAAAACTTGTGGGTATAAGCTTTAATTTCGTTTTTTAAAAAATTTCGGACGATTTTTTGACGATAAGGTTTTGTGATGAAAATGCGTGTAGATGAGGTAGGAAACCCGATTGTTTAAGATAAAAAATGTCTGATTAACAGGCAAAAATTTCGAAAAAAAAAAAATTTGAAAAAAATTCTGAATAAATTTCATTGAATCCAGAATAATTGTATGCAACTTTTGACCCTCTTAGTGATTTCACAAAAACTCAGTAGTTCCAGAGTTGCGCTTCATTTCATAAATATGGTCGTTTTTTTGAAAAATCTAAATATTTTATTATCTAAACTTAAAAAAAAACAAATTGAAGCTTATACTCTCCCCCATAAGTTTCTCATGCGAAAAAAAGTAAAAAAAAAAAATTCATGTGTCGTGCGTCAAAATTTCAGCCCAAAAAAAAAAGCCAAAAAACGCCCAAGTTTCAACGAACGTACCGAGATGAAAAAAAATCGAAAGTTTTTTTTTAGAAAAAGCTAAATGAAGCTGAACATGTCCTCTTCGAAACGCCGCTTGTTGAATTGAAATATCTTCATTTTGAAAGGAGCAGTGTCACTTTTTGTGCGGCGCGGGATCGGGGCAAGTGTTACCAAACTTTTGGACGACAGTGTACCAATTCAAAACACGATTCTCCAGTATTGTTTCAACACATTCATATACATACATCGGTATTATTGTAATGGACTTTGCAGCTCGCCACTCTGCACTGCAACCCCCAAACGTACCAATTAACATTGTCTCTCGTGTTGTCAAATGATGTGGGGTAATACGGGTCAGCCCTAAACGCAAATAGCTGTATCGCGGAATATTCATCGATATTGCAATTCCCCGAACATATTCTGCAGTGTATTGAGCAATTGAGGAGACGCGCGTACAACAGAATGAATTGAACACTCGGAGCGCGTGTTGCGAGGGTCTGCTAATGAGGAGGCTCTCATACTCTCGACTATCGACAATTGACACTCAACTTTGAGTAGACGACCTCTCGAACGCGCGGTTCTCGGCAAAGCGACTCATGACGCCCAATAATACGAGTGCTTTCTCGTTAATACTAATACAATGGCAAAATACAGGTGCACACTCGGTACGTGCTTCACTTTGGACGGAATTTCACTATGAATGAGCCGCATGAAGGACGTTCCACGATCAAAGCAAACCGAAAACAGTAATCCATCAATATTCCTGTTTGAATTCAGGCACTTTGCTGACACAAGAGTCAAAACCGCTTTTCCATCTCTCTCTCTCTCTCTCTCTCTCTCTCTCTCTCTCTCTCTCTCGCTCTCTCTCTCTCTCTCTCTCTCTCTCGCTCTCTCGCTCTCTCCCTCTCCCTCTCTCTTTGTTTCTCTTTCGCGCTAATCGTTAATTAGCACAAGTATTTGAACCGTGCATTAAATTGTGAACCAAATCCGACAGGGTTAGGGTTAGCCGTTGGTCGAGTTAACATGGAATACCCCATGTAAACACTTCGGTAATAACTGTATTCTGCATTTGGTCCATTATGTGGCCGCGGGTTATACACATATCGGGTTGTGTACGTTCCGAAACGCCGAGAGTAATTCTAATCAGTATCATTATCCTTGACTCTATTAAGGGCATCAAGAATTATTAACGTTAGAAGTTCGGACGCGACACAGCGATATTACCGTGAGCGAAAAATTAATATTTTCCTGGAGCACAACATTAGTCCCTGTTAGAAAGTTAATCAAAACGTTATTGGATATCAAGACAACGACCTGTTCCTTTTCACTCAAATTGATTATTATTATTTTTAACCAGATTGACCAATTTAACTGAAACTAATTTACCAACAATTATTTGATCGATTAATCAAAATGATTATTGTTATTCTTAATCATATTGACCAATTCAACTGCAACTGATTTACCATAAATTATTTGATCGATTAATCAAATTGATTGTTCTTGTTCTCAACCAGATTGACCAATTCAACTGAAACTAATTAACCATCAATTATTTGATCGATTAATCAAATTGATTATTGCAATTTTTAACCAGATTGACCAAATCAAATGAATCTAATTTACTGTCAATTATTTGATCGATTAATCAAATTGACTATTGTTATTCTTAATCAGATTGACCAATTCAACTGAAACTGATTTACCATAAATTATTTGATCGATGAATCCAATTGATTATTGTTGTTCTTAACCAGATTGACCAAATCAAATGAATCTAATTTACTGTCAATGATTTGATCGATGAATCCAATTGATTATTGTTATTCTTAACCAGATTGACCAATTCAACTGAAACTAATTTACCATCAATTATTTGATCGATTAATCAAATTGATTATTGTTATTCTTAATCAGATTGATGAATTTAATTGGAACTGATTTACCATCAATTATTTGATCGGTTAATCAAATTGATTATTACCATTTTTAACCAGATCGACCAATTCCACTGAAACTAGTTTACCATCAATTGTTTGATCGATTAATCAAATTGATTATTTTTATTCTTAACTAGATTGACCACTTCAACTGAATCTAATTTACCGTCAATTATTTGATCGATTAATCAAATTGATTATTGTTATTCTTAATCAGATTGACCAATTCAACTGAAACTGATTTACCATTAATTATTTGATCGATTAATAAAATTGATTATTGTTATTCTTAATCAGATTAATTAATTCAATTGGAACTGATTTACCATCAATTATTTGATCGATTAATCAAATTGATTGTTGTTGTTCTTAACCAGATTTCCCAATTCAACTGAAACTAATTTACCATCAATTATTTGATCGATTAATCGATTATTGTAATTCTTAATCGGAATGATCAATTCAACGAAAGCTACTCCAAGTTTCCTCGCAGCCGATAATTCAGTATCAGGGATATTATCAACTGGCTTTTGCCCGTGTGTGTTAATTGTTTGGACTTCCTAGAATTCCTCAAGTGCAATTTCGGCATACTTGTTGGCGTTTGAAGAACGGGAGTAGTGTAAACAGGTGCACCTGTTCCGATGTAGAAACCAGAACCAAACCAGACGTTTCGAAGAACGAATATACATTTGTTTCGACGTATATTCCAATTCCCATATATGCTCTCTCGACTTAACATTTTGCTTCGCCTAACCGCTTGCGTTTGCGATATATATATATATATATATATATATATATATATATATATATATATATATAATGTTGAGTTAGGCCAAGTAAATAGCGGGTGTTCGCCCTTGTGAGAGGCGACTGGATAGATTCCGTCCTAACAATACCTCTTTGTCCATGAAGGGACGTGTGGGAAGACCCCTCCACTATTTCGGGCCAGAGTTAACTTGCGTATGAGGCATTCCATGCGGTTTCGAACGGTCAAAAAGTTGTCCACTCTCAAAAAAATTGAAATTTTGTCAAATTATTTAACTATATGAAAGAGAGTAGTGTAAATTTTTTCAAAATTATTGGATCGCATTTTTTTGAGTTTTTCAAAATTTCAAAATTTTCTAAGTACCGCTAAATCTTGAAAGCATACGATTGAACATGAAAATGTTTCAGACAAAAAAGTTGCAGTTTCACATAAACTTTGTGAACAAATTTTTTTTGTGGAATTTTTCGAGTTCAAAAGATGACCATTTTCATCAAAAATATACGAAAATAATTTTTCTTTCAAGATATTCCGGTACTTGGAAAATTTTAAAAAACTCAAAAAAATGCGATCCAAAAATGTTGATAAAATTTACACTACGCTTTTTCATATAATTAAATAATTTGACAAAGTTTCAATTTTTTTGAGAATGGACAACTTTTTGACTGTTCGAAACCGCATGGAATGCCTCATATATATATCTGTAGATATACTCATACAGACGTAAGCACTTGCAGCAGCAAACAAGTGAGCTTAGCTATGCAATAACCGACGTTAACATTGGAGAGTGAGAATTTCCGTGGTCGCAGGTAATACAGAACCATCCGAACCCCCTTCGAGTACACACCATTCAGAACCACATGCGGAACTTTGTCCGCTGGTTATATTTCTCCACGAGCTTTAACGAAATACCTCTTCGAGGAAAACCCTCGACGAGAAGTCAGAAGTAGAGAGATGCAAACTCTCGTACTCGAGTCTAACCAGAGTTGTTAAAATAGTAATGTAAAAGTAATGCATTACCCATTACTTCAAAACAATGTGTATTGGACAAGTGTTCCATTACATATTACAAAAGTAATGTGTAATGTATGCATGTTCCATTACAAATAAAAACAGTAATGTGCAATGTATGCATGTTCCATTACAAATAAAAAAGTAATGTGTAATGGATGCATGTCCCATTACAAATAAACAAAGCAATGTGTAATGGATGCATGTGCCATTACAAATAAAAAAAGTAATGTGCGATAGATGCGTGTTCCATTACAAACACAAAAAGTAATGTATCCACGTTCGATTACAAATTACAATAAAAAAAAAAGTAATTTGCAGTGGAGAATATTCCGTTACAAATAGAAAAATTTCCGGGCTCGTAATAGAAACTTGCACATTGCTGTCTCATGATTTTATTTCGCTCACTAAAAGTTCACGATTATCACAAATGATCCATAAAGTTGAAAAAAAAAGAACATGCACATTATTTAGGGATTCAATAAAGCGACAAATTCTGTATCAGTAACTTGTAATTTTTGTTAGATTGCTTATAATTATGGGTAACAGCGTGTAAAGGCAACTTCAATATAAAGTTGGATATTTTTTGGGGTTGAGTACATTTTCGTACTTCATATTTAACGATGAACTGTCTGTTTTTTTTGTTTCTATTTTTTAACTTTATAGATCATTTGTGATAATCAGGATGAACTTTTAGTGAGCGAAATGAAATAATGAGTCAGCAATGTGCAAGTTTCTAATACGAGCCCGGAAATGTTTCTATTTGTAATGGAATATTTTCCACTGCAAATTAATTTTTTTTAATTTGTAATCGCACATGCATCCATTACACATTACTTTTTTATTTGTAATAGAACACGCATGCATTACACATTACTTTTTTATTTGTAATGGGACATGCATCCATTACACATTACTTTTTTTATTTGTAATGGGACATGCATACATTACACATTACTTTTTTTATTTGTAATGGCACATGCATCCATTATTTTTATTTGTAATGGGACATGCATCCATTACACATTACTTTTTTATTTGTAATGGAACATGCATACATTACACATTACTTTTTGTATTCGTAATGGTACACTTATCCACTTCATATTATGCAGTGTAATGGGTAATAAATTGGATTAACAAATTGAACCAATTTGTTAATCCAACGAATCAATTGTTAATTCAATGGAGCAATTGTTAATTTAATCGATTAATTGAATCAATTTGTTAATTCACAAATTCAATTCAATTTGTTAACAAGTTGAATCATTTTGTTTATTTGTACTGAAAATAATTTTTTTTTCTTTTTAATGTTTAGGGACAGAGTCGATTATCCCAGAAGTGACGTGCAAGGCAATTGAAAGCATTATCCCTGTTTGATTTTCAGATAACCTACGAGGTGGTTCACCCCTCAACCCCGGGGGAACGATGATCAAGCCCCGGAAATAACGCCGTGGCTCGCCGCCCCTCGAAAGGGCACGATTCTAACAATCTGCGGTCTCGAGCGTGGCGCCGTCTATTAAGCCGCATCTCGCACGAGTGGACCATTCTGAACAATTTGAGGTGAAAAATTATCGATATCGATAATATTGCCAATCATAAATCGCAGATTTGACTGCCACTGCCAAAAATACTATTTTTGGTGGATCATTCGATCAAGCTAATCTGTATATTAAAAAAATTCAGACCGTAAAATCGATTTATGATTTTAAGAGGTTTTTGACCTTTAATATTTTTTGATGATTTAAAACATGAATTTTGCATGCATATATTGAATAGTTTAGCTATTTAGCAACTTTGTTTTATTTTAACTTGATTTTAATTAACTTAAATTCTAATCAACTTAATTTTAATTTAGCAATTTACTTAAACAATATAGCAAAATTTATGGTTTTCATCGGGCTAAATTTGAACTTAGCATAAAAATTGCATAGGTTTGACATTGAGACTGATTTCATCAGTCGAAAAAAAAGAAAACAAACCATTATGATTGATGACTTGAAAAATAGGAACAAAACCAGTAATTGGAACAAAGTAACCGACAATTCGTGTGATAATGATATTATAATAAAAATCATAAGTAAATCTCTCCAACGTTATTAAAAAAAAATTACTTCACAATAAATCCCTTAATTTCGAGTGTTTTAAGGGTCAAGTCAGGAGACTGAAAAAAGCTATTTTTCAAGAATTTTTTCTGGAAAGACATTTTAATTTATTAACGTAAAATTTTTTATAAATATTTATGTAACTTTTAGTTCTATTTTAAACACTTTCTCTTTAAGAAATAATGATTCTCGAAGCAGCTGTAAGTCCTCTAAAAAAGACGTCTTGCTGTGAGCACGATATCTCTAGATTGGATCATCCAAAATAAAAAAATGAAAAAGATTTCCTTAATATAAGGTAAAATCTAGTATTTTATCGAAGAAATAAGTAAAATATCTATTTTTAACAAAATTGCGGCTTCTCAGAAAAAAATTGCGATTTTTGATGAAAATTTTTGCCTTCAATTGTTTATAAAATGGAAAATATTTATCGGTAAAAAAAACCTTCGAGTAATTACTAAATAATTTATTTGTAAAGCTTGTGTAAAAATTTGAGACTGATCGATTATGCTTTTTCTGAAAAAGCTTGCTCACTTACAAAAAAAAACCCAGTTTTGAGAAAAACGCGTTCAAAGTTTCAAAAGCACTTTACACATGGGTCATTCCATGTCAAATCGACCTATAGTTGGAATCGACCCCTTTCAATTTCGATAAAATTTGGTCAGATGTTTTCTTTTATCATAAACCGAATTTCTATCAAAAGAAAAAAAAATTGTTGAAAGTTTTGAAAAATTCAAAATTTCACCATATTTTCCAGTTTTCAAATATCTCGAAAGCTATTATAGTTACGAAAAAATCGTTCTGGTTTCGTCTTGAAGAGTATTTTCGCAGCTACGAAAACAAAAGATATTCCGCAAAAAAATTTTGAAAAATGATGAATTTAGAGAATTTTTAATTTTCAAAAATCATGATAATCCACGATCAACATTGAATTTTTGGTTCAATTCTTTTCAAATATAATACCTTGTACTGTTCTTAAAAGATCCCGAAATTTTCATAATTGCGTTTTTTTGTTTTCAAAAATATTAATTCTTGAATTTTGGTAAACAATTTTTTTTTCCTCCAACTTGAGTAAAGTCGAGCCACCATCTAATTTTGTAATTTTGCGTAGTAACAATTTAAATTAATGACATAAGAATGTATAAACATTAGGGTGATTCGTTTCAGGGCAACTTTTTATTACCCATCGTGCCCGAAAAATAAATAGATATTTTTTTGTTTTATTCAATCAAACGAACTCCATTTTCTATGAGATAGCATGTACAAAATCATCAGAAAAACCATTCAACAAATGTCACAAAGAATTCCCTATGCAAATAAATCAATAAAACAAAAACAAAAAATCTAGTTATTTTACTTCTTCCACCTATAGATGAGAAAGAGTTGAATTTACGGGCTCGGCTTATAAGACTTTTTTGTAGCAAATTACTTTGTTTACAAAGTTCTCATTTGAATTTTTTCGATATATCTAATAGCTTAGGCGTTACAGCCGTTTAAATAGACATTTTCATACAATATTCACTTGAAACAATGATACCGCTGAAACGGTTGAATTTACGGACATGGCTCAATGAACTTTATTGTAGAGTATCATATTTCCTATGAAAACCCACTTGGAAAATATCGCGATATCAAAATTCGCGTAATGGCAACACTAATAATGAGAAATTTTTTTTTCAACGTTAATCAAATGAGAAACCTCCAATTTTGATTCGCGACCTCTAAATATTTGTTGACAACACCCCCCTTTTACGAAACTTCGTTTTTGGGCACCAACTAAAGGTTTTCGGGCACGATGGGTTAAGAAAAAAAAGTTGCTCTGAAACGAATCACCCTAATGAACATAAACATGATTGAATTCGCGTTTTTATTTATTTGGTAAGGCGTTTTAAAGTTTTAGTAAAAGTTCAGTCAAGTTTTAGTTCAAGTAAAGTTTTAAGCGTATAAACTTGAAATCCTGACTGCGTATAACGCCTTAATTGCTGGATCCTCTCAGCCACAAAGCTGTGTATTGAAATTAAAAAAAAAAAGCGTGGATTTGATGACGAAGACTGATATAGAAAAGAGCCTGGATGTCGGATCGGTGACAGGAGACAGGGAACAGAAAAATTGAAAAAATATGTGAGCTCGCATTGTGTATAAAGCATAAGCATCGTGAATGACGAGAGACCCGGCTTGAATCGCGCCGAGGAGAGGAAGGGGGGGGGGGGATTTTTACTGATAACGCTTATCCGCACGCCGCAATGTGGTCTCTCTCGTCGTCGGGTTCTTGGCTTCAGTAGACCTTCTCAGGTGTCCTCGGCGAGATATCCCTTCGCTCCGTGTCGCTTCCAACGATTTTTAACTCACCGATATAAAGAGCATTGCATCGCGAATAACGTCTCATAATTTTTCGTGCCTCTTTTCCATCGTTCCCGGATGCTTTGAGCAGACGGTGAAAAGAGACGAAGGATTATCATCAGCGAGAGAAAGCGAGGATTTGCGAACGGTAAAAAGTTTGGCAAAGGTGAGAAATTCACTCATCCGGATCGGTTTTCAAAGGAATTTTGTCGTTGCCGTGAAAAAAAAGAATATGACGCATTCCACGATATTTCGATCAAAATCTTGCCTCGATGATTTCGATTTTCTTCCAAATTTTTTAAATTAAAAAACACATTGAAAAAAAAATTCCCATTTTCAGATTTTTTTGGTCACGCGATTTTTGGATTTTTTTTTTTTTTAAAGGAACCACTTTGTAAGGTCTGAAAAAATTCAGAATGATCTAATAAAATATAACAACATTTTTGGACTTTGTTCCAAAATGGAGATTTTAATACTCTATGAGTAAAATTTAAAAAATTGCAAAAAAAAAATGTTACTCAGAGTATTGAAATCTCCATTTTGGAACAAAGCCCAAAAATTTTGTTATATTTTATGAGATTATTCTGAATTTTTTCAGATTTTACAAAGTGGTCCCTTTTTTTGGAAAAAAAAATCCAAAAAATTCTGAAAAAAATTGGGGAATTTCTTTCAACGTGTTTTTTTATGTAAAAAATTTTGAGAAAAATGAAATCATCGAGGCAAGATTTTGATCGGAATATCGTGGAATGTCTCATATACTTATAAACAGAGAAAAAAAGGAGAGGGTAAGTCCCGGGGTATTAGAGTGTGAAAAGAGGGTGGGACTCTACGAATAGAAATAAACAGAGGTAGGAAAAAAAGATGGAGCAAGGGTGATGTATTCTAGCGAGAAAATGTTCAAAAGATAAATAGAGATAAGAGAGTGAATAGAGTGGGAGAGGGAATAGAGAGGGGGTTGCGTTGTAATCGCCGCTTTAACCTCGGCTCGAGTTTTTAATTTGACGCTTTAGCACGTCAAGTGAGGGTGATGATGAGAGAGAGAGAGGGAGAGAGAAAGCATAAGAGGTAGAACGACGAGTGACGATGAGAATATAACAAGAGTGAAGTCTGGTGAGAGCGAGTGAGAGGAAGAGTGCATCAAGTGCTAAAAGAGAGAGAGAGAGAGAGAGAGAGAGAGAGAGAGAGAGAGAGAGAGAAAGAGAGGGAAAGAGTGAGCGGGATCACAAGGTGTAGCTAAAAAAAAGATAGAGAGGGAAAGAAACAAAGGAGGTAGCAAGAGAGAGAGAGAGAGAGAGAGAGAGAGAGAGAGAGAGAGAGAGAGGACAAAAAGCTCGGTAGCGCAAAACTCGCGATTCCCTGGAGTCGAGTTTTCCGGTACCACGTACTTTTTTCTCCTTGGAACCTCCAGGGGGTGCCCACCTTAAGGGGGGAGTTGAATTATTCGTCGTTTCTCTTGACACTTTGCAGAGGGAGAGAGAGAGAGGGAGGAAAAAAGAGACCCGAGTGGAATGTGTGCCGACGAGATTCGTCTCTCGGGCTTTTTTTTTACATCCCCGCCTTTTTTTGTTTTTTATGCAAGCCTATACCGGAAGCTTGCGAGCAGCGTGCCATTTCACCGTTTCTGACAATGGTTTAATAAGAATTCACAGAATTAAAGCTAAAAGCTCATTGTGACGTCACTATCGTGCACCTTCACTCTTAACTTTTCATTCGTCAATTCCATAGTCTCTTTGTCAGGTGGTTCTTTGTAATTGGGAAATTAAATCGGGGCATGAATTTTTCTTCTTTCATTTTTATGAAAAAAGAGTGACATTGCCGAATATGGATCATCGTTGAACGCGTTTGGGGAAGGTAGATTTTAGTAAAAGCGAAATTTTGACAAAAATGGATTTTAACGCTGGATTTCAAGCGTCTGCATGTGCTTGGAGCACGGGTAATAGCGAGATTTTTTTCTGTTTAAAGCATCGGGTTGAGCATTTTTTTTACAGTGCCCTTCAAAAGTTTGGAAACACTCGCCCTGATTCCACGCCTCACAAAAAGATGTACTGCTCTCTTAAAAATTAAGATATTTCAATTCAAGAAGCGGCGTTTCAAAGGGGATGTATTCAGCTTCATTTCGCTTTTTCCAAAATTTTTTTTCGATTTTTTTTTAACTCGTCACGTCCTTTGAAACGTAGTCATTTTTCGAATTTCATTTTTGGCGTTGAAATTTCGACGCATGACCTATGCAAATTTTTTAAAATTGTGATTTGCGTAAAAAAACTTGTGCGGGTGAGTATAAGCTTCAAGTTCGTTTTTTAAAAAGTTTCGTACGATTTTTTGTTGCAAAAATATTTTAATTTTTGTAAAAAAACGATCATATTTATAAAATGAAGCGTAACTCTAAAACTACGGGGTTTTCTTGAAATTACTAAGAGGGTTAAAAGTTGCACACAATCATTCTAGATTCAATGAAATTTTTTCAGATTTTTTTTTTTTTAATTTTTGTTTCTAAAATTTTTTCTGACAAGGAGATATTTTCGAAAAAAAAAATTTGAAAAAAAATTCTGAAAAAATTTAATTGAATCCAATATGATTGTATGCAATTTTCTATCTTCCTGGTGATTTCACAAAAATCCAGTAGTTTTAGAGTTACGCTACATTTTATAAATATGGTCGTTTTTTACGAAAAATTGAATATTGTTGCGAAAAAAAATCGCACGACACTTTTTAAATCACGAAATTGAAGCTTATACTCTCCTCCACAAGTTTTTCATATAAAAACTAGTTAAAAAAAATTATTACGGGTCGTGCGCCAAAATTTCAACGCCAGAAAAAAACCAAAAAACGACCATGTTTCAAACAATGTACCGGGTTCAAAAAAAATAAAAAATAAATTTCGGAAAAAGCGAAATGAAGCTGAATATGTTCGCTTTGAAATGCTGCTTGTTGAATTGAAATATTTTCATTTTTAAAAGAGCAGTGAAACTTTATGTGCGGCACGGAATCCGGGCGAATGTTTCCAAACTTTTAATACAAAGTCCAGGCATTTTTTTTTTTGCTATACCCCCGATAATAGTTTAAATTTCGGAATGGTTAAACGCTTAAAATATTCTTAAAAGTATAAACAATTCAGCAAAAAAAATCGATTTTTTTGAAAATCTCAAGGTGACGCAACCCTTTAAATTCCCATTTGGCGTAGTTTGATTTCCAGATATTAAGCAACGGATTTTAACCTGATGAATTAGAAAAGCTTCGATGCTTTTTTTAATATACGTGTCCACGATTGTACAACAAAGCTCACGGTCTTTCAAGTTTTCACATCACACTTTCTCTTCGACCGTTCTTTTTCCTCTTCTTTCTCGGGGACACTTTCCACCTCGCTTATAAGATCCTTTCTCTTCGCATTCGTGCTCCCTTTCAGGAGCTAGAGATCCAATGTGCGAGGTGAATCCGCCCCTTCCCGGCTTTCCCTTCACGACAACGAGAGACTTTCTCGAGAAGCTCGCACGGAACAAAGGAAGTCACAAGCTCTTGTACCGGAAACTCTTCGCTGGTGTACCAGCAACGAGCGACTGAGAGAAAGAAGCGAGAGAGAGTGAGAGAGAGAGAGAGAGAAGGGGTGGCATTCGCAACCACGCGCGTTCCTCTTCTTGCGTTTCTCAAGCTTCAACCCCTTCCCCTCCCCCTCCCCCTTCGACTCTTAGTTTTCTTCCCTCCGCCGCAACTCTCTCTCTCTCTCTCTCTCTCTCTTTCTCTCCTATCTTCTTCTAATCCTCACCAACCCTCTCCCACTTCCGGTTCTGGTTTCCATGTAACTCGCTCTTTCTTCGCTGCATCCCCGTCTCTCTCTCTCTCTCTCTCTCTCTCTCTCTCTCTCTTTCTCTCTCTCTCTCTTTTTCTACTTACCCTCTCTCTGAACCCCGCCACTTTGTGCATCCGCGCGTATACCTCGAGTTTCTAATTAAACTTAAACTTTTAATTGACTCGTTGTAAAGCAGTTACTCGCCGGAGAGAAAACGAGAGAGAGAGAGAGAGAATAACGCTGTGCGGATATCAAACGATAAAGATGGTGGATCGAGTCTTGGGACGCCTTCACCAAAGGGTGTGCAGTTTCTAATGTTCTTTACTTGTTTGACAATCCGGACTGTCTTGCTGGGGCAAAGAATGCATTCCAACTATTTTCAAACAGCCATTAGCGAAAACGAGCGATCCTCAATTCACGGTCATGATTTTTCCATCGAAATTTCAAATTTTCGTGCTATGTTTATCGGTCATAAAAAAATATTTTCAACAATCGAATTAAGATTTCTGGAATTTCTCTGGAGAATTTTTTATTTTATTTTTTACAACCCCTGCAATTTTATATTTCGTTTCTTATGTATTTTCGAATTATTATTATTATTATTATTATTATTATTATTATTATTATTATTATTATTATTGCCCATGATAATCGTAACCATAATTTTCCTGATTCTTCTCAACATCCTGTTTTGAAAATGCCACTTATGGATATTTTTTCTTAAACTTGTTTGGCACCGCAGCTTTTATTTACTGGTTTAAATAAACACTTTTTGAATAAAACTATTCAATCAAACATGTGGATGCATCTGTCATCAATTAAACTTTTTTTCTAATCCATTTTTGAGATATTTGTAAGACTTGATTTTTTAGATGAAAAAGCATAAAAAAATAATCTCTTCTAGATAGAAGAAATCAGGAAAATTAGGAAAAATTAAAAAAAAATAATAATAATTTCTAAAAATTTCAATGCAATCATATTTGCGTTTTGATAAAAAAAAATTAAAAAAATGCAATATATAGTTGATTTAATAGATTCCCACGAACGAGGCTTCAATAGTCTTCACTCTAGTTCCTCCATTTTTTATCTAAATCGCAAATAAAAAATATCGTCACTGTCGATACGACAAAATGCATCCCCTTCTGTCGATTACATCACCTCCAAGTATTTTTTCTTCAATTGTTTATGAAATTGCGCATCCGCATTTTTTTCCTGTTATATTATTTTACTACTACTATTTTTTTTCTTGTAATGCTATATATTGAGCAAACTTAGATAAATTTTTAACGATTTTTTTCGAAAAACAAAGAAATTATGATTTTTTTCGTAAAAAGTCTCATATTTTCAGTTTTTTGGATATTTGAATTTTTATTCGACTTATTTAACTTCGATATTTTACTATCAATCCTGTATAACTTGGCGAAGTAACCTCTTGAGAAGTTCCAAAAAAATGTGCAAGTTGAAATATCGAATGGTATATTTTTTAAAAGAATTTTTATCGCTGGGGTACACACGACCCCAGTGTGTAAAGTAAAGGTTAAAAATAGTACAATCGATAACAAATATTTTTTTTATCGATCTTTCGATTTAACAATTTCCTCCTGAACTATTCGTCAAAATAAAAGACCTCACATTGTCTTTTCAGCGTCGTACAAACACTTTTTTCTCGGATGTTGCACAATTCACACCACTTCTCGTGCTTCAAGATAACGGATATTGAAAAAAAAAACTTTATTATTTCTTTACAGGGACTAGAGATAGAGCCGTGAAGAGGACTTTGTTGATTCTGAGGTCCGATAAAAGCCAACGGAGCACGAATATAAAAGCAAGAGGCGAGCAACTCCATCGCGAAGAGATTCAACGAGTTTGTGATAATAATAACATTGAATCAAGACAGGAGAGGCAAAAAATATATAACATATCTGTGTAAAGGACGAAGATTTTTCGCTAAATTTTCCACGCCAGTGAACAAAAAAATTTGCAGCGTCGCAGAATTTTTTTATTTTTTCGATATTCGGATTCGATGAATAATTGGTGTTTTCGTGGCAATTTTCGATATTTTACGATCTAGAAAAAAAATCAGGATACGTCGAGGAGCAAGAAAAACTCCTGAAAAAGGCCTCCTTTTCGCGAGTGAAAAATTTCGGTGTTTCGATAAAAATTTAGAAGTGTGCTTCGATAATAGTGTTCTACGAGGTGTGTGCATAAAAAAGCGGGTCAAGAACCCTCGTTTAGAGGCCCTTAAATGAAAATGCTTCAATCGTTGAACGCTCTTGCGGGCAAAATATCGCCCGGTTCGCCGACCGATGGTAACGCAAACAAAGTTCACATGCACAACAACAACAACAATAACAACAATGTTTCCCATCATCCGCATCCTTATTCGAAGCAACAGAGTCAGCAGACATCGCGGACACTGCCGATCAATGGCGATCAGAAGGAGAACACGTGAGTCGAAATTTGCCATTTTCTTGTCCGATTTAATTTTTAATTACAACTTTTGGGTCGTTGAGAGATTTTGTCCGTCATTATTCCATTCGATAATAGAAAAAATCAATCGATGACCTTTGCTTTTGATGAAATTTATTCAATAACTTGCCAATCGACTTGAATTTTTTACTATTCTGATATGCACTTGAAGTTTCGAACGTTCAATTGAACGAATAATCAGGAACATTATTTATTTAACAAAAAATTAGAACAGCTTGCAAATACTTGATAAATAATCATTAAAAAAATTCAATGATTCTGCAATATTTGTATCCAAAGTATCGACAAATTCTCAAAATTGTTCTGTAAAATAATAAATTTGCCGCTTCGGAACTTCAAGTTCATATTTTGATAATGTCTCTCGTTACCGATAATTCCAAATTTTTTATATCTTTCTGCTGTAACGACTTCATGACCTTCAAACTATACCACCAAGAGCTTGATTAATAATTATTAAACCAGTAAGAGCGTATATTGTTTATTTACGAATAGTTGAGAAATTCACCGAAAAATATTTACGTCGTTATTCATCGTTTACAAATTTGAGCTATTTATTTATTTATGAAAAAAACAGGGACAAATTTACTAAACTAATTTTTTAATTAAGAACCACAACGAAGGAAATAATCCCTATATGAGTTCTTAAAATATATTTCAACAATCAAAATGAATTCTCACTCATCGACATAAAACTAAAATTACAAATCCTACCAAGAATTTACCAAGTAATATAAATAATATTATACCACCAAAAGCTTAATTAATAATTATTAAACAAATAAGATCGTATATTGTTAACTTACATATAGTCTACAAATTCACCGAAAAATATTTATGACAATATTCCTCGTTTACAAATTCCAGCCATTTATTTATAAAGAAAAACAGAGCCAAGTTCACTTAACTTATTTTTTAATTGATAACCGCAACAAAGAAAATAACTCCTACGAGTTCTTTAAATATATTTCAACAATCAAAATAAATTCTCACTCATCGACATAAAAATAAAATTACAAATCTTACCAACAAATTATCAAGTAATATAACCAAGTTTACGTTGTTGTAAAGTGATTGCTATAAATTTTATTATTTTTTTTCAATTAAATAGTAACTTTGTAATCCGAACAATAGTTTTCCCACATTTCCAAGCAATAAAAAAAAATGCTTCAAAAAATACAGATCAGTTAATAGAAATGATGAGACTTATGCAGATTCCAAAGTGTTTAATTTGAAAATAATAAAAACTAATTTTCGTGAATGAAACTAAGTCAAGGAAAATTATTCAAGGGTTTTAAAATTTGTTGAACTATGAACTATGAAAAAAATGAAACTATGAAAAATGATAATAACTCAAATAATTGTTGTCAAAATCATAAATTTGGTATTGTAACTTTTTCCAAAATTTCTCTGTATAATAATTTAACATGAAAAATAACGCTTCTTTTTCACTGTCAACATATAATTTCAAATCAATAACTAAATATCCATAAAAATCTCTCTCCAAATTGGGTGATGAAAAAAATCAACAACTTCAAAACCAAGCGAAATATTTTTCGAATTCAACAAAAGCACATATTTAAAGAATTCCTCGAAATTTAATGTTAAGAAATTTACACATTTTAAATTACCGTCACATTCTAACGACTTCCCTAATAACGAGTTATTATTTTTTGTAGCAAACTGGCCATTTATTTTGCAAAAATAAACATTTCGCCGCAATGTTTTCCCTTTTTGAAAAGCTTAGACTCATTTCCGTCAACGCTTTACTACAACTTACACGAAAATATCGTCATGCTCTTTCTTTCTCTCTCTCTCTTTTTCGCCAAATTTCCGCGCCTCTTTTTCGTTTTTGACATTAAAATTACAAAGCCAGTTCGTGTCCAGTTGAACGCGTTTTCGTTCCCGAGTGTTTGTATCACTTGTGCTCGCGTGTCTCGTTAAATTTTGCGGAAACAGCGCGAGAAGAAACGTCGTCGTGGGCGTCACGCCCAAGACGAAAGAAAGAGAGAGAGAGAGAGAAAGAGCGATAGCGCAAAATAAGCGCGCGGGTCTTTGTGTTTTATTTCTTTCTTTAAAAAATTTCTTTTTTTTTTAATTGCCAGAACGTGTATATTTTGTATGTTTGGTGTGAGAGCTTCTCGGTAAATTCGTTACGTATTAGCAAAACGTGCTTTGAGAACCGAGAGCGCAAGACGAGAGCGCTGTAGACAAAAACGGGGCAAAATGAACCACCGAAAAATAAGAAATCTTGAAAAATTCATATTCTCAGGAGGTTGGATGGAAAATGTCGAATTTTGTGATCGATTAAATCTCAGCCGATCAAAATATTGACAAAAATGAATTTAAAAAAAATTGTCGCTATTTTTCTCTAGAGAAAAGTCATAGAGCCGATTGATAAGAAGTATTTTCCTCGGCTGTGCCATTTTCGACCCCAGTTTCTCGAAATGTCGTATATTCGAGAGGACGATGGTGATGGAAGCCAGAGAAAGAGAGAAAAAAGGAGAGAGACGGAAAGAGCTTAAAATAACTTGCCGACATTTTGCGTTTAAGCCGCGCTCTCGTGAGCACCGAAAGTTACGGGTTTTGGCGCTGAGATGCGAAACTCTCGCTAAATTTCCCTTTCCGCGCGATAGCGATATTTCCCCGTTCTCGTGTTGCCGGTGATACAAGACACACATTCCATTCTACGAGTGGGTTCCGCTAAAATATGTACCCCTGTGGTACTGCTAGAGCTATCTTCCGCGCTTCCTCTCTCTCTCTCTCTCTCTCTCTCTCTCTCTCTCTCTCTCTCTCTCTCTCTCTAGCTCTACAGCTGCTATTGGTATACTTTGTCGAAAATGAAACTGTGCTAAGACAGATTTACCGGTAATGCAATTGATATAAGACGAAGGAGAGACGAAAGATTGAATTGCAGGGAGAGAAAAGAAAGAGTGAATTCATGGACAATATAGTGATAATGATTTGAGGGTATACAGAGGGGATTTAATGTAAGATGTAGTAGCGAACAAAAGCTTCTTCAATCAGTATTAATTCATGGATAGTCCAATTCAGTACTAATTCATGGATAAAACCGTGATAATTACTCTAATACTGCAGTAATACTTTCAGTAACACTTCCAGTAATACTTCAGTATTACTGTAATACTTCCAGTAACACAATAATGCTTTCAGTAATACTTCCAGTAACACAGTAATGCTTTCAGTAATACTTCCAGTAACACAGTAATGCTTTCAGTAACACTTCCAGTAATACTTCAGTATTACTTTAATACGGTAGTAATACTTCAGTATTACTGTAATACTCTAGTAATACTTCCAGTAACACAGTAATGCTTTCAGTAATACTTCGAGTAACACAGTAATGCTTTCAGTAACACTTCAAGTAACACAGTAATGCTTTCAGTAACACTTCCAGTAATACTGCTGTAATACTTCAGTATTGCTGTAATACTTTCAGTAATACTTCAGTAGTGTTATAATACTTTCAGTAACACTTCCAATAATACTTTAGTATTGCTGTAATACTTTCAGTAACACTTCCGGTAATACTAAAGTATTACTGGAAGTGTTACTGAAGTAGTATTGCTGTTCCAGTAATACCAAAGTATTACTGGAAATGTTACTTGATCCACTTTTTTTAATTTAATATCTTTTGAACGGGTAATCAAAAGAATCTAAAAATTGAGGGTCTCTCTTGATGGGTACTAAAAAATGTAAAAAATTTGAGGGCATGAAAAAAAAGTTTTTCAAACTGTCCGATTTGGGATGGAATGCCCCATATGTATATTTTTCTACAAAAAAAGCTGGGAAAGCAAAAGTCATCGTCGTATCGAATAGTTTTGAGAAATCTCTTAACTAAAAGTACTATAAGCTATAAATATGGTAAATGCTTACCATGCTTATCATGCAACTCGTCATGTCGAACTAGGCAAATACCTGTGAAATATCGGATGTAAATTTATTTAACAATCGGCACAGCTAAAAGTATGCAGGTCTCTATTAATATCTCTCTTTTCTCTCTCTCTCTCTCTCTCTCTCTCCCTCTCTCTCTCTCTCTCTCTCCCCCCCTCTCTCTCTCCCTCTCCCCTCTCTCTCTCTCTCTCTCTCTCTCTCTCTCTCTCTCTCTCTACCTTTTCCATTGCTTTCGAAACTACGCAAAGAGAGGATTGCCTGAAAGCTAGCAGGGTTATCGTTATCGCCCGCCAGATGGCCTATCTCGCGTTGGCAAACACTGATAGCGAATCGTTTTTTTTTCCTTCGAACTTTTACGTACTGGCGCTGTAATATGCGTCGTTCACGAGAAATCTTCTGGGACTCGTTGACGATGCAAATTGGTGGATGCAAAACGCGCGAAATTTTTTCGATCACAGCAATACTTCCGCAATTAATCGAGTATTTTATTTTGCACGAGCGACACAATTAACTCTGGCGATTTATCGAATCGTTATCGCTTTATCAGAGCGCTATTTCCGTACGTGCATGACTGTAACTCTTCTGCGTGACACTTTGCGGTGAGAAAGAAAAAAAGTAATATTCACGGAACATTCAGGCTGAAGCGAGATTATGACGCCCCCGAGCTGTTGATAATGGAAAAAAAATCCAGTTGCCATATTAATGGCTAAAAAATAGTGCAGTATCAATGCCTTTAAGGATGTTGAGTCCCTATGAAATCTTTTAATGTCAATTGTTCAATAAATAGCTTCTTAATGGCCGTGAAATTTGTACACGACCTCCTGAATACTTCATGTAAAAACATATAAAATTTTCAGAATTCTATCATCATTACTTCAATCTCCTTAAGGGTTAAAATGAAAAATGATGAGAAAATTCGGAAAATTTGGTATGTTTTTGTATGAAGTGTTCAAGAGGTCGTGTAAAAAAGTAATTTGTACAAAAGTATTGTGTATATTTACGTACTGGTGTGTATGTATTCAGTCATAGTTATAAGTTTAAACAACTCCATTAAAAAAGTTGTTTTATTAAAAAAAGAAAAAAGTTTTATTAAAAAATGCATTAGTAATTTTTTTTGAAATTTATTACTTTTTCCAAAATTAATACAACATGTCTCCACAAATTATTGATTCCTTTTTTTATTTAGCAATACCTTTCTCGCTAATTACTAATTCTTGGAAGAAATTAGCAACATTTTATCGTTACTCATTTGTTGGAGAAATTAGAGATACCCAGGTGGGATTTAACAAATGGCCCGACGTTAGGCCAGTACTAAATGCCAGGCGTACAGGCTTGGCCCAAAGCTGACTCCCAGTATCGGGCCAGCATTATGCCGGTACTGGTTTGTTAACCTCGGCCCAACTCTGGCATGCAATGTCGGCCCAATACTGGTATTACATGGCGGCCCAGCGCTGGCATACAACGCCGGCCCAGCGCTGGCATACAATGCTGGCCCAGCGCTGGCATCAAATCGTGGCCCGGCGTTGGCATTTAATGACGGCCCTGTACTGGCATCCGATGCTGGCCCGACGCTGGCATTCAATCATGGCCTAGTACTGGATATAAATAGGTGGATATAAATAAATGTTAATGCAGATCGCATTAAGAAATAATTTTCAAACTCAGACCAGATTATATAAAAATGATTATAGAAATATTTATTTAATATTTAACAAACGTATTTCTGAAGTAAGAAAAAAAAACAATTAATTGACGTCTTGATTAAGTGATTCGTCATTTGGCGATTCGTCAAGTGATGAAGAAACTACTTCATCCTCGATGTCATCGTTGTCATCTTCGACAATGAAATGCGAATTTTCAAGGTTAGAAAATTGAATCGTTACAATCGGATCCATCAAATCGCGATCATTTTTTTTTTGCTTTTTCGCCGGTTGTTCTATATCTTCTTCACTGATTATTTTCGGAACGCAATTTTAAAAAAAACGGTATTTTTTCACTCTCGAAATACTGGAACGTGGTTTCAACATTTTTTACGATGATCGAATGACATCTACGTGTGCGAACATAACCTCCTAAACATACCGAGTGTATGGGATAACCGGGCCTGGCCCAGCACTGGCATAACGGCTGGCCCAGCACTGGCATAACGGCTGGCCCAGCACTGGCATAACGGCTGGCCCAGCACTGGCATAGCAACTGGCCCAGTGCTGGGCCAGCCGTTATGCCATTGTTGGCCCGACGCTCAGTTTCAGCGTTGGCCCGACGTTGGCTTCAAAGGTTGGCCAGACTTGGCCCGAGGTTACAAGGCCAGCATCGGCACACTGCGTTGGGCCAATGCTGGGCCATGTGACAAGCTCTGGCCAATCCCACCTGGGTATTCTTTCACTAATTACTTATTTATTACAAAAATTAGTAATACTTTGTCAATAATTACTAATTTTTTTCAAAAAATTAGCAATATTTTTTTGCTAATTATTAATTTTTCGAAAAAATTGGATAATAATTATAGATTTTTTTTTACCGATCACTGAAATATGGAGACCATAAATTGCGAGAATGAAAGAAACGCCGATGACTCTTCAACGAGAATACCCAATATTTCTCGACACAGTGCGGTAGTTTCTTTTCGCGTCCATGAAAAATCTGACGAACGTAAATTCACGGTTTGAAATACGCTGCCAAGAAAACGCCCCTTCTAGTCTTCGTCGTTCTCATCGCGAATGCGCGCCAGCAAGTTTCTCGCGTTGGCGCATGATTTCCCTTTATCTAGACGCGCCGTAGCGCGATTTGAACCACGAAAACGCATCAAAGTGCACGACAGCACGTAACTCCACGTGTACGAAAATCGGAGGAACGCGCTATTTGCCTAGGTACGATCTTTCCATTCCACACGTATTCGCTTACGCCTCCGTTTCGCAAGTTTTGTCGCGGTTGCGTTGCAGCATCACGCTTGTTCGATGCAAATTGTGGTAACCTGCAGAAAATATCTCACGTCGATGTCAAAGCATAAACTTTATGACTCGAGCAACATCTAGACTGACGAAATTGATGTACTTGAAGTTTCGAACGATCAGTTGAACCAAAAATCGACAAATTTATTTGCTTAACCAAAAAGTAGAAAAGCTGGGCAAATATACTTGGTAATTAATCATTTTTCAAATCAAAAGATCCTTGAAGAATTATTTCCAAAGTGTTAAAGGTCCTTTGAAAGAATAAGTTATTTGATTTTCCGTTCATTTGAACGTTCAAAACGTCAAGTCCATCGAAATTGACTATTGTTCCTTGATTATTGATTTTTCGACTAAATTGTTTTTAAACTAGATGAGAATCTAAATCTAGGCCTAGAATGTACCAAGTTGACCTTGATTTTCAATCACATTAAAGTCTCATTTGTAGATGAATTCCGGATACAAAATTCCGCATAACAAATTTGCAAAAAAACGATGGTCGAACTTTAAAAATCTGCCGAAAATCGAAAAATGGTCGGAATCGAATGAACCAAGCAAGATTTTGAAGCTTGAACGATAAGGAAGAGAATGAGCCCATGTCCAAAGCGCAATTCTATCTAGAAGATAAATTTAAGCTATTTTAGTGAACCGATTGAATTTTGGCAGAAATGCAACAACCAAAATATTTTTCGGGGCTTTTATCGATGTATTTTTTCCCCTTGAACACGAATCTACCAATAGTTTTTTCAAAAAATCAAAATTTTCATGAATTTTCATTAAAAATATTTTTACTCAATTTTAACTCCATTCTGAAAAACGTCAAAATCGCGAAATTTCAAGTAGTCATAACTTGACTTCGGTTTGACCGATTCAAAAATTTCTTTTTCGTACTTAAAGACTGTCACTGAACTTGAAGAATGGCGTTTGGTCCATTCCGATAACTTAATTTGTGTAGAAATGAGAGCACTTTGAATATCGCTGCAAAAAATAAAAAAGGGGTATGCCTTAAAAAATTGGCAAAAATCGATGGTCAAACTTTAAAAATCTGCCAAAAATCGAAAAATGATCGGAATCGGATGAACCAAGCGAGGTTTCCAAGCTTCAACGGTTGCGAAGAGAATGAGCTCATTGCCAAGCCGCAATTCTATCTAGAAAATAAATTACAGCCATTTTAGTGAACCGATTGAAATTTGGCCAAAATGCAAAAAAAACAATTTTTTTTCGGGTCGTATATTGATCTATTTTATCCCACTAAACACGAATCTACCAATAGTTTTCCCAAAAAATCAAAATTTATATTAAAAATTATTAAATTATTAATGAATTAATTATTCATTAAAAAATTATTCAATCTCATTTTCTCAATTTCCGGTACATTATTTTCCACCTATATACTACATTTTTCACCTATATATGAGGAGTTCTTTTTCAACCGGGCCACTTTTTTTTCACCCTCTCCAATTTTTTTTTTCAAAATCTGCCAGTTTGAAATATTAGTCAAAAGGAACGTCAGTGATTTTGTTTAAATATTTTCTTAGGCGTCCGTTTAAGATTTTCAATTTTCCATTGCGAACACTATCTCAAAAAAGATTCATCAAACAAAAAAAAAACATAAGAATAAAAACTTATTTATTTTTTCCACTTTATCGAAAAAAATTAGAATCGTAATTTTTATGCATTGAGAAAATTGAAATCTATATGCGGTTATGAGATTTCGCAGGGTTTTTATTTTTTTTCATCGTAACCATTGCAGGTGCCATTCTGAAATTTTTTTCGCAGACTCTTTACCCAATAACAGACATCCTGTAAAATTTGTACCGAAATCAAAAGTGTGTTATTAGGTTTAAAAAAATGTTATTCTCATTTTTTTTGCCAAATTTCCATTTTCTCAATGCAGAAAAATTATGATTTCAATTTTTTTCGATAAAGTGGAAAAAATAAATAAGGTTTTATTCTTATGTTTTTTTTTGTTTGATGAATATTTTTTGAGATACAGTGTTCGTAATGAAAAATTGAAAATGCTGAACGGACGCCTAAAAAAATCTTTAAAAAAATCACAGACCTTCCTTTTGACTAGTATTTCGAACTGGCAGATTTTTAAAAAAAATTGGAGAGGGTGAGAAAAAAAATGGCCCGGTTGAAAAAGAAACTATAAAAAAAGCTAACCATTTTCGTCTCGATCGGAATCCCTGCAATCTAGCGACGAATGTCCGAACTGGAGAAAATCGCCAGGAAGTCAAGTGTCATATTTTACATCGATTCCAGATCCATTTTTCCGTAATATTCAGCTGGCTCAGTCATGTACCTACCTTGTTATTTCCATGTTCAGGTATCCCCAGGATATTTCGTGGGATTCACAAATATACAAGGCGAGAGTAGCGATTCTACTTTGTCCGGGTACGTGCGCACAACCCTCGTTATTGTTGCGCACGTGTGCAACTTTCCTACCGTCGTTTCTCGCGCGTCTTACAAATGCACACTCAACACATTGCCGCATGTCCATACGTACAGAAGTTACACATTCTTATCATTGTCCGCATAGATGCGCCCATATATGTGCCCATATGTGTGTGTGTGTGTGTGTGTGTGTGTGTGTGTGTGTGTGTGTGTGTGTGTGTGTGTGTGTGTGTGTGTGTGTGTGTGTGTGTGTGTGTGTGTGTGTGTGTGTGTGTGTGTGTGTGTGTGTGTGTGTGTGTGTGTGTGTGTGTGTGTGTGTGTGTGTGTGTGTGTGTGTGTGTGTGTGTGTGTGTGTGTGTGTGTGTGTGTGCTAGGCAACAGAGGGAGAAAAGAAGGGCTGGGAGAAGGAGGAGAGACTGTGCTCTTGCACGACCCGAGTCGAAATTTTTAGCCTCCCTTGAATGCCCGTAGGTCTCATTTCCTTTGTAATGTACAAGCCGCCGGCCTCCGTTGGACCTACGGAACCCCATTTGTCGAATCCGGTGCCTCCGAGAGGCCTCCGTTCGATTCCACTCAACCTCGGGCAGGCCTCCTAGGCCTCTTTTCGATCTAACGTATCAGTGATACAGGCCTCCGTAACCTCCTTTCGATTCCAAGTCGTTGTCTCCATCGTTTTTTGGTCCAAAACCCTCGGTTCAGCCTCAGAGGCCTCATCGGTAACCCATTGTGTGTTGATGCTCGTAGTGTTTTTGTGGCATTGCCGCAAAGGCGACAAAGTGATGTTGTGCGTCGTTCACTAGCGTGCGAATTCTGTGTCTGTGTATGTCCCTGTGCCCTTTTCTTTCTGTGTGAGTGCGCGTCTCTGCTTGCTTGAGCACGTTACGACTTCCCGCCATCCCGGCACCAGTCTCGTGTAGTCTCTTGTCTCGAGCGCACGTATAGTTTTTCATATTTTTTCATGTTCAATTGGATATTTTATAGTTGAGGATAATCAATCGTTGATAATTAGAAAAAACAATTCGAGCACGAAAGTGAAGAGACTTGTGCGCCCTTGTGGTTTATCAAAACCCAGAAAAAGATCCAAAGAAAAAAGGTGGTCGAGACTCGAAAACTTGTATGACGCTTTGGAACTTATTCAAATTCCGAAAAATCATTGCGTTGTCTGTGATCGAACGAGAATCACGTGGGTGGACTCGTAGACGAACAAGCGTTCCTGCTACTACGTCATTGTTGAATAATTGGTAAGAAAAAAGTCGAAACGCCGGTAGTCAACTTAAGTAAACCTAGCAAACTGAACCCTTGTGAACACGTGGTGGATTATATATTTCAGATAATCGTGACGAGCTGTGAAAAATATCTCCCGCCAATGCGTCTACGGGCGAGATAGCGGGTCCGCAAGCGAAAATTTTCACCACTGCAATCATCAATGAAAAAAAAGATGGAAGGTGTGCAAAAAGCCGAAAAAGTGGCTTGTATTGCTGCGTGGATGGTACTTGCAGAGGAAACTTCAAAGGATCGTCGGGTATGGGAAGACGTGCAATCTTCTGATGCATACTTCCCCGTTCAACAACCGTTCGACACTAGTGCGAGAAGAGGGGGCAAGTAGTACACCTGACGAGGTAGAAAAGAAAAAATATATTAAAAAAAAAATTAATATGTTGTTACGTTCAAATATATATTTAAGAGATATTATAAATTGCAATTCCTAGTAAGCCTTATCGCATTAATTATAGTTGATACGAAAAAAAAAATTGGTTTTCTTTCTGTCCATTTTCAGTAAGTTTAATTTGTAATAATGTTGAACGTGGATGTAACATAAATAAATGATACTATCCCTACATATGTGAAACATTCATATATATATTCCCGTTACTTATCCCTACTCCGTGTACCATTGGTCAGAGGGTCTGAGGCCCTGGAGGGTCTACGGTACATTCGCAGCAGGCCGAAAGGAGGGCCAGGAGGATTTGCGAGAGAGCTGCAATAGGCCTAAAGGAGGCCCAGGAGGTTTTGGGTGAGAGCTGGAATAGGCCTAAAGGAGGCCTAGGAGGTTTTGAGGGAGAGCTGGAAGAGGCCCGAGCGAGGTTCCGGAGGCCGTGCGGCAGGGCTAAAATAGGCCCAAGCGAGGTTTCGGAGGTTCTATTCGTACCCTCATGGGCCTCCTTTGGGGAAAAAGTCTACTTTCGAGACTTTTTGAGGCTTTACCGAGGCCCTGACATATCCCTCTTCTATACGCTGTACCCTCGCTTCGATGCCCGATACTCCCCTAATCTTGTGACGAAGCCTCGATGTTGAAGGGAGGTCAAAAATTTCGACTCGGGGAGTCACGTAACGCATTGTATTGTCAGATGCCGTCCGCCCAGTTCCGCGACGCGTGCCCCAACATACGTTCACATACGGAAATACCATACGTACACACACATATATAGGCGGCACGCTGCAAAGCTCCAAATTGTATCGTCGTCGCGTGCTGCATTCGCATCGACGCCAGAGGCAAGACCCGCGACGTTTCTGCGACACGGTTCCACACATATGACACAGATATAGACACACATACACATATTTATGCATACACTCCCGGTCAAAAGTTTGGAAACACAAGTCAATATTTCTTGCCGCACTAGAAGTTGCGTAACTCCGTCAAAAGAAAAGATAATCGAATTTTTAAAAAAGCGTTTTGACGGGAAGGAACTCAGCTTTATTTTGCTTTTTTTAAAAAATATTTTTTATGATTTTTTTTTTCGATCCGGTACGCGTTTTTGTACGTGACCGTTTTTTGGCCTTTTTTCGACCATCGCGAATTGGGCGCATAACTTAAGGACATTTTTTTTTGTTTTTTTTTTTGAATCTATGGTATATTCGAAAGGGTTAGCGGACGCTCCGTTTTCGTTTTTTAAAAATTTTCGTACGATTTGTTCTCGCAATGTTATTTCACTTTTGACTAAAAAAAGACAAATTTTGAAAGATGCAACGTAACTCAAAAAGTATAGAGTTTAAGAGAAAATGTCAGGTATGAAAAAAGTAGCGTACGTATACATGGAGTCGCCTGGAATTGTTTCAGAATTTTCCTATGATATATTTTTTTTTTACTTTTTTCGCTCGAAACAGCTGATGATGACGTTTCAGCCAAAAATTGTATCTGATTGAAATTATCGTACTTCGTGATGCAATAAAAATCTAAAAAAATTCAGCAACATTTGGCATGCTACAAACGACAATTATCAATAGTAATATTGCCCATAAGTAATTAATAAATTGTTTAAACAATTGTTTAAACAATGTATTAAGCAATGATGAACAATGATCAATAATTATTATTGAACATGAACAATGATCTTTTATCGTATCGCGAAGTACGGAAATTTCAATCGGATACAATTTTTTCCTGGGCCGTCACAATCAGCTGTTTCGAGCGAAAATAATTTTTAAAAAATTTCATAGAAAAATTCTGAAATAATTCCAGGCGACTCCATGTATACGTACGCTACTTTCTTCATACTTGACATTTTCTCTTAAACTTTATAGTTTTCGAGTAACGTTGCATCTTTCAAAATTTGTCTTTTTCAGCCAAAAGTGAAATAACTTTGCGAGAAAAAATCGCACGAAAATTAAAAAAAAAACGAAAATGCAGCGTCGGCTAACCCTTTCAAATGTACCACAGATAAAAAATACAAAAAAAATCCTTAAGTTACACGCCCAATTCGCGATGGTCGGAAAGGGCCAAAAACAGTCACGTACAAAAATGCGTACCGGATCGAAAAAAAAATCATAAAATTTTTTTTTTAAAAAGCAAAATAAAGCTGAATACCATCCCGTAAAAAGGCTTTTTTAAAAATTCGATAATATTTTTTTTTTTGCGGAATTATGCCACTTCTAGTGCGGCAAGAAATATCGACTGGTGTTTCCAAACTTTTGAGCGGGAGTGTATGTGAAAACACGATGCTGAAGACGAGAGAACACGGGAACGACGTCGACGGTAATATCCGATGCAACTCCACGCCGCCTTCCCTCCATCACGTGCATAAAGCAAGCTCGTTCACTAGCTCTCGGGGGTTTGCTCACTACCCGAACTCTCGCTCCCTTTATCCCGTCCTATTCTTCTTTTCGCACTTTGAAAAAGGAACGAAAAAAAAAACGCAGCCATACGACGAGACAGAAGTAGGAAGAGGTGCAAGAATAAGACGGAGAATCCAAGACACGTCTTGAAAACGGGAGAACTGCATTTTGTTGTACCATACAACGAGATCAGAATCATCGGGCAATTGTGTTCTGATTTCTCTCTCCTCTGCATGACTTCCTGCTGTACATGTGTGTTATACGGATAACAATCTGTGAGCGGTGACGTTTCTTTGTAGAAAGATAAATTTGGGAGAGGAAGGACAGAAAAGTGGAGAGGAACATTTGTACAGGGAAAAAAAAATTCAGTAATAATTCTAAGTCATTGACAATATAGCAGTTTAGTAATTTTCACTGAGGCGTAATTTTTATTGGGAAAACAGTGAAATGTACCGAAACACCAGTCCATTAATAATAGTAACCAGTTTAGTAATAATAGTAACTAGTCCATTAATAATAGTAATCACTCCAGTAATAATAGTATCCAGTCCATTAATAATAGTAACCAGTCGATCAATAATAGTAACCACTCCATTAATAATAGTAACCAGTCTAGTAATAATAGTAAATAGTCCATTAATAATAGTAACCACTCCATTAATAATAGCAACCAGTCTAGTAATAATAGTAACCAGTCCATTAATAATAGTAACCACTCCAGTAATAATAGTAACCAGTCTAGTAATAATAGTAACCAGTCCATTAATAATAGTAACCACTCCAGTAATAATAGTAACCAGTCCATTAATAATAGTAACCAATCCATTAATAATAGTAACCAATCCATTAATAATAGTAACCATTCCATTAATAATAGTAACCACTCCAGTAATAATAGTAACCAGTCTATTAGAAATAGTAACCACTCCAGTAATAAAAATAAACTGCAGTTAAGTAACAATAGTAACCAGTCCAGTAGTAATAGTAACCACTCCAGTAATGATAAATGTTGCTGGACACTTCGGTAATTATTACTGTGCGGTCCATGAATTAGTACTGAAGTTTTTCTTCCATGTACACTCTCGTCCAAAAGTTTGGAAACACTCGCCCCGATTCCGCGCCGCACAAAAAGTTTCACTGCACTTCTAAAAATGAAGATATTTCAATTCAACGAGCAGCATTTTAAAAGGGACATTTTCAGCTTTATTTCGGTTTTTCCAAACAAAAAAAAACGATTTTTTTTAACCCGCTACGCTCTTTGAAACATGTGGTCATTTTTCGACTTTTTTTTTGCGTTGAAGTTATGGCGCACGGCAATTTTTTTTTCACTGCTTTACAGATAAAAAACTATTGTGGAGGGGAGTATAAGCTTCAATTTCGTTTTTTGAAAAGTTTCGTGCGATTTTTTTTCGCAACAATATTTAATTTTTCGTAAAAAAAAGACCATATTTATAAAATAAAGCGTAACTCCAAAACTACTGGATTTTTGTGAAATCACTAAGAGGGTAAAAAGTTGCATACGATTATTCTGGATTCAATGAAATTTTTTCAGAATTTTTTTTCGAAATATTTTTTTTCGAAAATATCTTGACAGAATTTTCGGAAAAAAAAATGTTAAAAAAAAATGCTGAAAAAATTAAATCGAATCGAGAATAATTGTATGCTACTTTTTACCTGCTTAGTGATTTCACGAAAACCGAGTAGTTTTAGAGTTACGCTACATTTTATAAATATGGTCGGTTTTTTGCGAAAAATTGAATATCTTGGCGAAAAAAAATCGTACAAAACTTTTTCAAAAACGAAATTGAAGCTTATTCTCCCCTCCACAAGTTTTTCATGCAAAAAACAGTTTTTTAAAAAAATCATGGGTTGTGCGCCAAAATTAAAACGCCAAAAAAAAAGTCAAAAAACAATCAGGTTTCAAAGAACGTACCGGGTTCAAAAAAAATCGAAAAAAAAATTGTAAAAAGCGAAATGAAGCTGAATATGTCCTCTCTGAAACGCCGCTTGTTGAATTGAAATATCTTCATTTTTTGAAGAGCAGTGAAACTTTTTGTGCGGCGCGGAATCGGGGCGAGAGCTTCCAAACTTTTGGACGACAGTGTACGTTAATATTACCGATGGAAAGTCGTCTTTCATAACGAATCCTGGCGATCATTTTTTCGCAGGATGCAACTTTCATATGTCCAAAAGTATTTGGGGGGTTTCAAAAAAAAAATTATGGCAATTAGGGGTCAATTAGAAGATACTTGTCGACATTTCCAAACCTAACTTCTGACCAACAGTGTCAGTCTTTGTCTCCGGACTTTCTTTTCGCTACTCAACTTCTTATCATTGTTGTGTCTCGTATGTAACCCATACTTGGTATACATACGTGTAGTGAATACAAGCGAAGAGCTTACACGAGCATACGCGATGGTTTTATAAACGATACATTTTTTTTTGTTCTTATCGCTGCACGTAAAGCGAGAAACTCGAGTCCCTTTTTCTCGGCTTGGTGATGGTTAGGTTTGATAGCTAAAAAGCTGGAGAGGTTACACGGATTCTCGGAATTGTGATCTCTACTGTCGCGCTGAGTGAGTCACGTAGGACAGTTGGTGCCGCAAGCACGTTGCAATTTTCCGGATCTTATGAAAGCTCGACTTTCTGGCCGCGCTCGTTTCGCTACAGACACTGTCGAATGACGCTGGTACTTTGTGTCTCGTAATTTCAGCTCCATGACACAGCGTCGACCAACATGGATACGTGTGTTTAGGAGCAAAAAAAAGACCCTCGTATGTGCATCGTTCGAGGGAAAAACGTTTGGCATTGTTTTGTTATCAGAGAGAGAGAGAGAGAGAGAGAGAGATAATAACAATAATAGCAGGGGTGTGCGAATAGGGTTGCAAGCAATGCATTGATTTTTTTAAAATACATTTCCATTTTCAATGACCTTTAACACGTATTGATTAATGGAAATAATTGCCATGAACCATTAAATGTTAATGGCGAATGGAAATTATTTACATTAATCATTAAATGTTAATGGCTAATGGAAATTATTTACATTAATCATTAAATGTTAATGGTTAATGGAAATTATTTTCATCAACCATTAAATGTTAATGGTTAATGGAATTTATTTCCATTGACTATTAAATGTTAACGGTTAATGGAAATTCATTCTATTAGCCATTAAATGTTAATGGTTAATGTAAATTAACCATTACCATTAACCATTAACCATTAACCATTAAATGTTAATGGTTAATGGCAATTAATTCCATTAACCATTAAATGTTAATGGATAATGAAAATCATTTCCATTAACCATTGACGTTTACCATTGACATTGCATTCAATTAAAATGGTAGTAATCGATATTCAAACCTACTTTCTCAGTTAGTGTTTAGTAAGTAACATTAGCGAAGTTGACTTGTTTCGTTTCAGCAATGAACTTTGCAGGCATCATTTTGGCAATCGCTCTGGGTTAGCTTTAGTAAAAATTTATTTACTTTCAACTATCACCGTTGGGCACTCTATTTAAACCACGTTCCCCAGAATTGAAAGGAAAGAGCCATGATGAAAATACGTATATTTTTTTTTTGCGACATGGAAAAATCGTAATTTCTATATCATGATCATTGGTCAAAATCGAAAAAAAATATCGAGTCATTTGAGCGACCTCTCAACATTTTTTTTCAAAGTTCAAATTTTGAAAGCGTTACTTTTTTGACAAGTATTATCAGCTGTCAAATCCAATAAAAAAAAATATCGATTTTATTTGCATCACCCTAATGCAGGGTTGACAAATTTTTAATGAAAAAGTATTGCATTAATCATTATTTTTTCAATGGTTGATGAATATAATTCCCATTAACCATTAAAATTTAATAGTTAACGGGAATAATTTCCATTAACCATTAGCCATTAAAAAAGTAATGATTAATGCATTACTTTTACATTTAAAAAAATCGCAACCCTGTGTGCGAATAGCATTGGAATCGAATATTCGAACATTCGAATAATTTGAACCATTCGAATAATTAGTTTTTGCTCTTAAACTGATAGATTTCGATGAAGAAGTTATGTTGTTCTATCATATATTTAACTTAAACATAATATTTTTTTACAGCTCACTACTGAACTAATGAAAAATTTAATAAAACATAACTTGTAAAAGAAAGTTTCAATACCAGCCTTTTAATGAAATGTAAGATTAAAAATATTTTTTTAGAAATTATGAAAATACATCGTTAGAAAAATTAACGAATAAATTCAATACGCTGATTATTAGTAAATTGTAATTGAGTTTTTCAAAAGTTATACTCTTTTTATTTATCTGCAATATATATCTCCCAAATTTTGAAAAAATTTTAACGACAATAAAAAAAAAAGCCAATCGTTATCATTAGTTGCTCTTCCTCAGTTTTAACAATTATTGAATGGTAAATAAGAAATAATTTTTTATTATTATGATCGATGACTGTTTTTCTTTCTCGTTCTGAAATCTGGAAGCCAAACCAATCTGCAAACCAATAATCAAAAAAATTAATATACTCATGAAGGAAGGTTTCGTCGATGTCATATGAAAATTTAATTTTGCATAATTATCGGGTACTCCCGTCGATTATTTAAATTGCACATGACGGTAATTGACCTTCAACGTCTGTAATTTGTCTGGCAAAAATAACTTACCCAAATTAACTTAAAATACTATATGGAAAACTTTAGTTGACTTTCTCCCATTTTGCGTGTACCGTTATAGTCAGCATTAAAGTAGAATCAAATAGAGTCTTGCGTGTTGTTTGAACGTTCTATCTAAGCTTTGGCTATATGTATATATGGGGCATTCCATAAGAAACCGACCAATCCGTAACCTCGACCTTTTTTTAATTTTGTTGAAAGCTTTCTATCTTTTTATAAGTACTGAAAGCTGTCTTTCAGATTTTTTTTAGATGTTTGTCTCAACCCTTCCAACCACAATAAATTTTTCAAAATATCACACAATTTTTTTTAAATGCGCATAACTTTTTAAAAAACCGAGATATCACAATAAGATAAAGGACCTTTTTTTTCGTCTTGAGTCATAGTTTTATTAAAAAAATAGAAAAACAAATGTCGAAAGTAATTTTTACATGTGTTTCTTCAGTTTTTAATTCAATGTATATTTTTTCTTAAACTTGGACCATTTTTATTTTTTTGGAAAAATTCAACTAATAGACATTTTTACAAGTACTAAAAAATTCGCAGTTTGTGATATTCATAACTTATATTTTTTTTTTGTCTATTTTGGTGTTACGTATAACTTCAAAAATCGACAAAAAATACAAGTTATGAATATCACAAGCTGCGAATTTTTTTAGTGCTCGTGAAAATGTCTCTTAAAAAGGGGTGAATTTTTTCAAAAAAATAAAAATGGTCCAAGTTTCAAAGGAAAAAGGGTTTGGGTTTAGAATCGATAAAAAAATATGAAAATGAATATCGATATTTTTTTTGTATTTTTTTCTACAAAACTACAACTCAAGACAAAAAAAATGATCTCTTGTTTTATTTTGATATCTCCGTTTTTTAAAGAGTTATTCGTTTTTGAAAAAAAATTGTGTGAAATTTTGAAAAATTTATTGTGGTTGGAAGGTTTGAGACAAAAATCTAAAAAAATTTTGAAAGACTGCCTTCAGTACGCAAATGAAAATATAAAATTTTCAGCAAGATCAAAAATGGTCGGGGCTGCGGATTGGTCGGTTTCGAATGGAATGCCCCATATATATATACAGGGGTAACATGGTACACAGACGAGACGTCACTTCGTTTTATCACTCGCCGACGCTGTTATCGCTCTCTTGCAAGAGAGCTCGCAATATCTATCTATCTGCATGTATATACCCACACACACACACACACACACACATACATATATATATCATATAAATATAGAGATACAGATATATGTACTCGGTATAAGATAAGAGTCGACGAAGCTGACATAATCAATCTCGAAACTCGACGGGCGAACTCTCTTCCTCTCTTTCCTCGCTCTTGCGAACGCCGCTCGACCTCGATTCGCTCCTCCTCGGTGCTACATTCGAGAAAAGAGCGAGAAGGGATGAAACTATCGTAGGGTAAAAAAAAAACGAGCAAAAAAAATTATACTCCAGCTTCAACGAGATGAAGAGAAGGAGAGGAGAAGGAGGTTGGAATATAGAGAGGGAGGTCGAAACGGGTGGGCGGTAGGACCCCGAATTGAATTTCTCGGTGAACTCGATTACTTCCACTCGATTAGAGGCCCCCGCGAGCTTCGCGTTGCACAGAGAGAAGCTCTCTTCCGCCCCTCCTCGCCCTCTTCCCTCCCCTCACTGTCTGAACAGCCGTGTGCTCGAGGCCATCGTCTATTTCTATATACCCGAGTCGAGAGGTTTCGGGATTATCCTAGAAATAGAACCTCCGGCTCGTACGTAGTGAACGATCCTTATCGACTTATACGATGAGAGAACGCGAACCATCCGCAGAATATGTGTATTCACGATGGCTGAATTTCTGACACATCGCGATGAATCCGCTCTCTCTGAGATTTTAGCAATCTGATTGACGCGGACTCGCGATTGGCGTCGGATTAAAGAGGGACAGGGGCAACTAGCACAGAAAGATTTCGTGCTAAACGTGGAGTTAGTGAGCTTTTTAGAGAAAACGGGATGAGGGCAGAAGCGGAGGGACGAGAGCCAGTTGGAAATAGACCGGAAGCTTTGCTTAAAGTTTGCCCTCGATGCGAGCAAGTATGGACAATCCTTGAAAGTCCACGAAACTCATCGCTGATTCCCTAAACATCACCGTCATTCTCGAGAGTCGTCAGCGTCGTCCAATTTTATCCCCACCACTCTTTTCGTAATCTCCTACGGATGAAGCAAAACGCCGAATTATAAGGTTCTATCTTTATCTGGGAGATTGGAATAGATAGTGCTGTCAGTGAAGCGGATTCTTGACTATCATCAGATTAGACATTGAGTTGGCTAAAAAAAGAGGTTGAGCAGTTGTGTCTGGTATTGATGGGCAAACTTTCATCCGAATCCAAGAAATCTGACTACAAGTCACCTACCGTTGGCTGATAAAACCTAAAATGGTCACCATTACCCGTCTGAACCGCTTCTGAGTCAAAGTAAACATCAACCTAACTACGTTCCATAAACGTTGATGGATGCACTGAGAAAAAAGTCCAGTTAAATCAACTAAATCCATTTAGTTGATAAAAATTTAGCTGATACGATATTAATTTGTTTGAAATGATGAAACTATAATTAAATCAACAAATAGCTTTGGTTAACCATAAGATATGGGGTGAACGAAATTATTTGGTCAATTTACAGGTCCAATTTAGTCCAATTTATTTATTTATTTATTTGTTTAGTCCATTTATTTAGTCCATATCATTATTTTTTCGATACACCGTACCATTCATATACCACAAAAGTTGAGAAAGTTCGTAAGCAGTTCGTAGCTCAGTAGGTAGCGTGTTAGGTCGTCAAGTAGGATAGGTAGGTAGGGTCGCATGTTCGAATCCTCGTCGGAGAGAGCGTAAAATTAGATCGGAGGATTCGCGCAAATACTATTTTTTTTATGTCGCTCATTTTGAAGCTGGTAAAATATGCATTTTGAATTATTTTTCAAATACTACATATTTTTTATACTATGTTTAACCATAACTAATTTCAGGATTAAAAATTTACTTGCACCAACTAAATATATTATTTGTTCGACAAAATATTCGTTTATTGAAATCAATCGGATAAGTGCGTGAACCAAATATTTAATCCATCTATCACATTATTTGTATACTTGAAGTAAATAATGGGTTGTATCAACTATTTATTTTGATACATAGAATATACATATATGGAATCAACTGATAATTAGTCAGTTCAATCGTTTATTTCTCTGTGCGGATTACATTTTTATTCGAAGTCACAAATTTTTATTTGATTGAACTGAAACTTTGCCCATTCAAGCAACGATTTAACTAAAACTTCCACTGTATATTTTGTTGAATTACCAAAATGATCGAGTTGAACGTCCGGAAACAAATATTTGGTTGAGTGAAACAAATTTTTGAATTTTCAACAAAATTTTTTTTTCAGTGTGCAAAAAGGAATATCTCACTGAATCCAAAAGGTACAAGGCCAACCATTGAGTAAACTCTCCCTTAATTATAAATTCCGCCAAAAGACCTGTTCAAAATCTCTGTACCTCACAAAATCTTCCGAGGACGCTCCTCGATCGACCAAGATCGCTATCATTAGTGACTCACCAAGCTAACTACATAGCAAGTCACCACAACGATGCGTTAATTACTCTCAACACCCCTCAATTTTATTCGGGTCAGTGGGTGGCGTATTCCCATGAACGAAACTGCGGCACGATCACAACAACAGGCGCGAATGATGGATGAAGCCGGAAAGTTTTCGTTCCACAAGGCGACACGACTAGAAAATGCTGGTGTGTGTGTGTGTGTGTGTGTTTGGGTAGGTGCGCGACACCCCGCGGTATAATAACGCGGATGCGTTGGCGTTAGCGTCACGTTAATCAAGAGCGATCGGTCTAACCCTTCGCACGCGCGTTCAACCCCCTCCGTGTGCTTCATACCGTATAACCTGTTTCATCTCTTTCTCCATCCAGCGGAAACGGGCGAAACCGGAAAAAATTTGTACAGCAAATTTCCTCTTCCTGTGACATGCGTGTATCATATCGCGAGCTGGATATTATCCTGTACCTTGTTTGTATAATACAAAGCGTAGATGCAGTTTACATGAACAGTACCTACCCAGTCATCAACGGTGACCGCTGTCTGGACAAAGGGCACTGTCCCTACAATATGGTAATGCTAACTCAGGGCAATAGCGCCCTTTCATTTACAAACTATCGATTTATCAAGTGTAAGGAACTTTGGATCAGGTTCCGTGGAGCATTGAAAGGTGCTTGACCAAAGACTAGGCATCTTGTCTGGTATGCTAAGTTGGTAGGCAAATGTTCCATCATCATCTTTGGACATCCAATCCTACAAGACAACTGGGTGTGGTCGATGACCAACCTCAGTAGGCCACAACAATATAGTTGAGCAATGGGTATTTGACCAATTCCGCTTGCAACTGGCTCTAAGCCCCTTGTAGAAATTTACCCTAGACCTATGAAGACAAGGTTAGAACTGGGCAGGACTCAGCCTAGACTGGACTATCAGAGTTGGCCTGGACAAGCCGAAGAATGGAGTGGTTTTAATACTACAAACTCCCTTCCCACCGTCAATTTAATCATAATAGTAGTGACCCGGTATATGTCCAATGGTCACCCCAACATTTGCATACTTCAATTCAAATGTTCGCCCCAATCTTCCGGCAATCAAATATCGCGACACATCCTCCGGGTACGTTCGAGAGTTTGGAAACTCGTACGATTCATCGAACTTGACGCACGTATATCTGTTTGCATTTATGATGCGCCACATGCACTCTAAATTCCATCGTGCAATCCGTACCCGGGCGATTACTCGTTCGGGACAGCCAAACGCTGAAATCTATTCCGTTGCCTAATAACCGAGTGGCAATCCTCGTATTGAGATTCGAACGGATCAAGCGTCTCTCATTCTCGCTCCAGTCACGCCATCACATTTATACGCGCATAATCTACATACTGGTGTGTGTGTGTGTGTCGGTGTTTGTTGGTACCTGAGACCAGTTGAATTCCCTCCGTGATTTTGGGTCTCCCAACCCTATAGCATATATTCCTTCTCTCTTTCTATCTCTATGTCGCTTTCATGGATCCAGGTCTTCCTCTATCCGTTTTCGTCATGCAGCCAAGCGTAGAACACAACCCGGCCTAAACCCCATTCGACGACTCATCCCTCTCATCAACTTGCATGGTTCTCTCTATCTCGCTGTCTTTTTCCGTCGATGTGTGTCACTGACATAGACACACATATAGAAATACGTAACAATACCACGATCCTGATCCCCCTGTATCCTCGCAGCTTGATCCCAGAGAATCGGTTCGCATTAGCATGTTATTGGGAGGTTGTTTACTCTGGGTTAATCATGACTACCGACGGCGTCGGTCCCGATCGTCGAAGCATGATTGAAGCTCCCCACCATGGATGAGCACGTCACCGCGGTATCCGCTCTGATGACGGTACACGTACACGTTAATCGATCTCCAAGGGACTGAAAAGTCCCTTTTTCATCCATCCCGTTTTTGCATGCAATAAAGGATGAATAGTTTATGCGTGCAAACCCTAATACCGAAGCCTCCCTTTGGAACAAAATTTTGCTTCATCAATCCCCAAATATAGTAGAATCAGCTTCCATATGAAGTACAACTGCAATAAACCTCTGATAGCTTCCATGAGCGGAAGACGAAAGCATAAAGGCGACATGATAACAAAAAGCTATATTTTAGGAACCGTATTCTATGTTATTTCATTTTTTGGTGAGTAGGTCTTGAAATATTGTCTTATTCGATGCAAACGCAGTCATGCCAATTAGGGGTCAAGCTTGGGGGTCAGTTGGGGTGTTGTTGGATTTGTGTTACTTTGAGCTAGTTCGAGCAAGGTTAGGTTCAGTTATATTAGGATAAATTGAGTTGTATGGTTAAGCATGGTTAACTATGCTCAAGTATAGTTAACTATGGTTAAGTATGATTAACTATGCTTAAGCATGGTTAACTATGGTTAATTATGATTAACTATGCTTACGTATAGTTAACTATGCTTAAGTATGGATAACTATGGTTAAGTATGTTTAACTATGCTTAAGTATGCTTAAGGAAGGTTAAGTATGGTTAACTATGCTTGAGTATGGTTAACCGTGCTTAAGTATGGTTAACTGTGCTTAATTATGGTTAACTATGCTTAAGTACGGTTAACTATGCTTAAGTATGATTTACTATGCTTAAGTATGATTAACTATGGTTAAGTGCGGTTGAATTCGGTAAATCTTGATTAGGTTACCTTGGAGTTGATTAAGATTATGTTGGACAAAGTTGGGTTGAGCGAAATGGAGTCAGCTACGATTGCATACTTCAATCTAAAAAAAAAATACCAGGGACTTTATTGTCCACGTTAGGTCACATAGCTCTTCAGCTACTATAATTGGCAGTATCTTTGTAAAAAGAGAATGCGAGAGAACGAAAGCTTCATGGTACCGAAAAAAAAGGTGTCGCGTGTCACGACAGCGTTAAAATCCGGCTAGCCATGAATTCCACGGAAGGTTTATTGGAAGGGTCCGCGATGAGAGCGGCATAGGGAAAAGGGAGTTAATTAAACGAATAAATAACGTTCCAAAGCCGAGTCAGGAGGAGTTCGGGGTGGTGGACTCTCGGTTTGCTCTGTGTAGGTGCGTTCGTGTGTCGAGAGTTCGTTATCCGCTTTTTCGGGACTTGTACGAGATTCGTGCAGGCTCGCCGGTCACCAAGGTTGGTCGCCATTTGCCGAGTACGCGATGCACACCCTTTTGTGTTGACAACCCTATTTAACCATGAGTTGAAGAGAGATGGAACGTCATCACCATTCTTTTATACTCGTTGCAGACGTCGTCATCCACAGCCCAACATTGTCACTGTCCCTTCAAGCCAATACCTGCCCCTTCCTTGTTTGTCACCCTTTTAAGGTTTTCCCCTTGTTTTTGCTATCCCCTACACATTTTTTTTCCGGTTTTCATGGAGAAAGTCTCGTGGCGCAATTAGAATTCACCCTCGCAATGAGAAAGTGACTCCTCCGCATCGCGTGAGTTTCGCATCGCGCTGCTTGCTCGGGGAGACCGTTAATTAAAAAGAGATCTCGGGGCAAGCGCAAGTGGCTGTTTATCGGTAGTCCGGGAAAGTTGCGGAGTGAGCTTCGTACACATTCAGCTTGTGTGAAACGACAAACTTCTCTCGTTGCCTGAGCTCGGTAATTATGTTAACGACGATTTACGAGAATTCATTCCCACTCTCTTTCTTCCTTATTTTCTCTCGTCTCTCTCTCTCCCTCGTCCAGAAGAGAATAATCTCACTAGACCGAATTTTCCAAGCACAATAATAATCCGTTGGGGAGCAACAAATTAGGCATGTGTAAATAAAGTATCCAAAAATTATTTAGCATATTTATTATCCTGATCCATTCAAAATTTATTTTTAAATATATTGAGAACTTTTGAACAGAGTTCATTTATTTTCTGTATATGAGGTATTCCCGCTCAAAGGGACCTCCTTCAAGGCCGACCTCTTTCGATTTTCTTGAAACTCGAGTATGTTTTAGTGTTGCCTGAAAGTATATTGTACACCAATTTTCAGATCTCTTTGGAATACACCAAAAGTTATATTTCAAACTTTTTGCGTATTCAGCGATTCGGAGCTTTTGCACGGCGCGAAATAAAATCGAAAAAATTCTGTAACAATAGCTTTTCATCGGAAATTTCCTGCGCTTTTCGAAAAAAATATCATCGATTTCGAAAAAAACGAATTCATTTAAATTTCGGCCAAAAACCGAAAAAATTGATTTACAAAAAAAAAGAGCATAATTCAATTCAGTGGGACAATTTTTTTCATGTTTTGTATATATCTGAGAAGTCACGATATACATTTCAAGTTGGAACTCGCATCCGTTTAGTAATGCCAAGTCTTTTGGTAGAATAAAAATTCTTAAATATCGTGTTTTTCGTATTCAACAGTTCTCTGACATATTATATAGCATTTTTTAACGAATTTTGAATTTAGTAAATTAATTAAATTAATTAAATTGAATTTATTAAATAATCAAATTTATTCAATTTATCAAATTAAATTAATCAAATTAAATTTATTAAATCAAATATATTAAATTTTGAATCCAATAACTTTATAAAGTTCGAAGTTCGTTAAAAAAACTATATAATATGTCAGAGAACTGTTGAATACGAAAAACACAATACTTGAGAATTTTTATCCTACTAAAAGACTTGGCATTAGTAAACGGATGCAAGTTCCAACTTGAAATTTATGTCGTGACTTTTCAGATATATACAGAACATGAAAAAAATTGTCCCGCTGAATTAAATTATGCTCTTTTTTTGTAAATCAATTTTTTCGGTTTTTGGCCGAAATTTAAATGAATTCGTTTTCGAAAACACATTTTCAATCAATCAATAAAATCAATAAAAAGGTTTGCAAACCGACTGCAGGGATCTACGAATTTTTAACCTAGATTTTAGTAGCAAGAGTTATTGTTTAGTGACTCAAAGAGATGCTAACTTTATTAAGAGGCGTTTGCATTGACTTTCATAAAAGTTTTTATTGCCATAGAGCTAGAAAATATTCTGATTAGTTGAGAGATAAAATTTATTAGTAAAAATCATGTACTTAAAGTTTCGAACGTTCAATTGAACGGAAAATCAGAAAAGTATTGATTTAATGAAAAATTAAAAGAGCTTGCAAATAACTTGGTGAATAATAATTTTAAAAATTCAAGGATATTTTAAATTTTTTTTCGAAAGTGTTGATAAAGTCTTAAAATTGTTCTTCAAAATAACAGATTTGTTGATTTTTCGTTCGTTTCAACGTCCGGAACTTCACGTCCATAAAAAATCATTTTATCGCCTTTTTATCGATTTTGCATTATTCTCTATTCGTAGAAGTCTTAGAGCAATGAAATTGAAATTACTGCAATTCATGTCAAAAATTTCCAATGTATGGAATATTTATATTGCTCATAAAATGTCAAATGGTTCAACTTTAATACATTTTCAACTATCGAGCGATATCTTGGCGCACATAAATAACCCAGTGAACAGGAAGATCCTTTTAATTCAGGAAGAAGCATTCAAGCTGTCTTGATTTCATGAAATTTATCGAACGACGTCACTGCTTGCTTTAACTTCGGTAAATTTTCCAATATATCGGACTACTCTCTGAATCCATGAAATATCATGGTAAAATGTCTAGCATCAAAGTTGCTAAGTTTATTTATTTATTTATTTATTTAACTTATTTATTTCACATAATAATCAACAGAGTTATACAAACTGAAGATCCTTTCAGAATGAACCAAGCCATTTTTTTTTTTGCAAATTAACCTTGTAAAAAAATTTCACTGTCAATCTGATCTAAAAACCAACCAAGGAGGTTTTCAATTGAAAAAGTGTTTGCTGTAAAAATGATATTTTCCCGAAAAGCAAAATTTGAGTAAAAATAATCCAAATGTTATGAAATGCCATGAAATATTTAACGGCATAAATTGCAAAAAAAAATTTCATTGATCAAACCGAGAATTTTTATAGAATGAAATAAAATATCAAAATTTTGGAAAAAAAAGTCTGCCTTCAAAACAGAATCGTCGATTGGTCAAATTCTCAGTTTGCCAGCTATTTTTATTTCCATGGAATTTTGCATTAACAAAGTTATTCGCGGACGAACGAGGCTATGACGAGGACCATAACGCAAGAATAAGAATTCTGATTCAAGTTTATACTGGCGGCGATATCAGAGCACAGAAACGTACATGTATGTATATGGGGCATTCCACTTCAAATCACGCGTTCATCGGCCTGACCCCCTTGGATTTTGATGTCCAATGAATCGTGGGTTTCGTTTGGCCCAAAATATGACCTCAAATTTTTAGCCATTTTCATTTCATTTTTTAGGGGTTGCCCGAGCTAAAAAATCATTAAATTGAAGGAAAACCTAAAGAGGGGTCTTTTTCAAATTAATGAAATTTTTAACAGAAACTAGGACCCAAAACAGAAATTTTCGTCATAGTTCGATAATGGGCCAAAAAAAATTACTATTTTTTTTGTATTTTTATTTTTTTTTGTAATTTTTTTTTTGATCGTTTCTTGAAGTGAAAATAACAAAAATATTTTGCTAGTGAAACTTGATTTTTTTTCTTGGACTAAGAGAGAAACGACAACATTTTTCGAAAATTTATTAGCCTCGTCGACCTGAAATAAAACGGATGATTCAAACTAAATTAAAAAAAAAAAATAGTAATTATTTTTGGCTCATTATCGAACTATGACGAAAATATCTGTTTCGGACCCTAGATCTGTAAAAAAAATTCCATTAATTTGAAAAAGGCTCCTCTTTAGGTTTTTCCTCGATTTTATGATTTTTTAGCTCCGGCAACCCCTAAAAAAAGAAATAAAAATTTCTAAAAATTTGAGGTAATATTTTGCACCAAACGAAACCGACAATTCATTGGACATCAAAATCCGAGGGGGTCAGGCCGATGACCGCGTGATTTGACGTGGAATGCCCCATATATAAATCGAGCCGCGGTTACTCTTGAGAAAGCTCGAACTACATTAAGGGGGTTTATACGGTCTTCTCTCGCGTTTTACGCATGAGGAAATTCCATTGGGATAAAGTTGCATCGTATACGGATACTCACCGGGGATCAGGGAGTGAACAGGAGGAAGAAGCTGCCGCATCGGTATCGTCAGCGATGCGGCACAAGCGCGATCTCACGTTTACGTTGCAGGAACGTTTTAGAGCCCGCGAGAGAGTATATGACGGTGTTGAAGCACCGTCGAGAAAGACGAGGTGAATACACCAACGTATGAGCATCGACGAACGATAGCGATGAAAAAAAATGAAGGATTCGGGCGACTCGAGGAGACTGTGCCACTAAAATAACTATAAATTCGTAAATTATTGAAATTAAAAAATTTCTTTTCAAGGATATATTTTTAAAGGTCGAAACTTTGAGAGTTGCAAAAAAAAAATTGATTTTTTCAAAATTCTAGACAAGAATACCCCCTTAAAGTCACGCTCCTACGTCACGGGCGTAGTTGCTTCGTCACTAAAATAGCTATAACGCCGTAAATAATTGAAATTAAAAAATTTCCTTTCAAGGATATTCTTAAAGGTCTAAACCTTGAGAATATGCAAAAAAAATTATTTTTTCAAAATTCTAGACCAGAATACCCCCTTAAGAGGGCCCTGACGAAGTGAGAGTGAGAATGGATGTAGGTTGGTCGAATGGGAATAAACAAAAAACTCATAAAGGGCCGAATGCGTCAATGTACACTGACTAGAAAGAGGGATGAGCTTAACGATGCTTCGTCGTATAGCGCCTGCGCCCCCAATCCCAAAACTTTTCCACGTACACAAGCGGCTGTTTTCGAAACGCAATTAGTTTTTCATTCGGGTAAAATGAAAGGGGTGAAAAATCCCGCAGAGACTTTTATCTACACAGATATATATTTATATATGGGTCATTCCATGTCAAATCTACCAAGAGTTGGAATCGACCCCTCTCAATTTCGATGAAATTTGGTCAGACGCTTTCGTTTTCAATGAAACGGAGTTCTCCCGAAGAAAAAAAATGTAAAAATTTTTTTTCAAAAGTTATTTAAAATTAAAAATTTCAAGTTTATTTTTCAAATATCTCGAAAACTATTATAGTTACGAAAAATCGTTCTGAAGTCGTTTTGAAGAGTACACTTGGGGCTAAGGGAAAAAAAATATTCCAAAACAAAAATCTGAAAAATGATAAATTTTGAGAATTTTGAATTTTCAAAAATCGTGAAAATCCAAGTTCCATATTTTATTTTTCGTGTAATTTTTTTATATAATACCTTGTCCTGATCTTGAAAGATCCTGAAATTTGCAGACAAGTGTTTTTTTCTTCAAAAATATAGATTTTTGAATTTTTAAAAATCGTGCAAATCCACGATAAACATAAAATTTTTGGTTACATTTTTTTGATATAATACCTTGTACTGATCTTGAAAGATTCTGAAATTTTCAGGATGGTGTGTTTTTGTTTAAAAAATGAAAATTTTTGAATTTTGGTAAAAAAATTTTTTTGTTTTTCTTCTAAGTTAAGTAAAGTTGAGCAATCATGTAATTTTGTAATTTTTAGTAGTGAAAATTTCAATTAATGACATTTGAAAAAAAAAAATTTACCAAAATTCAAAAATTCATATTTTTGAAACAAAAACACACCATTCTGAAAATTTCAGGATCTTTTAAGATCTGTACAAGGTATTATATAAAAAAAACTTAACCAAAAATATAATGTTTATCGTGGATTTGCACGATTTTTTAAAATTCAAAAATTTACATTAAAAATTAAAAAAAACGCCTGAAAATTGCAGGATATTTTAAGATCAGTATAAGGTATTATATAAAAAAATTAAACCAAAAATAAAATATGGAACTTGGATTTTCACGATTTTTGAAAATTCAAAATTCTCCAAAGTCATCACTTTCAAAAAAAAATGTTCGAGATATTTTTGTTTTCGTAGTCCCAAATATACTCTTCGAAACGAACTCAGAACGATTTTTCATAACTATAATAGTTTTGGAGATATTTAAAAAATAAACTTGAAAGATTTGAAAAATTGTGAAATTTTGAATTTTGCATAACTTTCGAAAATGAATTTTTAATTTTTTTTTCCTTCGGTAGAACTTCGTTTTATTGAAAATGAAAACTTGTGTCCAAATTTCATCGAAATTGAAAGAGGTCGATTCCAACTCTTGGTCGATTTGACGTGGAATGACCCACATATATGTATAAAGAGAGAGAAAGCGGACTCTGTAGTCCGTTGTTAGCTCGTTCGCAGCGTTCCGCACATTTCACCTTCGTAAATCATTAGTTTTATCAGGCTCATCCAGTTCGGATTTCCGCTTTATCTGTCGCACTAACTCGGTCCTCTCGTTGATAGCGATAGTGCAAACACAAAAACACCCAAAAAAGCTATCGAAACAAACGGAACAAAAAAAGAACGAGCGGGATAAAGAGAGAAGGGAAAAAAAACAATCTAGTCAAAACAATGTTCAATTGAAGCTTGCATACAGGGTGGTCATGGTTGAGGCACCCGGAAGTGGAGCTGGGTTCGAGCGGTGCGGAAGCGAAAAAAAAAAATGGTCAATGTCCAGGCGTGAGGAACCCACACAGAACTTTTGAGGTCATGGGAGGGAGTCCGGGGTAAAAAGAGTCATGAGAAGAGAATATGTCGTTACAATGCGATTCATGAGTCACATTCCAGTTGGCGATAAAAGGGCGGCCTCCAAAAATAAAGGACAAATTTGGGGTTTGAAGGCAGTGACCCGAAAAATTGGGGAAAATAAAAATGGCAGAAAATAGTATGTGAGGTGATAATATTTGAAAAAAACTCTGATGGAAACTGTTCACGAATTTTTACAAAAATCGACCCATTTGGTTGTAATGCAGTCCTGGGGTGGTTTTTTTTCTTCCTTTGGCCCATTTTGACCCGGGTATCGCTTTTCACCCCGTTCTAGCTTGGGCACATGATACTTTTTTTTTACACTGTCCTTTTGATACATTACACGCTTTTCCAGCGAACCACACATGCAGACAATTTTTGCTCGTTTTGATCGTGAAAAAGGGGTGAATATTTTTTGTTGATACAAACTCCAGGATGGATTACTAACGTAGTATGTTTGTAGAGCGTTAGTGAATACAATTCCAGAATGGATTTTTACACTAAAAAAAATGAATACGATTGATCTTTTCGAATAATTTTTTTCTTTTTCGAATAGAATGACCGCTGAGACCAAATTGTAAATCAAATATCGAAAAATACTGAGAATAGAAAATATTTAAATTTATTATGCAACTGTTTTTGAATTTTTAATTTAAACATTGCTAATTCTCTTGAGGCTCCTGAAAAAATCGCACAAATTTGAAATTCGCTTCCTCGTTTTTTTTCCACCGTTTGTTTCAGGAAGCAAATTGAAAAATAGTAATTGTATCAATTTCAAATTTCCATGATTTTTTAAATTTCCTTTCGAGGATATACACTCGCGTCCAAAAGTTTGGAAACACTCGCCCCGATTCCGCGCCGCACAAAAAGTTTCACTGCTCTTTTAAAAATCGAGATATTTCAATTCAACAAGCGGCGTTTCAAAGAGGACATATTCAGCTTTATTTCGCTCTTTCCAAAAAAAAAATTTTCGATTTTTTTTGCACCCGATACGTCTTTTTTAAGCATTGAAATTTCGGCGCTTGACTCATGAAAATTTTTGTTAACTGTTTTTCGCGGAAAAAAACTCGTGGGGGGGAGAGTATAAGCTCCAATTTCGTTTTTTTAAAGTTTCGTACGATTTTTTTCGCAAAAATATTCAGTTTTTTGCAAAAAATGACCTTATTTATAAAATGGAGCGTAACTCTAAAACTACTGGGCTTTCGTGAAATCACTAAGAAGGTAAAAATTTGCGTACAATTATTCTGGATTTAATGAAATTTTTGTAGAATTTTCTTTCAACATTTTTTTTTTTCAAAAAAATATCTCGAATAAAAAAAAATAAAAATTTTTGAAAAAAAATTCTGAATTTTTTTTATCGAATCCAGAATAATTGTATGTAACTTTTCACCCTTCTAGTGATTTCATAAAAAGCCAGTAGTTTTAGAGTTACGCTACATTTTATAAAATATCTCGTTTTTTGCGAAAAATTGAATATTTTTGGGATAAAAAATCGTACGAAACTCAAAAAAAAAACTAAATTAAAGCTTATACTCCCCTCCACAAGATTTTCATGCGTAAAACTATTTTTAAAAAAATTCATGAGTCGTCCGCCAAAATATAAAAGCCAAAACAAAACCGAAAAATGACCATGTTTCAGAGGGCGTACCGAGTTCAAAAAAAATCGAAAAAATTTTTTGGAAACAGCGAAATTAAGCTAAATATGTCCCCTTCAAAACGCCGCTAGTTGAATTGAAATATCTTCATTAAAAAAAAAACCACTGAAACTTTTTGTGGGGCGCAGAATCGGGGCGAGTCAAACTTTTGGACAGGAGTGTATTGTTGAAGGTCTAAACTTTAAAAATACGAAAAAAAAAGATTTTTTCAAAATTCTAGACTACAATACTCCCTTGATAAAAACCGATGCCTCGCCCTAGCCAAGTAGGGTTGTAAAAATACCTTTGGAAAAATTGTCTCTTCAACTTGGGTAAATCCATTGCAAGTAGGTTGCAAGAGAGAATTCGAGACGACGAGAGATATTCCGTTGAATGAGTCACGTGTACCTCGTATGTATGTATTTTACACTTATGTATAGAATCCACCGTGCGGAGAGCACATACTCAAAGTATTATGTGGTTTTGTGCCCTCCGAGCTTTTCCGGCGCAGAAAACACGGGCTGGAAAAGAGGATTGTCCGGTCGAAAGGATTTGAACCGTACAGAGCCTCTCGTGGTTTCATACGATTTCCGTTGGTTTTTACGGGTCCGGTGCTCGCGAATAGAAGAGAAAATGTGGACGTTGAATGTTTCGAATAATATACACGCATCGTCGGGTCACGTGGATTAAGTTGGTCGATGACATAACACAGCAAAGTGCAAGCAGAACAGGATCTTATCCATACGCTGGATGGTAAAATGTAAAATGCAGTGAGAAATATATTATTCACATTATTTCGCAAAATTTTGTACGAAGCGGGAATAAATAGAACATTTCAATGGCTCGGTAAAAAAAAAAAAAAAAATTCCGCACACGGAACGGTTCGTTCGTGAGAGTATTTTCTCGTGTAAATTAGCGGCGTAAGGTCCCAATTATTGAATAGCTGAGGATCTGGGGATTGAATTCGGTGAGAAAAAAAAATATAAAATCAAGAAAAAAACCATCGCTTTCATGTTCAAATGATACTTTGATATTTTTACTTTCGAAAAATCACCCTTTAAATTATTTTTAAATGATTTCAAATGAAAATAGAATAACAATGCGAAGCATGCAAATGTCCCAATTATTGAAAACCGGAAGTGCCTATGTCCCTAATATTGAACAGGCATGTCCCAGTTATCGAACACTCTCGAGAATTCTTTTTCCGTTCTGAAAATATTATTTTGGGTACAATATTAAGAAATGAAAGCAAAATCAAACACTTGAATAATCTTTCATTAATCATTTAAAAATACAAAAATATATATTTAGTCTCTTTTGACAGGCTTTTGGTTCATTCGCATTTGGTTTATTTTTGCTTTTCAACTCGAACTTCATTTTTATTTTCAGCTTCCTTGTTTTTATGTTCCGTTTTTGTTTGATTTTATCGCAGCTGTATTTTTCGACTGAAATATCGGAGAGCAAAAAGCATTGAACATTACATTCGTATTTTTAGGTTACATCTAGGTTATATTCTCTTTTTACTTTTCTTTTTATGTTCATTGCACGAAAATATAAATAAAAAATATATCTGACTATCTTGGAGTTATTATTAAAAGAATAAAGGTGAGTTTATTCAGGAACTTACAGTTTTTGTTCGAATAAATCCGATTCACACGATCTGTCATACGTTAACTGTCTCGATGTTTTGATGGGTTTAATGACGCCATCTTGGAGAATTCGAGTGTTCAATAATTGGGACACGCTGCATTTTCTATGTCCCAATGATCGGACACCGTATTTTCTAACAAATAATTAATTCAAAATTTTTTTTTTAAATTGTTATTTGTAAGAAATTTTCTGAGAAACCTGAAACGCCTCAACTTTTTGAGATGCGACAGTTTTTGAATTTTTTATGCCTTTACGCATGAAGCGGCGCGTCTTAGCAAAAACGATAAGCAGTTACCACGAGACGTCAAATCGGGTCACTGTTGCTGATTAAATAATTTTTGTCTCTATTAATTAAAGCTTCTTTTGCACAAGTAAGGTAACATTTCGATAGCTAAAAGTTCCGAATATGTAACGAAATTTTTATAAATAAGTAAATGCATGCAGGGGAATGAGAAATAATAAAAATACAAGATAGTGTTCAATAATTGGGACCTGTTGAATAATTGGGGCATTTACCTTAGCCCTTTATAATACTATTTTGCAACTCATTGAAATATCGTTGAATAAACTGTTCAGAATTTTCCGGAAAATCGAGGCAAACATTGAAACATCATCTCGTCGTGGATTACAAATTAATACCGTTATAAATGCCAAAATGGGGAAACATTGATCCGTTTGGTTTTGTAATATATTCGTGATAAGTGAGCCATGGAAATGCGATGAGCGAAATCGGGCAGAGAAAAAGATTATTGAGCTGATATTCAAAATCTACAACATCAAAAGGCTCGATTTTGTGCGCCACGCTTATTACGATTCGTATTCACATATTTTTAATTATTATTTTTGTTTGCTACGGATAATTAATCAAGACTGATATTCATCATAAAGTGAAAATATTTTACTATGATTTCGAAATTATGATTTTAAAATAAATCAGGGCTGTAAATTCGCGAATTAAGAGGGAACGCCACTGTGACGGGGCTGAAAATGGCCGATTTTCGCGAATTTTTTTTTCTCTGAGTGGGATGATTATTTGAGGATCAGACAAAAAGCAATTGTGCTTTTTTTGTTAGATTTGGACTCTATTTTGAAAACAACTGTTTTTCGACTTTTTTCCCCTTTCTTCAGGTGCTTTCATCTTCTGGAGAATTTATTTAAATACATTTTTACGATTGGATTCATGAAGGGGAAAGTTTGAGCTTCAATTTACTTTTTTAAAAAACTTTGAGCGATTTTTTTTCCTAATTTATTCTGTTTTTTTGTCAAAAAAGAGGAAATTTTTAACATCCCGTATAACACGAAAACAAAGAGGATTCATGAAAAACTTCAAGATAACAAAAAGTGGCGTCTGTTTTTGTTGAATTCAGAGGAATTTTCTTGGTCGCAGATAGGATCATTCAATAACTCGAGAACTATGGGATTATTGATGAAATTTCAAGAGGGGAAAATACTTTATTTCACCATTTTGAACACATTGGTATTGTTTTTCACATTTTTTCCCAAATTTTTTTTCCTATTTTCGGTCGGAAAAGAAATTTTGGAAAAAAAAATCTGAAAAAATTCCTTTGTACTCAACGAAAACAGACGCCACTTTTTGCTACCCTGAAGTTTTTCATGAATCCTCTTTGTTTTCGTGTTGTACGAGATTTTTCAAATTTCGTATTTTTTCACAAAAAACAGAATAACTTTGGGAAAAAAAATCGCTCAAAGTTTTAAAAAAAAAGGAAATTGAAGCTCAAACTTTCCCTTTTATGAATCCAATCGTAAAAATTTATTTAAAAAATTTCCTCTGGAAAATGAGTGCACTTGAAGAGAGGGGAAAAGAGGCGAAAAACGGTTGTTTTCAAAATAGAATCCACATCTAAAAACAAATTGTAAAAATAATTTTAAAAACGGGAAATGACGCCGAATTCTTCCCCTTTAAAATGCCGTTTGTTAAATTAGTTTACGTTGACTTCCAGCGAAATGGCACAAGAAAACGTTCCAGATCTTGTACGGAAGCCTTTAGTGTACATGGGGCATTCCATACCAAGTCGACCTGAGTGTGACCCTCGACCTCGCTGATTTCGTTTACGATTTTTTATATGATTCTTCAAACTCAAAATAGCATTCAGAATTTTTTTCAGATTTTTAAAACCAAATTTGAGTACGTTATGATTTTTTGAACATTTTTTTCGAAAACGTCGAGGACCGTAATTTAAAAATCTGAAAAAATTCTCAAAAATCCGGGGTTAAAAAAGAAAATTTCTGACCCAAAATTCATTATGTCCAGAATTTCACTTCCACCTCGACTTTAGTGTTTCATGAAGAAAACGTAAAAAAAATAGATGCAAATCAATTTCTGCATCGATTTTTGTTTACGTTTTCTTCATAAAAACCTAAGATCGAGGTGGAAAGAAAATTCTGGACGTCATGAATTTTGGGTCAAAAATTTTCATTTTTAACACTGGATTTTTAAGAAATTTTTCAGATTTTTAAATTACGGCCCTCGAGGTTTTCGAAAAACATGTTCAAAAAATCATAACGTGCTTTAATTTGGGTTTGAAAATCTTTAAAAAAATTGTGAATGCTATTTTGAGTTGGAATAATCATATAAAAAATTGTAAACGAAATCAGCGAGGTCGAGGGTCACACTCAGGTCGTCTTGGTATGGAATGCCCCATATACTTTTAAAAAATGAAAAAATTTTGATTTTTTTTTACCCATCACAGTAGCGCTCCCCCTCAACAGTGTATTATCGAAATTTCATATTTTCAAACATCAGCGACAATTCGTGGGAAAATGTCCGAGTCATGTTCGATATATATTTGCGTCGTAATACGAGAATATCGACGAATCGATATCTTCGATATCGCGATATACTTTTCCGCTCTGACCCACATTTCATACGTGACGAGAAAGTCAAAGAAGAGAGGAAGAAGCGAAAACAAGACCGGGAGAACTCTGTTCGGTATTGAGGAATCATTTTGCCATTACGAGGATCGAAACGAAATTGACGCTATGAAAACCCGAGTGTACGTTACGTCTGACCACAGGATAGCCTTTACTACTTAATCCTTCGGTCATGTTGGCCACGACGAGAAAGAGGAGACGACGAGGAAGACGGTGAGCTCCGACAACCAGGAAAACATTTTCTGGAACGGACATTCGAGATCTCATCTCTGGACTCATTCCCAAGAGTCCCTCTTGCCGATTTTGCCCATACTTTCTTCTTTCTCTGTATATATATATATATGGGGCATTCCAGCTCAAATCAAGTGGTCATCGGCCCCCTTGAATTCAGTTGACGATTTTTTTTTGGCATATTTTGGTCCAAAAAAGAGGTTATTTTTCCAGATTTTTATCACTTACCCCATAAAATAATTTTTTTTCATAACTGTTGAATAAAAAGGAATTTGGACCAGTTTTAAAATTCTGATTTTTTTTCCATAAATTCTATAACTAAGAACTATTAATTTGATCATAATTTGAGAGTGGGCCGCGAATAATTTATAAATCTTTTTCAATCGAAAAAAAAAAAATTTGTTTGCAAATTTTGTAAATTGAATATTTCAATCATGGTTCGCTGCAGGATAAAAAAAATCATATCTTGGTAAAAAAACATTCTTCCTATACTTTGATAATATATTCTCTGTATTTCGACAATAGATTTCCTATATTTTTATAATAATCTCTTGATAATCGTTAAGTAAAGTTCTTATATATTAGTGTGGTGCTCCATCTTAAAAGTAATACATTTTTTCAATGCCATAATTAATCGATTTTATGAAATCTATTATCAAAATATAGGAAATTTGTTTTTTCGTTTTTTTTTCCTATAGGGAACCATCATTGAAATATTTAATTTTCAAAATTTGTAAACAAATTTTTTTTCTTGAATTAAAAAAAAAGTATATAAATTATTCTCGGCCCTCTTAAACTATGATGAAAATACTTGTATTTAGTTATAGATTTTATGAAAAAAAATTCAGAATTTCAAACTTGGTCCAAATTCATTTTCACTAAAAAATTATGGAAAAAAGATTATTTTATAGGGTAAAACAAGTCATAGAAATCTGAAAAAATAAACTCTTTCTTTTGGACCAAAATATGCACACACAAAAAATTCGCCGACTGAATCCGTGGGGGTCAGGACGATGACCACTTGAAGTGACCTGGAATGCCCCATATATTTACACATACACATACACATATATATCGTATTGCCATATCACGGTGTTGAATTCCGATTGAAGTAGAAAACTCGATGGTTTGGCTGGCATCGTTTACCGTCTCCTCTCTCGCTCCTTCCTTTTTGTCTTTTTTTCCTCTCCATCTCTGTTGAAAACGGTCGAGGCGAACGTTCCTTTATGAGCGGTAATTCGTCGCACGCGTCACGATCCAACGTGACGAGCGATCCAACGACTTGCCCTTGGGGTAAGACGGACCCTCCTCATCTTCTTATCCACTTTCTTCTTCCTCCTCGTCTTTCCATCCGCTTCTTCCTTCCCTCTCGTTCGTATTACCTTTTTATCATTTTTCCCTGTTCAAAATACTCGTAGACACACAAAATCTCTCTCTCTCTCTCTCTCTCTCTCTCTCTCTCTCTCTCTCTCTCTCTCTCTCTCTCTCTCTCTCTCTCTCTCTCTCTCTCTCTCTCTGTTTGGTTTAAGAATCCCTGGCCGAAATTCCCAACCATTTTCCTGGCTCCTCGTGACTCGTCCTCTTCCTTCTGCTCGACATCGTCTCTGTACTTTCTTGCAGCAGCGAAATAACCTCCAAAGTCATAGAGAGATATTTCGACCGCAGTGATAAACTGGAAAAGAGTGAGATATTTCGGGTCTGTGTGTGGTCTGGAAAATGGCTCAAGCATGAAAAAGTCATATCCTCTTCTAGCTAGGATATTTGGTCCTCTATTTTTCTGCGCCTGATGCTGCCCGCTGTCAGTCAAACTTCGGGGTGACTCTCATCCCCCGTTGCAATAATATACTCCCACTTTACGGTCGTCGTTGAAAACCGACGTATAAACGTTTCGTATACTGGAACGCTGCTTGGATTTTCTCGTTGATGACCGAAAGAGCAATCCTTCCTCGGATCCTCTCGCTACTCGTACAATAGTAGGTACCAGGCCATGGAAGACATCTGGCAATATCGCCCAGGTAGTTAGGTTGGTCCGGAACTCTTTTGATATCGATACACGCCGGTCAATTCCTTCTTTCACCTTCTATCGTTTGCATATCACAAATTGGGCCCATTACCCAAAACCATCCAACTTCAGTGTCCGCATTCTGTATTACCCTCTAACTTGCGGTCAAAATTGGCATAGTTAGGCAGTTAATCCTTATATAGAGTGGCGAAATTTTTAATGAAAAAGTAATGCATTAATCATATTAATGGCTAATGGAATTTATTTCCATTTACAATTAAATGTTAATGGTTAATGGAAATGAGTTCAATTAACCATTAAATGTTAATGGTTAATGGAAATTATTCCCGTTAACCATTAAATTTTAATGGTTAATGGAAATTATTTTCATTAACCATTATATGTTATTGGTTAATGGTCAATGGGAATTATTTTCATTAATCATTAACATTTAATGGTTAATGGAAATTATTTTCATTAACCATTAAAAAAGTAATGATTAATGCAATACTTTTTCATTAAAAATTTCTCAACCCTGCATTAGGGTGATGCAAATAAAATCGATTTTTTTTAATTCGGTTTGACAGCTGTTAGTACTTGTCAAAAAAAAGTAACTCTCTCAAAATTTGGGCTTTGAAAAAAAAAATTGAGAGGTCGCTCAAATGACTCGATATTTTTTTCGATTTTGACCAACGATCATGATATAGAAATTACGATTTTTCCGTGTCGCAACAAAAAATATACGTATTCCTCATGGCTCTTTCCTTTCAACTCTGGGGAACGTGGTTTAAATAGAGTGCCCACCGGTGATAGTTAAAAGTAAATAAATTTTTACTAAAGCTAACCGAGAGCGTTTGCCAAGATGATACTTGGAAAGTTCGTTGCTGAAACGAAACAAGTCAACTTCGCCAATGTTACTTACTAAACACTAACTAAGAAAGTTGGTAAGAATATCGATTACTATCATTTTAATTAAATGCAATGTCAATGGTGAACGTCAATGGTTAATGGAAATGATTTTCATCAGCCATTAACATTAAATGGTTAATAATTAATGTAAATAATTTCCATTAGCCATTAACCATTAACATTTAATGGTTAATGAAAATAATTTCCATTAACCATTAACATTTAATGATGAATGTAAATAATTTCCATTGACCATTAACATTTAATGATGAATGTAAATAATTTCCATTAGCCATTAACATTTAATGGTCAATGGAAATAATTTCCATTAACCATTAACATTTAATGGTCAATGGAAATAATTTCCATTAACCATTAACATTTAATAGTTGATTGAAATAATTTCCATTAAACATTAACATTTAATGATTAATGTAAATAATTTCCATTAACCATTAACATTTAATGATGAATGTAAATAATTTCCATTAGCCATTAACATTTAATGGTCAATGGAAATAATTTCCATTAACCATTAACATTTAATGGTCAATGGAAATAATTTCCATTAACCATTAACATTTAATGATTAATGCAAATAATTTCCATTAACCATTAATATTTAATGGTTAATGAAAATGATTTCCATTAACCATTAAAATTTAATGATCAATGTAAATAATTTCCATTAGCCATTAACATTTAATGATTAATGTAAATAATTTCCATTAGCCATTAACATTTAATGATTAATGTAAATAATTTCCATTAGCCATTAACATCTAATGGTTAATGGTTAATGAAAATAAATTCCATTAACCATTAACATTTAACGGTTAATGAAAATAATTTCCATTAACCATTAACATTTAAAGATTAATGGAAATTATTTCCATTAATCAATACGTGTTATCGGTTATTGAAAATATAAATGCATTAAAAAAAGTAATGCATTATTTGCAAGCCTGCTTATATATAGCAACAAGAATGCGATACTTTCCGCGCAGTTGAAATTTCACTTTCAGGCCTGAAAGAACAACTCCTTGTCAACGCCGTCGGCGTTGTCATCGTCATCGTTCCTCCTGTGTACGGTATTCCTCACTCTCGTTGCGTGTTGGAACGCTCGCGTGCCACTAATTGTTTGCTGCCGCCTTATACACTGACAGGGTCTCGTGAGCCACACTGGACTCGCGATAAATTGTTGTTGGCGGTCGAGGGAGCGAGAAACACCTAACCGCGTGGAGTAACAATGCGAGCCCGGCTTAACGCGTGTCACGGAACACAGAGAAAGAGAGATGATTTCCCTTCGTTCACTCCCAAAGCTCGCTTGTCTGAGAGTCTTTCGGAACCAGCTACGACTGGTGACTAGTGTTTCGTTGCATTAACACGAGGAACCTCGTCCCTCTTTCGCCCTCTCTTTCTCCTTCCAGAGAGGGTTGAATCGTGGGTGTGTGAGTCATGTACATCTTATATAACATCCTCAGGTAAGGCAACACATGCCTTTGCAAACTTTAATGTACACGACCGAGAGTTTTCGAGTTTAGCGAAAAGTTTCGGGTTCGCCAGCACCAACTTCGTTGCATCTTCGCTCGTGCCGATTCTATCTATACACACAAGTCGATCTCCTCCATGAAGGGAGGAAGTTGAAAAGAAAAAGATTGGTTGTTCATGAACTGGAGAAAAATATTTTCACCGCAAACCTATTTCGTATTTCTTATCTTCGGGGATTCTTCACTCATGTGGCCTTCGAGAGTTTCACGATATTCCATTCTTCTGAGCACTGTAAAAATGTTATTAAATTTAATATACAGAAATATGAAATTTCAATAACAAGTATGCGAAATCGAAATTAATATACGTGGTATTGGAAAATTAACGATTTCATCTTAAATTTAATATTTGTATATTAAAATTAAGAGTGGACATTGAAAATTAATATCCCCGTATATGAAAATGGTTTTTGTATACTTATTCACAATTTTAAGATACATTATTGAAAATTAATACACTCATTTCTCAAAATTCCAATCAATCACTGAAAACAAATGTCTTCAAATATAATATTTAAAAAAAAGTATTTACGAGAGGGTGACGGTTCTTTTCAAACAGTTTCAAGGGTTTACATAACTAATAAAGGATCAGAGGCTCTGAAATTAAGTTACGAGGGGTCACGTAACTTACGAGGGGTCAGGAATGCTGGAATTAAGTTTTGCGCGGCTTTGTGTAACCTACGAGGGATCAGGGGTCGTGAAATTAAGTTACGAGAGGTAGCTTAAGTTACGAGGGGTCACTTAAGCTACGAGGGGTCAGTTATTCAGGGATAAAGTTTTTAGAGTTTACATCATTTGTATATCACACAATTAGAGGGAGTTCATAAGTAGTTGGTAGAGTAATAGTTAGCGTGTTCGATAGTTAGGTACTATAGGTAGGATAGTGGTTAGGGTCGAGGATTCGAATCTCGGTTGGAGAGAAAAATTAGATCGGACAATTCGCGCGGATTTTTTTTCTATGTATAGCTTTTTAGGGCCGGTAAACTATGCATATTAAATTATTCTGCAAGGGCTATATATTTTTTATAACACGTTTAACAACAATTGACTCCGGTTACGCTAACGTAATTTGATTTTTTAATATTAATTAATATTTAAGATTAATATTTGATTTTTCACATACTTGTATCGGAATATTACTATACACATGTATATGAAAATTAATATACAGTATATGCATAAAAACTTCATATTTTTTTATTAAATGTACCTCAAACATTTTTTACCGGGTCCTTTTACGGAAATTGCTGAAAATGCTGAATTGAAATCCTGAAATCCTGAATTGAAGATAATAGTGAAACTAGTTGATCAAATCTTTTTTTCGTCGAATCCTTAATGTCAGCAGAAGTGCGTCAAATGGTGCATCGATGGGAATAATAGTTTTCTAAGTTATTACAGAATATTACAATCAGCAACGACCCATTTCTCAATGTTTGTCCATCTTCGAATATCTACTGGAAAAGAACGAAGTTTACACTGCACTGGATGGAAAAGTCTCGCGTTCAATATCTTCCGTTCCAATTTTCGCTCTATTTTCTAGCCATCAATTCTTGCTATTCTTCCCCAATTGTATGCAGGTTTCACGCGTTACCAGAGGGAAGAGAGCTTCTCTCATTTTCTTTCCAGTCGTCAAGAGAGAGAGAGAGAGAGAAACGGAGTCAAGGCATCGAGCCAGACATCGTGACGTCTTATTGAATGTATAATTCAAATTTCATCGTATGAATAATGCGCAATGATGTGTCGAGTTACAAGAGAGAAAGATGTGGTAAGGTGTCAGAGAGAGCGAGATACGAGGAGGAAAAGAAAACGAGAGAGAGTTTCATGTTGCGACGACGGGGTGATAAATAATAGAGGCAAAGTCGTACGTTTCCATCCTCATTTCTGTCTTTTGCCATCATCGTTCCGCTTTCTTTTCTAACTTTTACTCATATTTTTCTTGCAGTTCCTGCCTTTCGTTTCTCTCTGTGTTCATTTTTGTGGGTTACCTCATCCTGAAATATTCAAAATTTGTCTATAGATATACAAACATATAGGGTATGTTCCATTGACCTAGAATCATGAAATTTGGCCAAAAGCAAGCTTTCCCACAAAAAAAAACTAAGCGTTACTCTCAGCATGTTTTTTTAGGGCGTTTTAATATTATTTATTGATGAGGTCTACCCGGCTTCAAAGCCAAGAGACAACTTCCTTGACTGGCGAAACAGCGCCTCTATTTATACGGACCCGTCCGCTCGTGATTGGTCGATGATCGCGGAGTGGGGGTAAGCAGCGCAGCTGATTGGTCGGAGATCGCGGAGTGGGGGTAAGCAGCGCCGCTGATTGGTCGGAGATGGCGGAGTGGGGGTAAGCAGCGCCGCTGATTGGTCGGAGGTCACGGAGTGGGGGGTAAGCAGCGCCGCTGCTTGGTCGGTGATCGCGGGGTGGGGGAAGCAGCTGCTTGCTGATTGGTCGGAGATCGCGGAGTGGGGGTAAGCAGCGCGGCTGATTGGTCGGCGGACGCGGACCATGGAAAGACTTTGATTACATCGAAAAACACAAGAAAAAAAATCACCGAAGGTTAACGATAGATTTTTTTTGCTGATAACAGGCTCCAGTTTTTTCATGAATTTATATATTTACAAAAATCGCAGTCAAATGCATGTTGAATGCTCATGAAGTTCTTGTCTCATTCAGTCAGCACTTTCCATTAAAAAAACGTCAAGAGCTTCGAGCCTTTCTCCTCTCATGCTGAATCCTCCACCTTCGCCGCCTTCTGACAATGCTGAATTCCGTCGCGACGGTGATTTTTCCGAAAGGATCGAAACGCATCTTCGGAGCGACGTATTTCACGATTGCAAACAGTCAACGTAAACACGAGATACGGCGCGTTTTCTTCACGCTCGTACGAGCGCAAACTCGTTCGTCTCCGCTATATGCGAACGGATAACGCGATTATATAAATATAGATATGCAGATATGGCGGGGAATATAAGATCATACGCGAAGAAAAGAGCCGCGAATCTTCGGCTCAGAGGACGCAGCGGGTATTTCCGTCACGTAAAAAAATCTTTTAATCCCCGTTTTCCAATTTTTTCCTTGTCATCCGCTGAGACCACCCCGCTTTTTCTTTATCTATCCACCCCCTTCGCTCTCTCGCTCTCTCTTTCTCTCGCCCTTTCTTTCTCCGTACCATTTCTATTCTTCTCCGAGCCCTTGGAATTCATTCTCCCCCGTCGACCGTGCATTCTTCACTATCTGTCTTATGCGTATTTCACTCTGTGAGGATTCACGAGAGTGGAACGGGGAGGAAAGAAAAGCGTCTCCGGTGTGGGAGCGAGATTTTTCTCTGGGATCGTGCGACCAGACTCTTCCCTTTTTACTCTCCCTCCCTTTCCTTCCCTCTCTCTCTCTCTCTCTCTCTCTCTCTCTCTCTCTCTCAGCCTTAACCTCATGCTTCGCAAGACTCGTCCTCTCTCACGTATGCTGGAACATTTTCTCGGTATACCAATCTGCATTCTTTCCTCCACCAATGCACAGACGAAGCTGACGTAATTCGTCGTTGCACATTCTACCTATAATAGAAATTCGAGATGGCTCCCTCCCGACCCTTCGTCTTTTCACTGCTCGTCACGTTCGTGTCTCACGACGTTCCCTCAAACTCGTCTTCCCGGTCATATTCATCCGGATCCTCTCTGGCTTGCGCAGCTCGTTTTTCTGCCGAATGTCATCAATGTGAACAGTACAGAATTACATGAGTCGATCCGATAAGAATGGACTCCAAAAATGATAAGTCAAGTACCGTCCATTTTTGGAAATGCTGGTGATATTTTTGTGCTTGACCAATTTTAAAGTGCCTGCAGGGAAGATCCAAGATTCAAAGACAATTGAATTTCAAAGAGCCAAGCAATCGAAAAGCCAGATTGATAATTCGAGATAGAGTCCCAGTTTTCTTTGTTCAAAATAAAGCACCTTTATTCCGTGACTTATTGCAAACATATTTTTGTACAAAAAAATACTTTATTGATATTATTCCGAATTTAGATTCATCCAATAGCTAGATTCTGATGTTAATTTTCGGAATGATGGGTTGAAAACTTAGCAACCGTTTACACAAATTCGAAAAGAGGGACGTTTACTGGGCTGGTAACTCCAGAATTAATTGCAATTGTTATTTGAATTTTTGGGAACACATTTTTAATTAGTTCTGCTGACAATTTATGGAGAAAAACAACTCAATTTTTTTTTCATCCAAACCTATTTCCCCCCTTAAAATTCATAGAGTACTCGAGTGATTTTTACTGGCAGCTCAGTATGAAAAATCACTGCGGACTAATTCATGAATAACCGATGAATTAAAGAGGCTACTCTAAGATTTAAAAAAAATTGATTTTTTCTTTTAAGATACGTTAGTATCTATAGAATTATATTCCAAAATATTATGTGCGTGAAAATCCCTAAGTAGGGGAGCGTGGGGATAGTTGTAACAGGGGTAAGTTGTAACACTCAATTTTTACCGGGAATTAAAAACATTCCGATTTAATTTTTTTGCCGAATGTGCTTCTTATAACTCGCAGCATAATGTAAACACCGCTAATACCCCGCGAGACATCAAAATAAGATAATATGCACATGAGCTCTATTTCGGCCAGGTTTCGTAAAAAAAATACTTACGAAAATTTTGATTTTGACTATTAAAATTAAATTAATTGTTTATTGTTTTTTCCTTGTTACATCGTAAATTTAACTGGCTTTCATTTGCTTTTTTTAAAAAATTATTCCAAAGTTTGTAGTTTTTGAGATATTTCATTAAGTAGACATAATGAGCCCATGGGGCAAGTTGTAACATGTTAGAACTTGCCCCATGCGCGTGTATTTTTTTCTGCTCTCAACATGTATTTGTATAAATAATATTATTACGACTTGTAGTACAGTGATTACAAAGTATTACAAATTATTTGCGGCTTTTTGTGCATTCTTTTACTCTTCTTTGCTCTAATATTGCCCAGAAAAATATGCCAAGTTATTGTATTGTATTTTTTTTAGCATGAGAGACTACCAAAGATTATAATCATCGCAAGAATGAACCACGATGAATAATACAAGACTGCGAACCAATAAAAACGTGTTCATTCTTATAAATGTTGCCAGTCTTTTCATTGTTACAACTTGCCCCGAGTCTGTTACAACTAGCCCCAGACATGGGGTAAGTTGTAACAGCTCCCATTTTTTCAAAAAACGTCTGGTGTAAAAGATGGGTAAAGATTAAAAATTATTTTTCAATTGGAATTAGTGCTCGGATATATACTTTACAAACTCTCTTACTCACAATCTTAAAAGCATACATATTTTAGGTGTTACAGGCCTTTTTCCAAAAACTGTTACAACTAGCGCAACCCTTCCTGTTCATGTCCTGACTTTTTGCAAACTTTAAACCCGTTTATCTTAAAACTACATTTTTTAAGTCGATCGAACTCATAACTCAAACAAGTTTCAACCGATTCATTTGAAATTTCAACTCTACATTCAAAATAACGTTCTCTAAAGCACTACATAGGATTTTTCCATTATATTGCATAGTTCCTTCTTAATAAACAATTTCCTGGCATTTCATAATTTTTGATCTAGAAATGCACCATTTTTACAAAAAACAATATATCAAAAAAGTTCTGCGCACTTCTCCAGCTATTTTGATATATAATCAAAAAAACTTTGGTGTCTCATCGTAACTCAAAAATTATGGGAACTGTTGGTCCGGCCCTTGACCTTCCACAAATATAGGTGTCATTGGAAAAATGCTGCAAAGTCATACGAAAAATAATTTTGTATTGCCAATTAGATGTAGAAATCACCTTTTTTGTAAATTCTATTTATTTTATGGTTTCGCTGAAAAAAAAATCACGAAATATGCTCTTTCTTGGCCAGTAGAGTGGCCCAAGGCCTTAAAACATGGGATGTTGCACTGTATATGTCTCCATCCATATTCCGATTGACGGAAAGAGAAAGGGACTTAACTTCTGCCGGTTAACTTGTGAGGACGAGTGTACCGAGTCCTTTTAATTGTTATCAGCCATCATATATGTAAGCGTGAATGATAGAGGGGACCGAATCAAAGCTTGCCCGAAGGGCGATTGGCGATGTGCCAAAAGTTGGACCGCATATAATTGAAGACACAGCATCGCAAAATGCTCGCACGTTTATACCTCGATTTTCACACGCGTTATTCTCTTCTCGCTTATATTATACAAATCACTGACAACATTAGCTAGAGAAAGAGAGAGAGAGAAAGAGAGAGAGAGAGAGAGAGAGAGAGAGAGGCGAGACGAGGCACACAGATAGCTGTGTGCAACCTTCGACACGACGCAAGATTATAAATCAGGACAATAATTAGTCGACCAACAGACTCAGAGTTGAATCTCTTACCGTGTATTTTCTGACGACGAGAAACAATCGTAAAGTTGGCACGACGATTTATAACACTGGCAGAAAACGTGTGATATCTCTTCTGTAAGTGCCATCGTCGAGCATGAACCTTTTCGATACGATTGTTCGATGTTCAAAGCAATGCTCAATTTAGTTGGGCGATTTGAAACTTTCGATTTCATGACCTTAAATTGAGAACTTGAACTAGCTCTGTCAACTTTAATTGAATTAACTCGGTCAACTTTAATTGAATTATTTGAATCGACTCTGTCGACTTGAATTGAATTATTTGAAATTACTCTGTAAACTTGAATTGAATTATTTGAATCCACTCTGTCAACTTGAATGGAATTATTTGAGTTCACTCGATCAACTCGAATTGAATTTTTCGAATTCACTCGGTTAACTTGAATTAAATTATTTGAATTCACTCCCTCAACTTGAATTGAATTATTTGAATTCACTCTGTCAACTTGAATTTAATTATTTGTATTAACTCTGCCAACTTGAAGTGAATTATGTGAATTCACTCTGTCAACTTGAATTTAACTATTTGAATTCACTCTGTCAACTTGAATTGAACTATTTGAATTCACTCTGTCAATTTGAATTGACTTATTTGAATTCATTCTGTCAACTTCAATTAAATTATTTGAATTAACTCTGTCAACTTGAATTGAGTTATTCTAATGCACTCTGTCAACTTGAATTGAATTATTTGAATTCAATCGGTCAACTTGAATTGAATTATTTAAATTCAGTCTGTCAACTTGAATTGAATTATTTCAGTTCACTCCGTCAACTTGAATTGAATTATTTCAGTTCACTCTGTCAACTTGAATTGAATTATTTCAGTTCACTCGGTCAACTTGAATTGAATTATTTGAATTTACTCTGTCAACTTGAATTGAATAATTTGAGTTCACTCGGTCAACTTGAATTGAATTATTTGAATTCACTCGGTCAACTTGAAATGAAGTATTTGAATTCACTCTGTCAACTTGAATTTAATTATTTGAATTCACTCGGTCAACTTGAATTGAACAATTCGAATTCACTCAAACAACTTGAATTGAACTATTTGAATTCACTCCGTCTACTTGAATTGAATTATTTAAATTCACTCTGTCAACTTGAATTGGATTATTTTAATTCGCCCTGTCAACTTGAATTGAATTATTTGAATTCACTCGGTCAAATTGAATTGAACTATTTGAATTCACTCTGTCAACTCGAATTGAATTATTTGAATTTGAGTTTTTTCCAAAGGATAACAATGGCTTCTCGTAGATATACGCTGAGAGAACAAGTGATCAATTATCGATAAAATATTTTCGTCACACAATTTTCTGTCCCGGAGATACGAGGCTGTCCACCCTCGTCTCGTTTTGCATCATCGCACACCGCTTTATATGGCGTATAATTGGCCACACGAGTGGTCACTACTCTCTGCCGAACTGCCAATTTCACGTGACGAATGACCTACCCGGGGAAACCGAGTTTAGCCACTACTAAACTTGGCCGGTTGTCGTGTATTCGCGACGCAAACGCGCTTTCTCGGCTATGTCTGTCCCATCCCTAATTCTATCGCCAACGCTCTCTCAGCCATTGGAACTCGAGAGTCTGGCTTGGGCATGGTCAAGCAGCATATAGAAGGACCGACAGCGACCCAACACCAGTGCTATATTCGACGAATTTGACATGTTCGACGTAATCGGGCACACCGGAAAAGTTTCGCGTCTCCAATTCGGTCCGCGATTCCAATATCGTATTATACTGTCAAACGTTGGTTATCCCCATTAATCTAGACTCGTTAGGTCACAAATACGTTTGTATATAAACATCCCGCTATCTCTGAATTATCGATCAGAAATGTATCGTCATCGTGATTGTGATTTTCGAGCAAATATTATTATACCGGAGGCGATGGTCACCGATTGCAATCAACTAAAATTGCCAAGAAACTTAAGGGGGTTTTCTGGTATAGATCTTTGTAAAAATCCCGTTTTTTCTCAGCATATTCCTTATGTTTGGACCTTTGAGAATATATCTTCGAAATTTTCAAATTCCAATAATTTACAGAGTTATCTTTAGTTTTCTCAACATGGCTGACACGATATCTCAAGTTCTGCTCAAACGATTTACTTTAAGTTTATTTTTTGATTACAAAATTATTTTTTTTACTGCTGTACAAAAATTTAAAAAAAAAACGTCGAAAAACGCCATTTTTGTTCAGACAGTCGCCATTTTGCGAAATTGGTTTTTTCCGTTTTCTCTTTCGGCTATAACGACATTCTTACCAATTAATAATATTTTTTTGAATCTTGTATCGGATAACTGGAAAGATTGCAATCTTGTCAGTCAACGGACCCTTTTTCTAGCTTCAACTTTACCAGCTTGTAACTCATTTAACCCGTAATGATCATACTTGCTCAGAATATCATTATAGTCACGCTGGGTCAATTTGACCCGAGTCAACTTTGAGCGACTACTGAAGCAAGACGACGCGTTATATTTCCGTATAAAAATTCAGAGACATTATTTGAACATTGAAAAATATGCTCTCGTCGATGAAACTGTAGATTTTCAATATTTAAGTACTGAAAAAAATTCATGATCAAAAGTGTCCTGAAAAATACGGTTTGCTACTTAAAAATTCATAACTTTTTCAATTTTCAATATTTTTTCGTAAAAATTTAGCACGATACTCTTGAGTTATACTACATTCATGAAAAAATAGTTTAGAATAAAAATATTTTTTAATTTTTAAGTACTGAAAAAAAATTCCTGATAAAAAGTGTCTAGAAAAATACGGTTTTCTACTTGAAAAATCATAACTTTTTCAATTTTCAATATTTTTTCGTACAACTTTAGCACGATACTCTTGAGTTACGGTACTTTCATAAAAAAAAAGTTGATAAAAAATGTCTGCTTATCTACCGTAAACTAGACATTTCAGTCCTGTTTTGCCTATTTACTACTTTCGATATTAGATTTAACAAAAAAGCCCGGGTCAATTTGACCCACGATGATCTTTACGGGTTGATTTTTATATTCTCGAAAATTTTCTTGTTCATTGTCAAAATATTAATAAATATGCTGTAAAAAAAGAAAATGGTGGAAATTTTTTTTATTGAGGGCGACAAAACGCTTAAAATATATGTCTCTAGACCAGAATAACGCCCTTAAATTACGTTTAAAATTGTAATTTTTATTTTATTTTTCCGATACACTGAGAATCCATTTAGTTGCAAAAAATTTAGTTGATTGAATATTAATTTGTTTGAAATAATGAAAGTATAATTAATTCAAGAAATGGATTTGGTTAACCATAAGATATGAGGTGAACGAAATTATTTCGTCAATTTCCAGATACAGTTTAGTCCAAGTTGCTGTACAGAAATATTTAATTGATTTCTAGTAAATTTTAACTAAATAAATTTAGCTGTAACAAAAAAACAATTCGTATTTTCAATCACACAATTTATTCGGTACAAATATATTTATTTGATTGAACTGAAACTTTGCTTATTCGAGTAATGATTTAACCTATTTAACTAAAACTTCCACTGTATCTTTGTTGAATTACCAAAATGATCTCGTTGAACATCCGGAGACAAATATTTGGTCGAGTCAAACAAATGTTTGCATTTTCAACAAAATTTTTTTCTCAGTGTAGAATCAGCATCCCCCGATTTAGGGGAAGTGGCTTTTACCGCTTTAAGCATCTTCAATATTCCCGACGAGAACTCTTCTACATAGTTATACGAATTTGAGTATGCTCGTTGGTACTTTCGAAAGGCTGTTGCTTCACTGAGGAACGTTAACCCTTATAAGCTGCAGCTGCGCAGCCACCCTCTTTATGCGCGTTTATATCTATACGCAGTGAGCCTGTGGTTGCAGTCAAGGAGGCCACGAAAGCTTTGGCTTTTCTGTGAATAGCCCCCTAATTTCGGGACCAAAAGTACCCCGGGTATCGGTTGGTGCGGAGCGTACCTCATAACCAAAAACCCCGCAGAAGCCACAAAAGAGAGAACGGGGTTGGAGAAAGTGAGGGGGGAGAGAGAGAGAGGGAGCGATAGAAAGGGTTGGTGGTGAGCTAGAACTGGGGAAAGCGTGGGCTCTTCCATAACGATCCGGTGTCACGCCATCCGAATTACCATGCTATTTTCGTGGCCAATGATTGGCCCCGACTTATCGATTCCTCAACTCCAACCTGGGAATAGCCTAAATCCATCCCTTCCACGTTTAGGTAGGGAGTTAGGTATGAGTCGGGGAACTACTGTGGAATGTCTCTCGCAAAACGATCGCCTCGAGTCGACAAATCGATTCACTTCGAGGTCTCTCGAGCCCGAAAAGGGAATTTCTTTCTCCATTAAAAGAACTTTGAATAACATTTTTCAATCAACTCTTTTACCTGGCTAAATGAAATGCGATGCCTTTAACCACTTCTCGAGTTCACTGGCTTTACTTCTATAAAAAGTTCTGACGAGAATCGAATGGATTTTTTAATTAACACACTATTGTAGTCAATTTCTTAAAACTCAAAATTGACTCTTTTTGCTAGCTCATGAAGATAAAAAATGATTTTTCAATTGATTTTCGGTTTTTCTAGTAAAAGGAACAATTCTCTTTGTCAATTTATTATTAACCTAATTTTCAGTCAATTTTGAAGCTTTTCCATCATGGCTTTCATTCAATCCAAATGAAATGGTTTTTCATTGAAATTTCGCTCACATTCGGACAGCATTTTGTACAAAGCTGGCGTTATACTCTGGTCAAACGGTTTCCTTTTTCCCTCAATTTACCGGCAAAAGAGGTACACAATGTGTGTGTGTGGGTGTGTGTGATGAAATTGACCGCACACACGTCGTATTCGAAGAGCTCTAATTTCTGATGGACCGAACGTGAACGAAATGACTCGACCTAGACACCCCCTCATTGGGGATGGCGCCACCAGCGAACCAACCACTTTGAAACCCTGCTATATAATTTCCTATGCCCCAATCGTTCGTCGGAGATCGCGAAATATGAGCAAAGAGAGAAAGAGAGAGAGGGGGAGATATCCAGTCTTCAAAATCGCAATGACGTCCGACTCGCCAGACGATTTCGTTTACCTTTCGTCTGTTTTCTCCCTCTTTTCCCTTTTTTTATCCTTTCTTCGACGTCAGGGTTGCCAGTGAGTCACTATTGTCACTATTGGTCACTATTTCTAAATCGTGTCATTTTAAAGATAATTTTAAAGGTGATATTCTAAAATCATGTCATTTTAAAGACTTTAAAAATCTGCCAAAAATCGAAAAATCATCGGAATCAGATGAACCAAGCGAGATTTTGAAGCTTGAACGATTACGAAGAGAATAAGCTCGTGCTCAAACCGCAATTCTATTTAGAAAGTAAATTACAGCCATTTTGGTGAACCGATTGAATTTTGGCCAAAATTTTTTTTTTTCGGGCCATAAATCAATCCCCTCCCCCCTGAACACAAATCTATCTATAGTTTTTTCGAAAAATCAAAATCTTCATGAATTTTTATTAAAAATATTTTTACTCGATATTAGCTACATTCTGAAAAACCTCAAAATCGCGAAATTTATTTTTCGTACTTAAAGGCTGTCACTGAACTTAATTTTTGTAAAAATGAGAGCACTTTAAAAATCACAAAAAAAAATGGAAAGGATCTTCAAAAATTCGCAAAAATCAATTGTCGAACTTTAGAAACCTGCAAAAAATCGAAAAACCATCAGAATCGGATAAACAAAGCGGCGTTCTAATGCCTCAACGATTACAAAGAGAATAAGCGCTGTCCGGAGCTAAAATTTTGAGTAGAAAAAGAGTTACACCTATTTTAGTGGACAAACCCAATTTTGGCAAACATGCAAAAAAAAAATTTATTCTTTTTTATCTTAAAAGTTAGATCGACGTATTTTGTCCCTCTGAACACAAATCTACCAATAGTTTTTTCAAAAAATCACTATTCTGTCACTATTTCTGCAAAAGATGTTACCGATCCACTATTTTTGACCCTCTGAAACGCTTTACGAACGCGTGACCTTTCTCTCCTTCGCTCTCCTCGAAATACAGAAAAGAAAATATGAAACAACCCTTTTCATGGCACTTGAAGTATCTTCGGGGAAATAATTATTGACAAATCGCTTTTTTTGCCTCCTGACAGCGTATAACCCCTTAATCGGTCATTCAATATTGTCTTACACCTTTTGTCTCATCTTCTCTCTCTCATTCTCTGTATTCTTGATATTTTTCATCATGAAGGACTGAATTATGTTAGCAGCGCAAACGAGAATTGACAGAGCATTAACGCTTGTTTACACACACCAAGATACACGTATGGACGTAATAATCCCCGACATAGTCCAAGAATCGATGTTACGGCCGAGGTGTGTACGTACAACGGCCAAGCGCAATTGGGTCGAACGTTCGATGCTGTTACGACAGCGGGGTGACAGAATATCGATATCAGCGTTGACGTTACGAATTATGCGAGTGCAGTATATATGTATGTATATGTCCGTATAACCGTGACTCAACGTTTCTCGGAGGCTTACAATAGTCAGCGTTCCACTCGCGGTTATAATTCTAGCCCATCTCCCACTCGCTTCTCGCGTGTTATTCGCGTCCCCTCGATTGACGATGCGTGCGATACCACGTAAATCGATAATCGCGATACGTTTGGCATCTTGGAACGTTCCTCGTTATCCGATAATTAATCGAACACAATGGCGAGACCCGATATCCCATCGCCATACACATCAACTCGTTCGTTCGTTTCTATGACGATGCATATCCAAGGTTGCAAAATTTTTAATGAAAAAGTAATGCATTAATCATTGCTTTCATTAACCATCAACATTTAATGGTTAATAGAAATTATTTTCATTAACCATTAAAATTTAATGGCTGATGGAAATTATTTCCATTAACCATTAAAATTTAATGGCTAATGGAAATTATTTTCATTAACCATTAAAATTTAATAGCTAATGGAAATTATTTTCATTAACCATTAAAATTTAATGGCTAGCGGAAATTATTTTCATTAACCATTAAAATTAAATGGCTAATGGAAATAAATTCCATTAACCATTAAAATTTAATGGCTAATGGAAATGATTTCCATTAATCAATAAATGTTAATGGCTATAATGAAAGATATTTTCAATTATCGATAAGAATAAATGGGTAATGAAAATTATCTCCATTAATCATTACGTGTTGATGGTTAATGAAAATAATTTCCACTAACCAATAACATTGAATGATCAATGGAAATAATTTCCATTAATTAATAAATGTTAATGGTTAATGGAAGTTATTTTCAATTATCAATAAGAATTAATGGTTAATGAAAATTATCTCCATTAACCATTACGTGTTGATGGTTCATAAAAATAATTTCCACTAACCAATAACATTGAATGATCAATGGAAATAATTTCCTTTTATCAATAAATGTTAATGGTTAATGAAAATTATCTCCATTAACCATTACGTGTTGATGGTTCATGAAAATAATTTCCACTAACCAATAACATTGAATGATCAATGGAAATAATTTCCTTTAATCAATAAATGTTAATGGTTGATGGAAGTTATTTTCAATTATCAATAAGAGTTAATGGTTAATGAAAATTATCTCCATTAACCATTACGTGTTGATAGTTCATGAAAATAATTTCCATTAACCAATAAATGTTGATGGTTAATGGAAGTTATTTTCAATTATCAATAAGAGTTAATGGTTAATGAAAATTATCTCCACTAACCATTACGTGTTGATGGTTAATGAAAATAATTTCCTCTAACCAATAACATTAAATTGTTTTCGTTAACCATTAGCATTATGGTTAATTGTAATAATTTTCATTAACCAATAACATTAAATGGTTCATGGAAATTATTTCAATTAATCAATAAGATTTAATGGTTATTGAAAATGTAAATGCATTAAAAAAAAGTAATGCATTATTTGCAATCCTGTGCATATCATACCCAAACCTTCGTTGGGGCGGACTCCAACGTCGGTAAGTTACCGACCGAGTTAACAAGCCAGAGACTTGTTTTCTGATAGAGATATTATTCGAAAGAGTTACTATTACAGAGTAGATTAATTCTGGTAGGGTTATCTTCTATTGAGCAGAGATCTTATTCGATAGAATTGTTAATTGGTATTACGACAGTGTTTTATTGTGGTAATTAGAGGAAAGATTCTTGTGCCCTCCTTTGCTAAAAATTTCAAAAAAAAGAAACAGAGGTAAGGTCGGAAAATTAATGGCTCGGTGGAAAGTGCATTGAAGTTCAGTTTGGTAGATTTGGCATACCGATAGTTCACGACGATTGATGTTTGTCCGATAACCTCGCGCATGGGGGGACACCATGTTTCCGCGTTAATGGCATTTGCCGGTAGAGGCACGAGGGAGTAAGGAATCATCACGTATCCATACACACATATATCCACGCATTGTCCAACGAGCGTAGAACGGTATAGCCAAGCGCGATTAGATAAGCTCATACCGTATGCATATGCTCGGTTCAACGGGGGCGTTCGGTCTTATCGGCGTCGCTGGTAAACGCTCAACGTCGACACGTGATAGAGAGCAAGAGAGAAAAAGAGAGAGGGAGAGAGAGAGAGAGAGGCTTCCGTACATTGGAAACTAATAGTGCAGTATCCACCCATTTCGTACATATGTAACTTCATACCACGTCATAGCAAACATTGCATTGTGTTTTTTCGTATGAACACGCTTTTTTCACATATGCATTCCATTCATAGAAAAACTGTCGCAAACAGCTGAAAAAGCTGCCAATGTTTTAGAAACGTTTTTGTAGACATGAATAAATTCATAAAAATACACAAATTCAAGGATCGGGGAATTGTTATTTTATTGAGTATTCAACTTATTTTATAGCAATTATTATTGAGAAATCTGAAAAATTATCAGAGATGTAGGTATTATTTTAGGAATTGATTTTATCCCTTTTGTCTCGTTGATAGCTTCCTGAAGGATTATCGAAAATTAATTTTGAAAAAATATATACAATCCAGAAAAGTTTGGAAACACTCGCCTCGATTCCGCACCGCACAAAAAATTTCACTGATCTTTTAAAAATGAAGGTAGGTCAATTGGACAAACGGCGTTTCAAAGGGGATATGCTTAGCTTCATTTTTCTTTTTCCAAAAACTTTTTTCGATTTTTTTTTAACCCCGTACGCCCTTTGAAAGATGGTCGTTTTTTGGATTTTTTGTTGGCGTCAAAATTTTGGCGCATGGCCCATGTAAATTTTTGGTTCACTGTTTTTTGCATGAAAAACTTGTAGGAGAGAGTATAAGCTTCAATTTCGTTTTTTGAAAAGTTTCGTACAATTTTTTTTTTTTTCAAAAATATTCAATTTTTTGCAAAAAACGACCATATTTTTAAAATGTCGCGGAACTCGAGAGCTACTGGGTTTTCGTGAAAAGCACTAAGAAGGTAAAAAGTTGTGTACAATTTTCTGGATTCAATGACATTTTTTTAGAATTTTTTTCCTGCATTTTTTTTTCAAAAAATATCGACAGGAAAAAATTTCGGAAAAAAAATGTTGCAAAAAAATTCTGAAAAAATTGCATTGAATCCAGAATAATTGTGTGCAACTTTTTACTCTCTTAGTAATTTCACGAAAACTTGGTAGTTTTAGAGTTAAGCGCCATTTTATAAATATGGTCGTTTTTTTTCGAAAAGTTTAATATTTTGCGAAAAAAAATCGTACGAAACTTTTTAATAAACGACATTGAAGCTTATACTCCCCCCACAAGTTTTTCATACGAAAAACAGAAAAAAACAAAATTTCGTGGGTCGTGCGCCAAAATTTCAGCACAAAAAAAGCCAAAAAACGACCACGTTTCAAAGAACGTACCGAGTTCAAAATAAATCGAAATTTTTTTTTGGAAAATTGGAATGAAGCTGAATATGCCCCCTTCGAAACGCCGCTTGTTGCATTGAAATATCTTTATTTTTAAAAGAGCAGTGAAATTTTTAGTGTGGCGCGGAATCGGGGCGAGTGTTTCCAAACTTTTGAGCGGGAGTGTATGTACAATTATTTATTCAAATGTAACATGGAGTCCCGTTTTAATTATTAATCAATCGCAGATATCCGGTGTCAGTTGAACATTGAGCCACGGAAATTCAACTTGGGGATAAATGAATTCTCTCAATGTATTATTAACGTTCCTCTTAATTAAGAGGTTATATATTGAGGTCGAAAAAAGCTATTTTTCAAGAATTTTTTCCCGTTTTAGTTATAAATCGCAGATATCCGGTGTCAGTTAAACATTGAGCCACGGGAATTCAACTCGGGGATAAATAAATTCTCTCAATGTATTATTAACGTTCTTCTTAATTAAGAGGTTGTATATCGAGGTCGAAAAAAGCTATTTTTCAAGAATTTTGTCTGAAAAAACACTTTAATTCATTAACGTAAAAATTCATATACATATTTTTGTAACTTTTTACTTTATTTTTAAAATTTTCTTGTCAAGTATTTTGCGGATTGACATGAAATTTTCTGTGTATATAAATAAAATTAAAAAATCGATTTTTCGAATCTCTTAAAGTTTCACCAAAATCAAAATACACCAACTATAATTCGAACGACGATAAAGTCCTAATTTTTGTCGTGATTGTTTAATACGATATCGTTTTAAACCTCAATACGAGAGGAACTAAAAGAGCCAGGATAAGGCACAAAGAAGGTAAATCTTTGTTTATCAAAACTACGGCGACGAGAGAGTTGAATGCAAAATGGTGCACCTGGAATTTATGAATAATTCGCGTTAGTGGTTTTCATAAGGAGCCTGCGGTTATAAGGACGGCAAAACATTAAAATAAAACACGTAGAACAAGGGAGTCCCGAGGAAGAGGGTGGAAGAAAAATACTTTTCTCTCGTTTGGCCTTTTCGCTCATTCGTTAATGGAAAAATTATACCGAAGGGTTTTTGGATGGGTGTACACTTACATCCATATATACATGCACACACTTAAATGGATTTATATATGGGGCATTCCACGTCAAATCTCGCGGTCATCGGCCTGACCTCCTCGGATTTTGATGTCCAATGAATAGTGGGTTTCGTTAAATACCTTAACCTTAAATAAAACGGATGATTCAAACACAATTGAAGAATTAAAAAATCATAGTAATTATTTTTGGCCGATTATGTTTTCGTGAAAAAATTTCATGAATTTAAAAAAAGCCCCTCTTTATGTTGTCCCTCAATTTAACCATTTTTTAGTTCGGGCAACCCCTAAAAAATGAAATAAAAATTTCTAAAAATTTGAGGTCATATTTTGGACCAAACGAAACCTACGATTCATTGGACATCGAAATCCGAAGGGATCAGGCCGATGATCGCGTGATTTGACGTGGAATGCCCCATATATTTATGTATCTATAGATAGGGGGTGGTGAAACCCCATTGCAAAAGAGAAAGAGGAGCAGGTCTTCTTTGTGGCTTTCCTCGCGGCTCGGGTCATGCTAACGGGGTTGAACGTTCCATAAAGACGCGGCCAGCGTCGTCGTCGTCGTCGTCGTCGTCGTCGTTGTCGTCACAAAGAAATTCGGTACTCTTCGCCCTGGCGCTGTTAGCGCAGCGTAAACTTGGTCCACCGAGAGAGCTCTCTTTCCGCGTTACTCTATATAGAGAGACCCCTCTACCGTCCGTTACTAGACCGACATAACCCGTACACCGAGAATGCCCGGCCAAATATGCTTTTAAGAAGGCAGCTGGCACAGCCAAGGTATTCTTAACTCGCCTTTGCGTCGAAAGAGGGGAAGAAAGTAAGAGAGAGGGAGAGAGAGAGAGAGCGAGAGAGAGTGGCTCAAGGGTCGATGCTTCAGAAAGCTTTCGAGAGCTTTCACGAACCGCCTCAGTTGCGTCCCTGCGCTTTCCGATAACCTTCAAACCATGCTGTATCGAGTTCATTTCTGTGACTCGCAGTTGACGAAATTTGACAAAGAGCGAAAGCGAATTGAATTTAGGTTATTTGAGCTTAGGTTTATGCCCAGAAAAAAGATCCAGTACATTTAACTAAATCCTAGTCAAGCCAAATAAATTTTTTTAGTTGTAGGCCGGCCTAATACAACTCTATTCATGTCAACGAATTTTTTTTTTTTTAATGACCTACTAGGAAAATATATTGCGATCTAATGAATTTTTATTTAATATTAATAAATATTATTTCAAACTGAACAAATATGTATTTAAATGAAATAATTTTTTTTTTTAATATTTACACAATATATATTTTTAAACATTTCAATCTTTGAATGTATAGCTGCACATATGAAGTCTACAATTTCGTTGAGCTTCGTCTTTTCTTTAACAGAAGGGAAAAGAAGAAAGACCCTTTTTATGGGAATCCTTTTCGGGGTTTTGGCCATCTTGCGTTTTGCCGCAATGTTCAATGTATTAGATATCCATACTGAAAAATAAGGATATCAAACATAGACGAGCTTGGAAAGGATATATCGCGTTACAGCTGTCATAAGGGCGTATGCTAACAAAAGGTGGGGCTGGAAAGCCATAAGGGCGTATCGAAATTTTTTTTGTCAGGAATCGACGTAATTATGACCGAAGAGTCTAGAACCGATGAAAAAAAATTGGGAAATTTTTTTTTTCATCAGTTCTATACGTTTCGGTCATAATTACGTTGACTTGAAATTTCTCTATTTTCAGGTTTTTGAAAATAGGCCCAAAATTGAGCAAAACAGTTTTTTATCGAAATTCATGAAAATTTTGATTTTTTGAAAAAACTATTGATAGATTCGTGTTTAGGGGGCAAAAATACATCGATATGAGGCCCGAAAAACAAAAATATATATTTTTTTTTTTTGCATTTTGGCCAAAATTCAATCGGTTCACTAAAATGGCTGCAATTTATTTTCTAGATAGAATTGCGGCTTGAGCATGAGCTCATTCTCTTCGTAATCGTTCACGCTTCGAAATCCCGTTTGGTTCATCCCATTACGATCGTTTTTCGATTTTTGGCAGATTTTTAAAGTTCAACAATAGATTTTTGTAAATTTTTTAAGGTATACCCCTTTCCATTTTTTTCGGCGATTTTCAAACTGCTCTCATTTCTACAAAAAATTAGTTATCGAGATGAACTTGACGGCATTCTCTAAGTTTGATCACAAGCTTTGCGTACGAAAAACAAATTTTGAAATCGGTTGAACCAAAGTGAAGTTATGAGCACTTGAAATTTCGCTATTTTCAGGTTTTTGAAAATAGGCCCAAAATTGAGCAAAACAGTTTTTTATCGAAATTCATGAAAATTGTGATTTTTTGAAAAAACTATTGATAGATTCGTGTTTAGGGGGCAAAAATACATCGATATGAGGCCCGAAAAACAAAAATAATTTTTTTTTTTTTTTTGCATTTTGGCCAAAATTCAATCGGTTCACTAAAATGGCTGCAATTTATTTTCTAGATAGAATTGCGGCTTGAGCATGAGCTCATTCTCTTCGTAATCGTTCACGCTTCGAAATCCCGTTTGGTTCATCCCATTACGATCGTTTTTCGATTTTTGGCAGATTTTTAAAGTTCAACAATAGATTTTTGTAAATTTTTTAAGGTATACCCCTTTCCATTTTTTTCGGCGATTTTCAAACTGCTCTCATTTCTACAAAAAATTAGTTATCGAGATGAACTTGACGGCATTCTCTAAGTTTGATCACAAGCTTTGCGTACGAAAAACAAATTTTGAAATCGGTTGAACCAAAGTGAAGTTATGAGCACTTGAAATTTCGCTATTTTCAGGTTTTTGAAAATAGGCCCAAAATTGAGCAAAACAGTTTTTTATCGAAATTCATGAAAATTGTGATTTTTTGAAAAAACTATTGATAGATTCGTGTTAAGGGGGCAAAAATACATCGATATGAGGCCCGAAAAACAAAAATAATTTTTTTTTTTTTTTTTGCATTTTGGCCAAAATTCAATCGGTTCACTAAAATGGCTGCAATTTATTTTCTAGATAGAATTGCGGCTTGAGCATGAGCTCATTCTCTTCGTAATCGTTCACGCTTCGAAATCCCGTTTGGTTCATCCCATTACGACCATTTTTCGATTTTTGGCAGATTTTTAAAGTTCAACAATAGATTTTTGTAAATTTTTTAAGGTATAACCCTTTCCATTTTTTTCGGCGATTTTCAAACTGCTCTCAATTCTACAAAAAATTAGTTATCGGGATGAACTTAACGGCATTCTCTAAGTTTGGTCACAAGCTTTGCGTACAAAAAACAAATTTTGAAATCGGTTGAAGCAAAGTGAAGTTATGAGGACTTGAAATTTCGCTATTTTCAGGTTTTTGAAAATAGGCCCAAAATTGAGCAAAACAGTTTTTTATCGAAATTCATGAAAATTTTGATTTTTTGAAAAAACTATTGATAGATTCGTGTTTAGGGGGCAAAAATACATCAATATGAGGCCCGAAAAACAAAAATAATTTTTTATTTTCGTTGCATTTTGGCCAAAATTCAATCGGTTCTCTAAAATGGCTGCAATTTATTTTCTAGATAGAATTGCGGCTTGAGCATGAGCTCATTCTCTTCGTAATCGTTCACGCTTCAAAATCCCGTTTGGTTCATCCCATTACGACCATTTTTCGATTTTTGAAATCTGAAATTTTTTTCGAACGACTTATCTGTGTCAAAATCTTTGCAATCTCGATTTTTTTCAAATGATCTGAATTCTTACTATTTCTTCTACTATTCTGTCTTGATTCAATGAAAACTTATTTCAAACTTAAAAAATCTGCTAAAGTATCAACAAATGTGGAAGCATTATAGTATTAAATAATTAGCAGAATAGATTGTAAAATTATGAATATCGATTAATTACAGAAAAATCATTCCCCTTGCGAGGACTTTTTCAGAAAAAGGTACACAAATCTCGATGAAACCTTTCACGGGAAAACTTGTTTTTTCAACCACTTTTATCCTTCAACAAAATGGTTTTGAAAAAAGGTCAAATTTCTTAAATTTCCAAATATCGGTATTGGAAAGTCATTAAAAACAATTGAATAAAAATTTCGCTCTCAAGATGCCGTTCAATGGAATCAGCATCACTTCCATTAAATTACGGCGCAGAAATCAATTATAACACTATAAATGACGAAGATTCAACGTTAAGGGTTGTAAAAAGTGAAATGCGATATCAGTAGGAAGTGAAAAAAGCTGGTGAACGCCGTGTGATGTACTCGTCGAGGGGTTATATATCGCTGGAATAAGCTACAGGGCAGGGGATGACCCGGGAACTCGGCAACGAGCCTTAAGGGTCGTAGCTTGAGAAGCAAACCGCGGTAGATAGCCCTTATCTCGCTGGTTAAGTTTACCCCTGGCGCTTGGAATTTTACCTCGCGAGCACTTTATCGCCGATCAAACATTGATAACGCTCGGGAAAGCTGCCCCTTCCCGTGGGTCCCTCTTTTCTGTCATCACCCCTCCTTTGGGAGACATGTGAAATGCAGTCAAGGTACTTGGGCCTGAACCTTCTTGCACCTTTTCCGGGCTAGGTTGGTCGGAATTGGGGGAGGGGGAGGGGTGGCAAAGACCCCTTACCTTGTTCCTCCCTATGTCAACGACATATACATATGGGGCATTCCATCCCAAATCGGACAGTTTGAAAAACTCTTTTTTTTTTATTTCCTCAATTTTTTATATTTTCGAGTACCCATCGAATGACCCTTCCTGTTGAATTTTGAGATTTTTTTAATTACCCGTTCAAAAGATATTAAATTAACAAAAAAAACTGCTCTTTTTTTGGTAATTTGGTCATAAGTTCTTTAATAATGGTCCAAATTGAAAGTCAATAACTACTATTTTTGTTCGATGTTTGAAAATCATTTTTTTTTATAAATTACTATGAATACCAATCTTTGTTACTGTATAGTATTTTTTTCAATATTTAAAATTTATTTTGACACTTTTTTATTGTTAATAGGTTCTTAAAATTAATAATTAATCGTTAAGTCTGTTTATGAACAACAATAACAACATTTTTTATTTATTAACGTATTTTTTTGAAAACCTTACATATACGATTATTTCCTGAATTAGAATATTCCTTTGCCAATACGTTTCCGTTGCTCATTGGAATAATTAAATGAAATTTTTGTGTCCCCCTGTGATTGACTTTGCAGTATTTTATCGCAAATAAAATTTTTCTTTTGCATCTGAATAATGTTTCTCATGTGAAAATTTGACAGTAATATTTGGTAGACTATTTAGGTTCAATGCCCACTCGTACAATTCTTGAACTGTTGTCATTTGCTCATCGATTAATTATTAATTTTAAAAATCTGTTAACAATGAAAAAGTGTCCAAATTAATACAAAATGATTTAAAAAATACTATACAGCAACAAAAATTGGTATTCATAATAATTTATTTAAAAAAATTAATAATAATTTTCAACTTGAATTGCACCATTATTAAAGAAGTTATGACCAACGTACCTAAACGAGCGATTTTTTAGTTAATTTAATATCTTTCGAACGGGTAATCGAAAAAATCTCAAAATTTAACAGAAAGGGTCTTTTGAAAGGTACTCAAAAATATAAAACAATTGAGAAAATAAAAAAACAGTTTTTCAAACTGTCCGATTTGGGATGGAATGCCCCATATGCATATATATATTTATACAGGAATAGGTACGAATAGCGATGTACGTGCGAAAATGCGAGGCTGGAAAGAGAAGTTGACTTCGCAGCTCGTTCGTTATGCTAATCAGCAAGATCTTTATTACCACTCCTGGAGCCGAGAAATGAAAAAAAAACCCGGCTAAGACCAGGAGAGAGAACGAACAGAACAGACACGGGAGGGAAGGGTGTGTTACAAGGAATGGAAAAAAGGTTGGAAACGGCCAGGCTATAAGGCGAAACGACTAATTTACAAATTACGGAGTTCCCAGGCGTTTTTTTTTTTCGTTTTACGGTCGAGCTTTTTCACGAAAATTATCGACCATCCTGTCGAAAGAGGAAAGCACGCGAAGAACTGCTACAACCGGCATTCATAGCCAAATAACCGGTTCTAGCTGCGAATCACTCACTTCAAGATAGTCTCAGGTTACACTCCAATGTTCAAGTTTCACGCAAGATTTAGGTGCAGATTGAGCTGTACCTACCGTTGGTAATAAGAGCTAGTGCATTGGCAACAATGCTTGACGCAATTGGTCTGTTTAATAAATATGCCAGATCGGGGAGAGTGTCTCCTAAGCTCAGATTTAGATGAGTTAAGGGAGGATTCTGATCTAGAATTTTGAAAAAATCGATTTTTTTGCACATTCTTGAGGTTTAGACCTTTACGAATATATTCTTGAAAGGAAATCTTTCAATTTCAATAATTTACGGAGTTATAGCGATTTTGGTGACGCATTCGCACTGGGTCAAAACGACCCCACGACCACTTTTCTGTTTTCTTCTTTATGAATTTTTTTGAATATATAGTCATTTGATTTTTTATAAACTAATTTTTAATACGTCAACTAGAATGTTTGAAGGATGTTCTGTAATTTTTTGAGATTTTTCCGACCGATAGTTTAGTCACGATACTTGTTCAAAGGACAAGGTCAAATCAAGACCCACTGAACCTTTCTTCTAAGGAAGCAAAACATTTCTTTAATGGTCTTACGATTTCACTTCAGTATTGAGAATAAGGCGACAAAAGTTCTTCTGCTGACCAAGTGGATCAATTCAAAATCTTCCAAAACAAATTTCCAACGTAACGGTGTTATGTCCCGTCATCAAAATATCCTCACATGTTTCAATCTTTCAAAGCACCTAAATACCGAATAATTTTAGCACGATTTTCTCATTGATATTTAAATAGCCTAAAATTCAATTCCCAACCATTTCTGGCTACGTTGAAAAGTTGGGTTCAATCCTAGTTGAGATTTTGAGTTAATAATCCCAAAATTTTGATTCAAACAAGTGTTGAGTGCACTTTTGGATTTTCAATAGTTATTACAAAACTGACCAAGTTCCAGCAACTCTAAAAACTGTCCAATCAATGGCCTGACTCGAATTTTCGGCCTGGACAGTTTGGACCTCCTTGGTCCAAAATTACGATATACACGAGCGGTTAGTTTGAGAGATTGCGATAAACCGTGTAAGGAGTTAAATAATTCGCGTCTCGGCGTCGTCGCATTCTCGCACAATGACCAGTTCACTTGGCACGTCACTCATTGGCCAGAGGCCAGAATACGGAAGCACACGGATGTACTTGTGTGGGTCTTGGTTTGCGTCGGATAACACGTGTTCAAGATTAGCTGACCGACAGGTGCCCCGCCGCTACTTCGAGCGTTCATCTCTAAAGGGGAAAATAGAGAGGGAAAACGCGTTCAACCCCAAGAGAGAGTTTTCCTTCATCCGCAAGCTCAACTTTGTGTACGCCAGTTTGCGTTACGGACCGAAGCTCTTGCTGGTGTCGCGCAGCTTTTGAGGGTACACAGAAAGAGAAGAAGTGCGCAGACTCAGAGAGGGTTACAGACAGACGCTGTGAAGAGTGTCCCGCTGTGAAAGCCTCGAAGATTCTCGGAAAGCTTATCGGTAAGACGCTCGTTCGGGGTCTTCGGGAAGCTTATCCAAACCTCCTTCCCTCTGACTGGTCGACTCTGGGAATGCTCTGCGGCTCTTCGCGAAAATGAAGGAAAAAATTATATTCAGTCGACAATTCGGAATTCTCGTGCTGGAGACATTCCTACGCTTCGTTCATGAAATTCAATTGCCAGAAGAAAAAAAACTTTCGTTAAGACTCAACATTTTGACAATGGCTAAAGAAACTCGATCCAATAAAAATTATTCCTGCAGCGGCGATTCCGCAATTTTTGGGTCTGATTGTGAATTTAGGTAGCAAAAGGGTTCAATTGAATTCAGAACTCTCCATTGAAACAAAAGTGTAAGATTTTATCCGTTTATCGCAAATAGGGAAATGGAATAAAATTTGGGAGTTTTATTCTGATCATAATCTGGAAAGTGACTTCGAAATGCCCTCCAACGAATTCTCAAACCTGGTTGTTCATCGATTTGCCGTCACCACATTGTACATTGTAGGTATAAATTCCGACTCGGGTAAATAATGGTATTCGGTAGACATTATTCTGGTGATCAATAATGGAAAATTCAATTAATTATCCTTTTTATTGGTAACGGGCAATTAAATTCGGTTCATTCTCCATTCTTTTGATAGTTGATTATAGAATTCGATCAATTACCTAATGGATCGTCAACGTCGATTCGAATTAATTCATGGCTCGTTACTTCGTTGACATACTCAGAAAAAAAGCTATGGTTGGTTTAATTACGTTCTAATTAACGTAAATAGATTTTTTTATTTGTGTACCTGCTCTTTATATTACAAAAATATTTTCTCTTTTTTTTATAAGTAAGTACATTATTTAAAATATATTTAACAACATTTAAATATCCAAATAAATATGAAATAATAAATGTAAATTCAATTTTTAGATGTGTAATTCTTTCTTAAAGTCTCATTTCTATTTTGAGGGTTCGCAATTTAATTCGATATTCACCAAGGATTTATTGCTTATCTTACTATTCTTGTTGAATTTTTATTCCACGACAATTTAATAAATAATAAACCTCAGGATGATGAAAAAATCGGAAATTGGCATCATTTACACGGTTTTACATCATTGTCAGTATAGGGGAGCGTAGGGCTAGTTGTAATAATTTTTGGAAAAAGGCCTGTAATACCTAAAATATGCTTGCTTTTAAGATTGTGAGCAAGAGGGTTTGCAAAGTATATATTTGAGCACTAATTCCAATTGAAAAATAATTTTTAATCTTTACCCATCTTTTACGCGAGACGTTTTTTGAAAAAATGGGAGCTGTTGCAACTTACCCCATGTCTGGGGCTAGTTGTAACAGGCTCGGGGCAAGTTGTAACAATGAAGAGACTGGCAACATTTATAAGAAATATCACGTTTTTATTGGTTCACAGTCTTGTATTATTCATCGTAGTTCATTCTTGCGATGATTATAATCTTTGGTAGTCTATCATACTAAAAAAAATACAATACAATAACTTGGCATATTTTTTCTGGGCAATATTAGAGTAAAGAAGAGTAAAAGAATGCACAAAAAGTCGCAAATAATTTGTAATACTCTGTAATCACTGTACTAAAAGTTGTAATAATGTTATTTATACAAATACATGTAGAGAGCAAAAAAAAATACACGCGCATGGGGCAAGTTCTAACATGTTACAACTCGCCCCATGGGCTCATTGTGTCTACTTAATGAAATATCTCAAAAACTGCAAACTTTAGAATAATTGAAAAGAAGCAAATCAAAGTCAGTTAAATTTACGATGTAACCAGGAAAAAACAATAAACAATTAATTTAATTTTAATAGTCAAAATCAAAATTTTCGTAAGTATTTTTTTTTACGAAACCTGACCGAAATAGAGCTCATGTGCATATCCTCTTATTTTGATGTCTCGCGGGGTTTTAGCGGTGTTTACGTTATGCTGCGAGTTATAAGAAGCACATTCAGCAAGAAAATTAAATCAAAGCTTTTTAAATTCCCGGTCAAAATTGAGTGTCACAACTTACCCCTGTTACAACTAGCCCCACGCTCCCCTAACTCTGCTAACTAACCATCAGTTTTGTCGTTAGCCAATCAGTTCCGAATTTTTTCGGACTACCATAATTTATGCTGGCGATATCCGCCATACATCTTAATTAACCATTCCTTTGAAACACAAAACAAAAGTGTGCGTGTCCGCGGGTAAGACTGAAGAGAGTACTCGCAAGCTCAGAATGTTCGTCAACTGGGCTGGCAAAACTTCATCCCCCATTCGAGCGCCTATGCTAGTGAACCAGAGGTGGGTCGCACACCCTTAGCCGAATCACACGAATTACGTGAGACCGAGATTTAACCCTATGTATCAATGGTATGCTGTATATACATCAGGTACACTCGCGCTCAAAAGTTTGGAAACACCAGTCAATATTTCTTGCCGCACCAGGCGTTGCGTAACTCCGTCAAAAAAAAAGATAATAGAATTTTTAAAAAAGCGTTTTGACGGGAAGGAATTCAGCTTGATTTTGCTTTTTTTTAAAATATTTTTTATGATTTTTTTTTTATCCGGTACGCATTTTTGTACGTCACCGTTTTTCGGCCTTTTTTCGACCATCGCAAATTGGGCGCCTTACTTGAGGACATTTGTTTTTCTTTTTTTATCTACGGTACATTTGAAAGGGTTAGCAGACGCTCGATTCTCATTTGTTTAAAATTTTCGTACGATTTTTTCTCGCAAAGTTATTTCACTTTTGGCTAAAAAATACAAATTTTGAAAGATGCAACGTAACTCAAAAACGATAGAATTTTAAAGAAAATGTCACGTATAAAAAAAGTAGCGTACGTATACGCGGAATCGCCTGGAATTATTTCAGAATTTTCCTATGACATTTTTTTTTTTTTTTTACTATTTTCGCTAAGAACAGCTGATAATGACGTTCCAGCGAAAAATTGTATCTGATTGAAATTTCCGTTCTTCGTAATGCAATAAAAATCTGGAAAAATTCAGCAATTTGGCATGTTTTAAACAACAATTATCAGTAATAATCTTTGATCATTGTTCATCATTGTGTAATAAATTGTTTAAACAATTTGTTAATGACTTTTGGCCAATATTATTATTAATAATTGTTGTTTATAGAATGCCAAATGTTGCTGAATTTTTTTAGATTTTTATGGTATTACGCAGTACGAAATTTTCAATCAGATACAATCTTTTGCTGGGACGTCATCATCAGCTGTTTCGAGTGAAAATGGTAAAAAAAAAATTTCATAGGAAAATTCTGAAATAATTCCAGGCGATTCCATGTATACGTAAGCTACTTTTTTCATACTCGACATTTTCTCTTAAACTCTATAGTTTTCGAATTACGTTGCATCTTTCAAAATTTGTGTTTTTTAGCCAAGAGTGAAATAACTTTGCGAGAAAAAATCGTACGAAATTTTTTAAAGAACAAAAATTGAGAGACTGCTGACCCTTTCGAATGTAACGTAGATAAAAAAAAGACAAAAAAAAATGTCCTGAAGTTATGCGCCCAATTTGCGATGGTCGAAAGAAGGCCGAAAAACGGTCACGTACAAAAATTCGTACTGGATGGAAAAAAAATCATAAAAAATATTTTTAACAAAAGCAAAATACAGCTGAATTCCTTCCCGTCAAAACGCTTTTTTTTAAATTCAATTATCCCTTTTTTTGACGGAGTTATGCAACTTCCAGTGCGGCAAGAAATATTGACTGGTGTTTCCAAACTTTTGAGCGGGAGTGTATATATATATATACCGTAAAATGTATATTATAGTGGCTCCGTCGGTGGAAACCAGTGAGCGCAACCCCTTTACTACGTCAGCCTAGCAAGATAGATACGTCAGTCTCGTGCCGCTAGCTGGCCGCGTTAATTACATCCCCCTGACGCGAGAACCATATATATATATACTACATACTCCTCTTCCTCCCTCGCCCTTTCTCCCCATTTCTATTTCTCTCTCGAACCCAAACTGTTTCAACGTCTTCCGCGTTCCCTTTCTCTCTCTCGAATCAACCCTTCGTCTTTGAATTCCTCAGCGATTGTGCACCATGTAAACTAGTTCAGAACGAGACTCTGTTCCGTATCGTCGTTTTGCTGTATGACGTTCGTACAATCGCAGACGGTAATTGAAAAGCACTCGGACAACTTAACACGGATTAACGTGCTTCCGTGAAACTGAGAATCTCCGCTTCTATGCGCAAGTCGTCAGCAATAATTCTTCGCAACTATTACAATTATCGTAAATATATTAGTTTTTGAGATATCAAAAAATCAAGGTTGTAAAATTGAAAAATGTTGAAGTTTTGAATTTTCGAAACAAATATTTAATCTTTTTTCTTCGGTGTAACTTCGTTCTATAATAAAATACAACTTCTGACCAAATTTAATCGAAATTGAAAGAGGTTGATTCCAACTATTGGTCGATTTGACATGAAATGACCCATATACATGTAATAATGTAACTTCTCACCAATTTCATCGAAATTGAAAGGGGTTGATTCCAACTATTGGTCGATTTGACATGAAATTACCCATATGCATGTAATAATGTTTTCAAAGCTTGCATGTTTTTTTAAATTACTGGATAGACGAATGAGAACTATTGCTATAGAAGACATTAATTGACTCTCCTCCAATCGCCGGATTATTTCAAAATAAATAACAGAGATTGACATTTGTTACACACACAGAGACTTTCTTCGGATGACATCGTTTCACAAGTCTCCATTTTGTATTCTTTATTTCTGTATGAAAACCGTGAAAGCTTCCGGCCGAAAGTGTGCGATTGAACAAAATAGTGATTTTAAAAAAAAATAATAATAATAATAATAACTTCGCTTTTGTCACGCTTCCCGCTGAGAGGACATTGGCTTGGCTGCCGTCACCGCGGGCCATTCCCATGAATATTCACACTTATTACACGCGATTCGAGGGTGGGGAAACAAAAAAAAATTGGCACGGGTTGGGAATGGCGGTGAACTGTTTTGAAATAAACCAACGCACCGTTGCATTTTGAATACTGTTCCCCCGCTCATTTTGGTATATAGTTAGGGGATGAAACGCGAATGGGGATGAGACTGCAGCGAGAGGAAGGGTGAAAATCGTGAATGCGGCATTGCGGTGAAGCGTCGAGTTGTAGCGACATTTCGACCTCTCTGTTATTAACTGTTGGAGTCAAGAGAGCAAAAGAGAGCGAGAGAGAGAGAGAGAGAGAAAGAGAGAGAGAGAAGGAGGAAGGAGGGCAGCTATAACCAATGGTTGTGTGCCTCCATTTTGTACAAACAGTAATATCGTACATACATTTGTACAATGGATATGTATTAAAGTGGCGTATGAGGCTTGGTTACATTTCGTATTTCACCCTTTGGGCTCACGTCCAGTGTTGCCCCCCACCTCCTCCCCCCGCCTCCTGTCTCGTCGGGAAACGCTGGGGCCATTGCACAAACCAGACTTTTGCTTATCGTTTTTGATGTGACCTGTCTTTCTCGCACTCGTGGTCCGCGTCAGCGCGCTCACGTGCGCTCCCGCGATGACAGTGACGCATTACGTCTCTCTTAAAGGGGTATTCTGGTCTGGAATTGTGAGAGAAACAATTTTTTTTCCTTGCATATTTTTCCTAGCCCCAAGTGTACTCTTTAAAACGAATCCAGAACGATTTTTTCGTATAATAGTTTTCGAGATATTAAAATAAACTTGAAAAGTAGTGAAATTTGGAATTTTCGAAAAAAAAATTTAATCGGCTTCCTTTGGTAGAACCTCGTTTTATGATAAAAGAAAACTTCTGACCAAATTTCATCGTAAATTGAAAGGGTTCGGCTCCAACAATTGGTCGATTTGACACCGAATGACCCATATTTATTGCGCTATAAATAGAAGGTCGATTTTTGTATTTTCCGTTTTTTTATATGAACTGGATGTCTAACTTGAATGTGGACTAAATCAAATGCTGAAGGGTCAAGTCGATCAGTTTTATACTCTAGAAATGTTGAGCGTTTGAAAGTTAACATTAAAAACGTTAACGTTTGGGACTGTCGTTGTAATAATAAAATCGTGATGCGAAATTTTTATTCTTTTTTTTTAATTAATCAAAGTACCATGAATTGGTATAAGTTTTCTCGGTTGAAAATGAATGCCATCGTCCAGGTTCTTATTTCTACTTAGTCTGACTATTTCAAGATCATTTTCAAGAAATTTTATTGAAGCAATACAAAAATCCTGCAAATTGGACATTTGCACATTGCTTCCTCATGTTTGTTCATAGTTCTCACAGCTTCCATCATCACAAAGTGTCGCGATCAAATTTGGCTTCCTCATAAAGGAATTAGCTTTGTTAACTATCGAAAAACAATGTGTACAAAATTTTCGTACAATATCTTGCAAATAGCCGAAAAAACAAAATTTGATAAAATTTCAATCATTCGATCAATTTTCGCCAAATTTAATAACGAATATCCTCGATAGCTATATTACCTCTGTGCAATGTTTCAGTGCAATATCTTAAAAATTGCACAAGTTACGCGTTATAGAGCGCTTACGCTATTTTTCACAAAATTGAAAATTGCCTAAAATTTTAATCCCTCGATGGATTTTTGCCAGATTCAATAGCGAACAACCTTGATAGGAATTCTAATTCCTTACAAAGTTTCACTGCTATATCTTGAAAATTGTGCAAGTTAGAGCGTTTAAGCTATTTTTCGACAAATTCCGGCTTTACAACTAGCTCCACGCTTCCCACACACACGCGCGCACACACGCATGCACGCACACACGCACACGTTCTTTCTCAATATGATTTCTCGATGTTTTGGGACATTTAAAACACATTGGCATAAAAATCTCGAAACCACAAAATTTTACGCACACTGAGAGAAAAAATTACTGAATATGAGAACATGAATTTATTCATTAAATGAAAGTATTTATTCGATTATTTATTTGTTGAACCAAGAAAATCACTCTTCATTTAAAAAAATATTTTCACGAATCTATTACTCCATTATATTAAACTCTTATTTAATAGTAACAATTAAATGCATGATAGATTTGATTAAATTTGTATTCATTGGATTAATTACATTGATCGCATCATAAACATTAGATTATTTGAATCTAAAATGACGATTATTTGAATCCAAAAAACGACTTCAATACGAAATTATTTTTTTTGAAGAAAATTATTTATGGCATCATAAACATGAGATTATTTGGATCTAAAAAATGACTTCAATTCGAAATTATTCTTTTCGAACAAAATTATTTCCTTGCAATAAATTCATCATTATTTTACTTCTAAAAATATCTTTATTTAAATAGATTTTAATAAATTTGCATTCATTGGATGCATTAGATTTATTGCATCATAAACATGAGATTATTTGAATCTGAAAAACGACATCAATATTAAATTATTTTTTTCGAACAAAATTATTTCGTTGCAATAAATTCATCATTATTTCACTTCTAAAAATATTTCTGTAGTATTTTCAATATTTATTAGATATAAAATTGATTGTGATTATTTGAAAAGAAGCTGTAGTAAAATAAATAACACATTATTTTATTCCAATAGAATATTTGTTTGGAATGATGAAATTTTTATTTCCTTCAAGCAAAGAACTATAATTTCTATAGTATACTTTGATAGTATACATAAGTCGTTAAAAATTTAAAAAACTGGTTTTTTAAATGTTTTCTTATATACGAATATTCATAACTCCTAACTTTTTTCAAGTGCATAGTAGTAGTCCATAGCGTAATAGGTAGCGTGTTATAGGTAGTTAGGTAGGATAGGTATGATGGTAGGTAGGGTCGAGGGTTCGAATCTCGGTCGGACAGAGAAATTAGATCGGAGAATTGGCGCAGATTTGTCTTTTTTTTTCTATTTATCTCTTTTTGGGGTCACTAAACTATGCATATTAAATTATTTGGCAAGGGTTATATATTTTTTATAAAATGTTTAGCAACAATTAATAAACACGCATTTGATTGAATCAATAATTTGTCCTGTTGATTGGACCAATTAATTTGTTGATTCAACAATTTTTTTTCTCAGTGCTTCCTGTATTAAAAGACACGCATGTTTTGAATGATAAAATGTGTTCTCGATTCAAACAACATATTACGTATAATTGATAACATATTGTTAGATTCAAGTAAATTCGTTTATTGAAACAGAAATTTATGTAATTGACTGAAAAAAATGAACCAAGTAAATATATAAGGGAACCAATCTAATATGTTTTGGCAAATAATGAAAAAAATGATTTTTTTGCCTTCAAAACTTTATTTCATTGGTTCTAGTAATTTTTTCTCTCAGTGTACGGACATTACGTGCAGCTGCAATTCCATTAGCTGATTCGTATGTTATAACCATTCGTACGATTCCGCGTTAAAAATTCGTCGCATTCGTAAAATGTTAATCCCTCCCATATTCAAGTGACGAATAATCCATAAGCGCTGTCCAAGTAGTCGAGATCCGTCAATGGTCGAACGGGGTGGTAATTTCGCGAATCAAATATGCGAGAGCTCGGTGATTTAGCACTCTCGATTCGACGTGGCCGCGTCCCCGTGCGAACGCATCCGATGCCCCGGGGGCTTTTACTCCATTGTCATCATCCTATGTACAGTATATACACAGCGAGAGGCAACATTCTGTCTCACGAGCTAAGCACACTGGTAACGGCTAATGGAAGCGGACCGAGAGGAGCATCGAAGGGACTCGGTCGGTGAGTGCGAGAGCGAGCGAGAGGGGACAAGCCGATTTGGTACTCTCGAGCTTAATTACCATTTCTGGGCCGATCGTCGCGTCGTCGCAGAGATATTCGTCGAAGAGTGCTGCACAGAGGAGTCCAGGGCCATTTCTCATTTCTCCGCTGTTCGCTAAAATCGTCGCCATAGACGATGCAGTTCCGACTCTGCGCTATTCGGTTGGGGATTTCATGCTCTCACTCGTCTTTTGGTACACAGGGAAAATTGGGCTCTTTGTGCCAGGGGCATTTTGTTCCACACAGCGCCGTCCCCGAGTCAATGAAAAATTAATCTTCCGACTAACCACACTGTTAAAAATGTCATTGAATTTAATGTACAAAAGTATATGAAATTTCAATAACAAGTATGCGAAATTGAAATTAATATACGTGGTATTGGAATATTAACAATTTCATCTTGAATTTAATATTTTTACATTGAAATTGAAAGAGTGAACATTGAAAATTAAGGGGGGAAACCCATATAATTTCGGGATTTTTTTCCAACGCAACTACCGGACCAATCGTTTTCAACTTTGGAGGCTATTTTATTGTACATTCGAAGACTTGAAAAAGATTTTTTTTTGTCGAAAATAAGTATTCATCAGCAGCCTGCAACCAATTGTTGGTGAACGAATTTTTCCCGCGATGTCGAATTGCGGCAGCTGTAGTTTTTTTGTTTTTCATTAGAAACAAAAAAATCAGAAACCATTACATTCTATATGAAAGTACACTGTCGATAAACCAAGAAAAAGTTTCAAAAGTTGAATATTGTAATAATGAGAAAAAAGTCGAATTTTCATCGTACATTTTTATGCAAAAAATGATTGTTGAATTAATTTTTTTTTTAAATGGAGGTTTATCGATGAGAGCTTGCAATTATGTGTCTAAAAATATTTGGTTGAAATGAATGGGATGAATAGTTTTTTTTTCGCTGCCGCAAACTTCGAAAATGTAGTTTCGAGTAAATCACGTTTAAAAGTTAATCAAAGTCTCTGATACCTTAAAAAAATGTTTTTCAAGTCTTCGAATGTATAATAAAATAGCCTCCAAAGTTGAAAACGATTGGTTCAGTAGTTGCGTTGGAATAAAATCCCGAAATTCCTCGTCCTCTTCGACCATTCATATGGGTTTCCCCCCTTAATGTCCCCGTATATGAAAATGGTTTTTGTATACTTTTTCGCAATTTCAAGATACATTATTGAAAATTAATACACTTATTTCTCAAAATTCCAATCCATCACTGAAAAAAAATGTCTTCCAATATAATATTTAAAAAAAAGGACTTATGAGAGGGTCACGGTTTTTTTCAAACAATTTTAAGGGTTTACATAACTAACGAAGGTTCAGGGGCTTTGGATTGAGTTACGAGGGGTCACGTAACTTACGAGGGGTCAGGAATGCTGGAATTAAGTTTTGCGCGGCTTTGCGTAACCTACGAGGGATCAGGCGTCGTGAAATTAAGTTACGAGAGGTAACTTAAGTTACGAGGGGTCACTTAAGTTACGAGGGGTCACTTAAGTTACGAGAGGTCAGGTATTCAGGAATAAAGTTTTGAGAGTTATCATCATTCGTATATCACACAATTAGAGGGAGTTCATGAGTAGTCGGTAGCGTAATAGGTAGCGTGTTAGGTAGTTAGGTACGATAGGTAGGATAGTAGGTAGGGTCGAGGGTTCGAATCCCGGTCGGAAAGAAAAATTAGATCGGACAATTCGCGCAGATTTTTTTTTCTATGTATCTCTTTTTAGAGCCGGTAAACTATGCATATTAAATTATTTTGCAAGCGTCATATATTTTTTATAACCCGTTTAACAACAATTAATTCCAGTGACGATAACGTAATTTTCATAACATGAATATGAAAATTCAGACATGTAATGTAAAATTAATATACAAAAGATTATTAATTTTCATATCTTTTTTCATGATTCTGCTTTAAAAATCATACTATGCATTGGAATTTTAATATACGATCGTATATTAAAATTAAGTAAGTTTATTAATTTTTAGCTGTCACCAACTGCGGAAAAGGGAGGTCCATTATTGTTCAAATTGGCACGAAATGCCCCGCTTTCCTTTGTAGATGTTTGTATAGATATACAACTATTTTACTCACCCTTGCCAGGATCGATATTGGACGACTATGTCGCACTTCGGTGCGATAGAACGCACGAGCTCGAGCCCGCAAAATTGCGCGAAAGCCTTCCTCCATTGTCTTCCGGGCGGAACGTCACGGGGATTATTGGTTTCCCTCGTAAAACAAGAGAGCAAAGGGCGACGACGTGTTCTGGCAACTCTCGTATCTGATATAGCCGACGGCTTCGTTAGGATACGATCTGCAAGGAGACACCGTACCCTCCAACGCTGCTCTTAATTCCCGGCACAAACTTCTGCCTCAAGAAATCGCACCTTCTGTGTTATGTTCTTCCAATATGGTACAGCGATCGGTCGTTTAAAGCGAGACTCCGTACAACACCGTCTCCATCTTGGGGGGAGATCTTTGTCTAAACTTCGAAACTCGATATTCCAGTTTGGCAACCATTTTGTGATAGTAATATCTCAAAGATATTTATTCTTAGACCGAAATAGAAAATTGCACGAATTTTGATATCATTGTGGATTTGAGCATAATTTTGTTAACCCACTCGATTTTAATATTTATGAGACTAATTCGAGAATTATATGAACCGATAATCACTATTAATATGAGATTGGTTCAAAATCGACCGACAGAAATTCATCGGAAACTCAAAACTATATGAAAATGTGAATGTTTAAAAAATTCAACGTACCTTGTAATTTTATCAATTTTGAAGGTATCACAATGAAATTTTTAGACATTTTTTAAAGTCATCAAGGTTGTTTGAGTATGGAATTTTGCGAGAATACAACGATTTTTTAAAAATTGAAATTATTGGTAAATTATTTGAATTTAAAAATTTACTTTCGAGGATATATTCTTAAAGGTCTAAACTTTAAGAATATTGAAAAAAAAATTTTTTCCAAAATTCCAGACCAGAATATCCCCTTAAAGTTACGCTCCGACGTGGCGGGCATAGTTGTTACGTCACTAAAACAGGAATAACTCCGTAAATAATTGAAATTTAAAAAATTCCTTTCGAGGATATATTCTCAGAGGTCTAAATAAACTTTGAGAAAATTAAAAAAAAAAAATTCTGGACCATAGTTGTTACGTCCCTAAAATAACTATAACTCGGTAAATCGTTGGAATTGAAAAAATTCCTTTCGAGGATATATTCTTAAAGGTATAAACTTGAAGAATATAATTTTTTTTTTTTCAAAATTCTAGTCCAGAATACCCCTTAAAGTTACGCTCTGACGTGACGGGCATAGTACCTGCGTTACGAAAATAGCTATAACTCCTCAAATCCTTAGAATTTGAAAGTTTCCTTTACATTCATAAAGGTCTAAACTTTAAGAATATGCAAAAAAAAATTTCAAAATTTTAGACCAGAAGAATAACGCCTTAATACAAATTCGTCGAATAAATGAAATTGTTCCAGTGCAAAGTGGTCAATCACTGATCCGCAACTCGTTATATATAGGGCATTCCATCCCAAATTGATTCCCTCAATTTTTTTATATTTTTCCCTTCCTGTTGAATTTTGAGATTTTTTTTTATTACCCGTTCAAAAGATATTAATTTAACAAAAAAACCGCTCTTTTTTTGGTATTTTGGTCATAACTTCTTCAATAATGGTCCAAATTAAAAGTTTTTTTTTTCAAATTTTTGTTTTTTATGGCCTTTAAAAAAAAAAGTACATCAAAAATATTCGACATGTTTTTTAATAAGTTTTTTGAGTTTTAAACTTTAAATCGCGTTTTTAAAAGTGAGTCATTTTTTCTTTTTTTAAAATTTTTTTGTTTCAAACATCTATCTATTCAACAATTTTTAAGACTAGTCCGATCGTGGAATCTCAATAACTACTTTTTTCAATTTTTGAAAATTATTATTATTTTTTTTTAAATTATTATGAATACCAATTTTCTAAATCATTTTGAATTAATTTGGACACTTTTTCATTGTTAACAGATTTTTTAAATGAATAATTAATCGACGAGCAAATAGCAACAGTTCAAGGATTGTATGAGTGGGCATTGAACCTAAATAGTCTACCAAATATTTTTAAACGCGATTTAAAGTTAAAAAAACCAAAAAACTCATCCAGAACACGTCGAATATTTTTGTTGTATTTTTTTCTGAAAAGGCCATAAAAAACAAAAAAATTGAAGAAAAAAACTTTTAATTTGGACCATTATCAAAGAAGTTATGACCAAAATACAAAAAAAATGAGTGGTTTTTTTGTTAATTTAATATCTTTTGGACGGGTGATAAAAAAAATCTCAAAATTTAACAGTCTTTTGATGGGTACTAAAAGATATAAAAAAATTGAGGAAATAAAAAAAAAAGTTTTTCTAACTGTCCGATTTGGGATGGAATGCCCCATATACAACCCGACTTCACCCAATGGTACATCTGCGAGAGAAAATAAGGGCGTCGCGAAAAGCGCGTCTTATCGTCCGCTCTCTTCTCTCGTTTCGCTCCTCCGTCGCATAACATGCGTATTGCATTACACGGTTTCAATCAGACCACCCGCTATCATTCTCGACCCCGGCTGCTTCTATAATATGTATCCGCTGTCTCCTCTCAGTCTTGCGATAATAATGGAGGTAGTGAGGCTGAAGATGAGCGAGTAAGGCCCGTACGTCGCGACAGAATCGCTTGTATTATATTCCATCGCGCACTCACACACTCTCACACACACACACACACATACAAAGGGGTAGGTTGAAGGGAAGCAGGATGAGACGCCCTCTATCCGAGCTCGGGTATTCTCTTCTAATTGGTATCCCGGGAATTTCGGTGTACAGGCTCTTCCTCGAGAGCAGCGAGGTAAAATTCCCGCGACTTTTCCCGGTGTATCATATTTTCTCATTAAGGGCATTCACTTCGCTGGCGAAACTTTTCCTCGATGCTAACGCGGGGATCGCATATTCAGCACAAAAACCGCACGACGTTCCCGCATTCTCGAGACCGACGGAGAGAAAGAAGAGAAAGAGAGGGTGTAGGAGAAAACTGGGAATTTTAAGGGGGTGCAACTTTCGAAAAGGGCTGTTCAACCCCTCGGCGACGTCCTTCTGAAATTCTCAGAATCCCTCAGTTTCAGCGCATCCAGAGTTATGATTACCAATTATAGAATCATAACAATATAACAATTTGTCGATGATAAAGTTTCGATCAATCTGTTTTTATCCAATTATCTCGCGATTCCGATTTTTTTGAGGTTTTTTTTTCGATATTAAAATAAATCACGAAAGCTTCCCAATTATTGCATTGGATTATGCACTTTAGTTTCAACAAGGGAAAAATAAAATTATGACAATGACATTCCGAGTCTTCTTGAAACATCATCAACATTCGAGACGAAAACCCGTATTTACATGGTAAAGCAAATCAAACCTTCGAGCAGGAACTTTTGCCGAATACATATGGGTCATTCCATGTCAAATCGACCACTTTTGAACCCGACCCCTTTCGATTTGGTTGAAATTTTTTATTCCTTTGCTACTCAATTAAAGACATTTTCGGGAAATTTTCAAATTTTTTTACCCAACCCTAAAAAAGTTATGAGTTAAAAAAAAAGGGCTTTTGTTTTTTCAAATAGCTATAACTTCTTCAAAAATTGACTAATCGGGACATTTTTTTTCAAAATTGTTGTCTTAGAAAGTCTCTTAGAAAGTCTCTTCAGAAAAGGAACAAAAATTTTCAACCAAACCGAAAAGGGTCGGGTTCAAAAGTGGTCGATTTGATATGGAATGCCCCATATATAATGATAATATTGTATATACTCGAAGAATGGCCGGCGTTTGCATTTCTTGCGTTCTCCATTCGATGAAAAAAGAGCTTTTCCACAGAGCGATGGAAATATCTCACGCAACTCGACGTTACGGCGAAGAAAGATGTACAACCGTAACTCCCTCGCTACGATGCATTCGAATATCTTCGTGGCGTGTATCGCACAAAAAGATACGAGTTTTCCGTGCATACGGATGTGTATATTCAGGTGCATCGCGAAAGAACGAGAGAGAGAGAGAGAGAGAGATTTGAGTCGTGCAACAAGTATGGAGTCCGCATTTGTGCTGTGAATGGATTATTCTGGTCTAGAATTTTGAAAAAATCAGTTTTTTTTGCATATCCTCAAAGTTTAGACCTTTAAGAATATATCCTCGAAAGGAAATTTTTTAATTCCAATAATTTATGGAGCAAATCGAACTAAAGACATGTTTCTTAAAACTACTTTTCTCGATACGACTGACATGATATCTCAAGTTCTACTCAACCGATTGACTTCCAATTTTTTAACAACCTCCAGTGAACTCTCTATCGCTCCTACAATTTTTGTATCAAAATTATTTTTTTTTACTATTGTAAATTTCAATTTTTTCGCAAAAAAACGACCATATTTATAAAATCTAACGTAACTCTAAAACTACTGGGTTTTTGTGAAATTACTGAGAAACTAAAAAGTTGCATACAATTATTCTCGATTTATTGAAATTTTTTCAGAATTTTTTTCCAAAATTTTATTTCTAAAATTTTTTAACGAGATTTTGTTTTATCTCATACAATCCTTATACCCCATCTACACGGGTTTTTTGATGAAAAAGATGAGGTTTTTTGGGGCAAAAGTTGCATACAATCATTCTGGTTTCAACAGAAAAAATTTCAGAATTTTGTTTCAAAATTTTTTTTTCAAAAATGTTTCCTGTCACCGAAATCTTCTTTTAACTTTAACAATCTCTTTTATCTACGCGGCATATTCATCGAAATTTCACGACGATTGGGAAGCTCGTTATCGAGCACTTAACATTAACAAATCAAATTAAATTAAATGTAGTCTTATGGAAACTGATATATAACTTTGCGATAAGTTTTTTTTTTGACCTCTGAATTTTTTAATATCTACAATATATTGAAAGCAACGGAAACAAAACGAAGTTTATTGATGAATATTTTTTGTATTTGTTTAAAAAATTGTTCTTAACAAAATGTTGATATTTAAATAACGAGCTTCCTAATCGTGAAATTTTTACACGACCTCTTAAATACTTCATACAAAAACATACCAAATTTTCCGAATTTTCTCATCATTTTTCATTTTAACCCTTAAGGAGGTTGAAGCAACGATGATAGAATTCTGAAAATTTGGTATGTTTTTACATGAAGTATTCAAGAGGTCGTGTAAAAATTTTACGACGATTAAGAAGCTATTTATTGAACAATTAACATTTAAAAGTTTCATAGGGACTCAACATTCTCAATGGCTAATGTAATTAAATTATAAAATCTTAGCCGTAAAAATTCTCTACCGAAATTCTCGTAGCGTCAATTTTCCGTACATTTCCGCCACTTTTTCATTGTCCTCGAGGCTGTAACCAAAGACAAGTTCGCCATGAACGTCCTTCGCAGTGGAAACTTGGATAACAGTTTCTGTCCCCATTTTTTTTTTGCCCTTCTCATATCCTTTTTTCGAACCTGATACTTCAAGTCGATCTTATAAAAGGTTTACAAACGTGTCTCTTGCTATCTGCCACTGAAGAAACATCAATTTCCCATACATACTCGTCGTAGAGAGGCTACATTGACTGGTTGTGTGTGTTTGTGTGGAGTAGAGTACTCCATTGAAAGGACGCAAGTGGACGCAGGACGATCTCTCTGAAAGAGGGTCTCACGCTTCTTTGCGGACAGGATATACTCTTCCACCGGCCAACCATCCAAGCTGAACTCTCACCTTTTCCTCGTCGTACTCTCACTCACTCTCTTTGCTCTTATTTCGCCTCTTTTATCGGCGAGACTTTTACCTCTCTCGGTGCAAGCGCGCTTTTCCGTCCGACCCACGAAAACGATGGCAACCCACGACGTCTCGTCGTTTTCCACGCTCTGTGGACTTTTGCACCGTCGGATTGGCGATGACGTATATGAGGCATTCCGCGTCAAGTCGGCCACCCAATTTTTTGAAATCGCCAAAAATCGCACACAAATTTTCAAAAAGTAGTTCTAACAATGAAAAAAATTTGTAATTTTTTTCAGATTTTTAAATTACATTTTTTAGCCGGAAAAAAAATACAAAAAATTTGTTTGTCCCATTTTGTAACTCGAAAATTATTCATCGTAGGAAAAAAAAAGTACAACATAAAATTTAGGATTTTCAACGTGCTTTTCACTGAAATTTTTTAGAAACTCCTCCTAAAGCTCCATATGCCATTTTCGGAGCAAATAATGTTTTGATATTTTTTTTCTCAGAATTGACATATTCGATTTGTCTGTAGTCTTAACAGTTTTTTACTTGATATATTTACAGACTATAAAAAAATTGGCTCAATGGAGAATCCATTCCTTCCCATGCGATTTTTGGTGATTTCAAAAAATGGGGTGGCCGACTTGACGAAGAATGCCTCATATATAAGAATGGTACTGCGCGTAAAATGGGGTAACCGAAAAATCGCACAAAAATTATCTGGGAAATCCTCAGTCGATTGGATATGACACGTCATCGTCGTGCCAAACTATCCTCATTTTTAGAGGAGCAGTGAAACTTTTTGTGCGGTGCAGAATCGGGGCGAGTTTTTCCAAACTTTTGAGCAGTTGTGAATTTATGTAAGTGTGATTGATTTTTAAAAAACGACTATTTTTTGTTTTTCGAAGTAGCATATTAAACACTTTCGGGAAGGTTAAAAAAGATGCCTGTTAAAATTAGAGCGCTTAATAATAATATTTAGCGGTCGCGCATCGCATATTTTTATTTCCCATTTAAATAATACGGGAAAAACAATTTTTAACATTGAAAATTTATATCTCGGCTTCAATTCAATATTCCAAAATGAACGATACATATTCTTGCAGAGAATTGAACGCTCTACAAAAAAGATCTCCTATGATTTTTCGATAAACTCACTTCTCCAAAAGTTATTCAAGGTTAAAGTCAAATTTAGAGTAAATTTCACTCTTTTTTTTTTTTAGTTTCCGGTAAAATGTTGAAACTTATTACTAAATATCGTAAAATCTTTTTTGAAAATTCTATAACTTGTGATTTTCCAGTAATGGCGTCAGGTAACAATTTTTAACAAAGAAATACTATTTAATATTGAAATGAAAATGCATTTTTCATTTAAAGTGACAAAGTTATTATAAAAAAAACTGATTGATTTCTTGCTTTTGAATAGCTTCGCAGATTTTTCTTTTAGTTTTTTCAGAGACGTTTTTTTCGAATAATGCCGAAGAATGTCGAAAAATCCGTTCTTTTTATAAAAACTTTTTCACTTTAAATGAAGAACGTATTTTCAAAAAGTAATGGCCAAAGAAATGTTTATGTAAGATCTATTTTTTCTAATATTAAATAGTATTTCTTTGTTGAAAATCGTTACGTGACTCCATTATTTATGGAAAATCACAAATTTCAGAATTTTTAAAAAAGATTTTACGATATTTAGTAATATTTAACATTTCGCCGGAAACTAAAAAAAAAGATGAAATTTACTCTAAATTTAACTTTAACCTTGAATAACTTTTGAAGGAGTGAGTTTATGAAAAAATCATAAGAGATCTTTTTTGTAGAGCGTTCAATTCTCATCAAGAATATGTGTCGTTCATTTTGGGACATTGACTTGAAGCAGAGATATAAAATTTCAAAGTTTGAAATTTTTTTTTCGGTGTTATTTAAATGGGAAATAAAAATATACGTTGCGCGACCGCTAAGTATTATTATTAAGAGCTCCAATTTTAACAGGCATCTTTCTTCACCTTCCCGAAAATATTTAATATGTTACTTCGAAAAACAAAAAATAGTCGCTTTTTTTAATCAGTCAAATGTATAATATAACATATTTAATGTAATTCTTTATTCGTTCGTTGAAAAGAATTGTGGGGTTTTTAATTGGGGATTTATTGAAAATATTGTAGTTTTTTAAATTATATGTTTTTTAAATTACGAGTTTTTTTTAATGGGATTGTTAACTCGACGTTAACTAGGATTTATTTGAATCAACCGAATTTTTTTTTCTGGGTTTGGCAAATATTTTAATTTCTACCGAAGTCCCCAAAATAAAAATTCTCATTTTTTTATTTGTTCAATCTGACAAAATGAGAACATTTGCAAGCTGGGGCTGTGAATAAATCATGCAGAATTTGCCAATTAATATGGAATTATATAATTACATGAAGCTGGAATATCTCCACGCCAGTTTCGCGCAAAGAAACCCTCTGTCTTCTCGTGGAAACGAAGCAGCTGATATTTACGCGGATCACGGCCTCTCTCACGTCGGACCGTACACGAATTTTCATAGGATAATTAAGTAGAGACGCCCAGCGTTGTCGTTGTGAACGGCCAAGAGAGATTCTGAGACTCGCCTCTCTCGTGATGTGTCTTATATATATATTATCTAAATCCGTATTGCGTATGTCTGGCCCAAAGATGATTTAATGCTCGACACGCCCGAGAACGCCCCTGCGGCTACGAAATCGCGAAAGAGTCACACATATGCACAAATCACCCGGTGAACATTCACTAGACCATTCATCTTCGCTATACGTGAAATAAGATGAAAAAGAGCTGCGAAATAAGATGAAAAAGACTTCATGCAGGAAACATCATCGATTCGTTTCTCATGTGTACAAACATTAATTCCAAATATTTCAACAATATTTTTCATTTATGCATCATTTTCTAGCTAAGATATTTTCTTTGCTATGAACTAATCGTATTAATGTGTATTTTGTAATATTTTCTGTTACAGGTAAGTTTTATCGCACTGAAATTTTGGAGACTGGTTATTCGAGGCTGAACATTTTATCGCTGCTCTTCGGTAAAGTAAACAAAAAGTAGCAACTATTCTCATGAATCAAAAATTTTATCTGCATAGTATTTTTTAGGAATCGTATTCGCTGCGCCACTAAAATAACTATGACTCCGTAAATTATTGGAATTTAAACATTTCCTTTCGAGAATATATTCTTAAAGGTCTAAGTTTTAAGAATATGCAAAAAAAAATTGATTTTGTCAAAATTCTAGACCAGAATACTCCCTTAACCCTTACTTCACTCACTGGGGTCTAAAATATGTGTGTCCAGTGTGTCCCAGTGTATTATTTTACTACTACTATTTTTTTTCTTGTAGTGCTATGTATTGTGCAATCTCAGTTAAATTTTGAACCATTTTTGTCGAAAAATAAAAGAGTTATGATTTTTTTCGTACAAGTTTTTTGAAGAGCCAGTATAGCTATCAATGTTATTCGTTATCAAATTTGGCGAAAATCGATCGAATTTGCACATTGATTACTAACTATTTTTCAATAGTTAACAATGCTTCCTTTATGAGGAAGCCAAATTTGATCGCCATACTGTGTGTTAAAGGAAGCTATGTGAATTATGGATAAAGATGAGGAAGCAATGTGCAAATTTCAAATTGCCGGGTTTTTTTCAATTTTTTTTTTTATATTTAAAATTTTTTATCATATTTAACTTCGATATTTTACTATAAATCCTGTATAACTTTGAAAAGTAACCTCTTGAAAAGTTCTGAAAAAATTTACAAGTTAAAATATTAAATGGTACAGTTTTTATAAGAATTTTTATCGCTGGGGTACAAACGACCCCAATGTCAGAGTGGCTCAAGTAAGGCTTGAAACAATAACCTAGAAGTTTGCAATGGACTAATATAACAAATATAATGACTAATAAAACAGTCCTTCAACCCCATTCATTGTAAAAAAGTACAATACAAACGCCGACCGTTCTTTCTCCCAAAATTAGTAGCAATCGTACCTTCGAGAAAAGCAGGCAATGACCCGAGTAAAAACAATTTATTTTTTTCTCCGCTGTTTCGATTTCGCGGTCGCGAATATGGATGTTCGAGAAGAATGGCATTGAATGCCAAGGGAGAGGCTCGTGGAGGCAGAAAGAAGGGGCGTAAAGAGGGAGTTCGAACGGGTTTTATTACGGAAAGGATCATGGAGGGTTGGTGAGGGTGAGAAGAAGAATAGGACGAAGGGCAAGAATAGCGGAATGGGGGAAGATGGATGAAGAGGATAGGAGGGAAAAGGGATGGTTGGATGAAACTAGACGCTTATGGGAACGATATTATAGGGAGGAAAGCTCGGAGTAAAGAGGAGGGAGAGGATGGATCGACGTTAAGGGGGAGAGGATTGCGGCTGGGCAGACCGGCCGATAGGATTGTCGGGGTGGTCCGACCACGAAATATTAACGGTTATACGTAGCCGTGGAGTTTCGCGCTCGCCTGGATGAACCCCGGCAAGACCCCGAACCCTATAGTCGGGATCCTCATGCTGCTGCTCCGCGGCGCGTCCATAATCGTGTCGGTTATACCCACGTCTTCCACTACCTTTCCATTCTTCATCGAACTCACATACCATCCTGGATGATGCACGATGGGCCTCTCGGTATCCTTCACCGAGCCATTGTAAAGCAAATAATGGTATCAGCGAATATATAATTGGCAAGAAAAGAGCCAAAAGCAACTCTCGCGATATATAGAGGGGAGCGTGGGGCTTGTTGTAACAGTTTTTGGAAAAAAGGCTGGATTGCCTAAAAAAATATGTACACTTTTATGATAGTAACAGAGTTGTGAAAATAGTAATAGAAAAGTAATGCGTTACTTTAAACAACATGTATCGGATAAGTTTGCCATTACAAATTACAAAAGTATCCTGTAATGAATGAAGGTTCCATTACAAATGAAAATAGTAATGTGTAATGGATGCGTGTTCCATTACAAATAAAAAAAACATGTGTAATGTATGCATGTTCCATTATAAATAATAAAAGTAATGTGTAATGGATGCGTGTGTTATTACAAATTAAAAAAAAAACGTGTAATGAATGAGCGCTCCGTTACAAATTACAATTGAAAAAAAAGTAATTTGGAGTGGTGAATATTCCATTACAAATTAGTATGGTTCTACCACAACTTGGAGCAGATACTATTTTGTACAAAGGTAAGTCTATTAATTTTACAATGAAAATAATTTGTGTGTATCGAGTTTTTGTTTGTTTGTTTTTTTACTATCGTAGTGGTAAATGTAAAAATTGCAATTTAAGAAAAATATATAGGTGTCAGTATATATTAAGTTTATATCAGGGTTGCAAAATTTTTTATGAAAAAGTAATGCATTAACCATTACTTTTTTAATGGCTAATGAAAATCATTTCCATTAAATTTAAATGGTTAATGGAAAATATTTCCATGATTCATTAAATTTTTATTTATTTATTTATTCATTTATTTATTTTCTTTTATTCTTGAAAGTGCCAAAAATGAAATAAATAAATAAGTAAATAAATAAATAAATAAATAAATAAGCAAAGAAATAAAGAAATAAATAAATAAGAACTTGCTTTTAAAAAAAAGTTTTTTTTTCAAGCAAGTTCTTATTAATTAATTTATTTATTTGTTTATTTGTTTATTTATTTATTTATTTATTCATTTATTTATTTATTTTTTGGCACTTTCAAGAATAAAAGAAAATAAATAAATAAATAAAAATTTAATGGTTAATCGTTGATGAAAATGCAAATGCATTACAAAAAGTAATGCATTACTTGCAACCCTGGTTTATATACACTAAGACCTATAAGTTTTTCTTCAATTGTAATTTTTACAAGAATAGAGTAAAAATTACTCCAAAAAATCACTGCTTATAAATTTACCACTCCGATAGTAAAGTTCATTTAATAGATATAAAGTTTATTAATAGACTTTCCTTTAAACAAAATAGCATCTGCTCCAAATTGTGGTAGAAACACACTAATTTGTAATGGAATATATTCTCCACTACGAATTACTTTTTTTTCAATTGCAATTTGTAATAGAGCATTCATCCATTACATATTACTCTTTTTTATTTGTAATGGCCCATGCATCAATTACACATTACTTTTTTTTTGTAATGGCACATGCATTCATTACACATTACTTTTTTTATTCGTCATGGCACATGTATCAATTGCAATATACTTTTTTATTTGTAATGGCAAATGCATCCATTACACATTACTCTTTTTATTTGTAATGGAACATGCATTGCTCATGCCAAAAAAATGATATTCAAAGAAAAAAATGTATCCCAAAAAAGTGTAATAATAAGATAAGAAAAGATACGTGTAACAAAATGTGATAATCTTCAAATCTTCAAAATTTCCTCAGATTTGTATGCAATTTCCCCAAATCTTCAAAATTTCCTCAGATTTGTATGTAAGTTCTTTAAATCTTCAAAACATCCTCAGATTTGTATGCAATTTCCCCAAATCTTCAAAATTTCCTCAGATTTTTATGTAATTTCTTCAAATCTTCAAACTTTCCTCAGCGTCTCACTAATTTCTTCAAATTTGGGGACATTTCCCCAGATCTGGAAACACTGACTGGCGGTGTAGTGTTATGCCTCGAGCTATAAGAAGTACATTCAGCAAAAAATAAAAATAAAAATGTTTTAAATTCCCGGTCAAAATAGAGCGTTACTGCTTACCCCTGTTACAACAAGCCCCACGCTCCCATAACACAAAAATGATGGACACGGTAAGGGAGATCGTTGAGACAAGATCATGGAAAAGAAATTGGACATGACGCGACAATGCACTGGGCGAGATGTCCCAGTCTTTGTGCTTTATTTGGCATGAAATTTTATTGGCGACGGGACTGAAAATAAAACGTTGCAAAATGGAGGGGAACTCATTGTTGCGTGAAGAGAAACGAATGTTGGGGAGTCTCTGGCCGAATCGCGTAATGATGGAAACTTAAGCCGAAGGAGGCCAGATCCTGGATTACACATGCATGCAAGAACATGTACATGCATAAACAACGGTCTCGGAATATACAGATTCACGTTGGGGGATAAAATATCATACCGGATACGTTTCGGCGGATAAGCCGATCATGGGCTAGGATATTTTTCGTGCGTCCGAGTCCGGAGGAATATACGTTGTGTACGCTGCAGTATAAAAGAGGAAAGTACGGCCAGAGTGGTTTTCCGAGCTAACATTTCAAGAGAAAATCGTTTCCCCTCTTCCAAAAGCTGGGTTAAGGGGGTCTCAGGCTTGGCTCTGTGCGAGAAGAGTCTCTCGGCCCTCTCCTACCCTCGATCATTGGGACGTCTCGCTCATTGCCATTTTCTTTTTGGCCGGGCTGTTGTGTTTTATGGTAGGTGATCACGAATTCGCGAGGGAACGAGCGTGGAATATAGGCGCAATGTGGGGGTGGAGTGGGTCGAAATATACCCAGAGCGAAACGCTGAAAGCTGGACCGATTTTCATCCGTTGAGCTGAGGATGGTGCTTTTTTTTGCCAAGGGTTCAAAGTTTGTACCGTGAGGAGGGTCTCAGCGGATTATTTGTTGCTGGCGGAGAAAGAGAACCCGGGTCATCCCTCTCTCTCTCTCTCTCTCTCTCTCTCTCCTTCGCTCAATCTCGTTTGTAGAGAGCTCTTTTTTCACGGCAAAAGAGTGACCCCGATCGCGATATACTCTCGTACCAAACTGGACTCCCTTTTGCCGTTTCCCAATTTTTTTTTTACCTCCCCCTCCCCCATTCTACCTTGAATTTTTCTCTTTTCCCAACGCTTTTGTGCCTCACTCACCCGTGATACGCGAATGCCAGGTTCTTTTTTGTCAACCGTAAATCCCATCGAACGAATTCGCTCTGGATTTTGCCCCATTGTGTAACGAACGTTATCCGTATGGACCGTAGACTCGTGGATTTGTGCCGGTTTTACGCTCGCTTCGGTGCGAGGGCAAAAGAGAGAGGAGCACACATATTGGTTTCCCTCGATTGAGAGAGAAAGCAAAAATACGTGTGTTTGTTCGAGATAAATAAGTAATTGCCATTTGAGAGTTTGTATACATGGAAAAATAGCATATTCAACGCCCCAGGCCTGAATGATCGGGTTCGCCGTAGAGTTGCACGCGCAATTTCAACGCGCATTTCCCATATTACCATTGAGCTGTTGGATTTGCAATTTCTCGATCGCTCGCGTGAAATTGATGGTGAAGGGTGAATGTGTTCCCCCGAAAGCCGCTGGTTCACCCATATTGTTGATTCGAATTATTGGATGTGGACAGCTGCAGGTCAGCCTCAGAATGATTGACTACTTGGAATCAGCCAACATCGATCGTACCGAAATCAGCCGCGACTAATCGGCTCATGTATCGTTTCGATTCAGGGAATTTCAGCCTCAAACTTTATCCATTTGTTTGTAAAGTGATCTGGTGAAATTCCAGAATCAATGGAATAAAAAATTATGGAAATTGAAATTCGCAGGATGATTCCTCAGAATCGACACTCAATTAAAGTTTTCCTATAAGAAACTGTATTCTTTTTCTGGTGTCGTTGCTGCATTGTTGTTCTTCTCTTGGAAGAGGTCAAAATGTTCGTTTAGTTTTAATTTAATATACGAATGTAAGAAAAATTAGCACATCTCGAAAATAGTTGGAGTTAACAGACATTTTTGAAAGGATTCGAAATTGTGTTCAATGTGGACTCTCAATTAAAACTTCACGAAATTTAATGATGGTATCTTTGGTGGTATTTTAGAAGGAAAAATTTTGCTCAATGTATCAAAATTTAAGAAACTCCAATCCAACATTTGTGAAAGAAATTCAAATTTTATGCAATTTGAAGAGTTTGGTCGATTTTCAAGGAAACAGTGGGGAATATTTTTTGGTGGCAATCTATCTTCATAAAAAAGTTATTCTCAAACGAAAACGAGGGACTCAACCCGTCTAAAATGATGATATAATGATAATATTTCAAGATCGGTCATTCCATGTCAAATCGACCAATAGTTGGAATCGATCGCATTCAATTTCAATGAAATTTGGTCAGAAGTGTTCTTTTATCATAAAACGAAGTTCTACTATAAGAAAAAAATGAATAACATCTTTTCGAAAATTCAAAGTTTGACAATTTTTTTAATTTTTCAAATTGATTTTTTAAATACCTCGAAAACTATTATAGTTACGGAAAAATCGTTTTCGGTTCGTCTTAAAGAGTGTACTTGGGGCTACGAAAAAAAATACTTACTCCGAAATTTTTTTTTTTAAATGATGGATCTGGATAATTTTGAATTTTTAAAAATCGTGAAAATCTACGATCAACATTAAATTTTTTGTTTAATTTTTTTACATGATACCTTGTACTGATCTTAAAAATCGCTGAAATTTTCAGAAAGATGTTTTTCTTTGTTTCAAAAATATGAATTTTTGATTTTTTGTAAAGAAAAATTTTTTTTCACCTCTAAGTTGAGTAAAGTTGAGCAATCATGTAATTTTTACTGCTCAAAATTATGAAAGTACATGATTGCTCAACTTTACTTAGCTTAGGGGTGAACATTTTTTTTTTTTTACCAGAATTCAAAAAATCATATTTTTGAAAAAAATACCACCTTTCTGAAAATTTCAGGATCTTTCAAGTTCAGTACAAGGTATTATAAAAAAAAATTGAACCAAAAATTTAATGTTGATCGTGGATTTTTACTATTTTAAAAAATTAAAAACTCCCCAAATTCATCATTTGTCAAAATTCTTGTTCGGAATATTTTTTTTTTTCGTAGCCCCATGTAGCTTCTTTAAGACGAACCCCGAACGATTTTCGTAACTACAATAGTTTTTCAGATATCTAAAAAATGAACTTGAAAAATTGAAAAAAACGGTGAAGTTTTGAATTTTGCATAACTAACGAAAAACATTTTTGTAATTTTTTGCCTTTGGTAGAACTTCGTTTCATTATAAAAGTAAACTTCTGACCAAATTTCATCGAAATTGAAACGGGTCGATTCCAACTATTGGTCGATTTAACATGGAATGGCTCACTGATAAAACAAATTTGGAAAATAAAACCATAGTGAGCGTAGAGTTGATTGTACATTAGGACTAACCTAAATCTCGAAGAAAGTTGATATAACTAAGAATTTGTCTCTGACCAGGATACTAAAACACTCGAAGTGGTCAAGCCTCCTCCAACCTTCTCCTCCAAAGTTAGACAAGATAGAAAATTTAAGGAATGTGTTATTAAGCCATAGCTTAAAAGTCGACTCAACATTCTTGTCCCGTTGGCTCGGTTGTACCAATTAACGAACTGTTCCCCACGTGGTTCGTGTCTTCTCGTGCAGGAGGTGACGTCTGCGGATTTAGCGAAGCTGCTTTCTCCGTTGCTTTCCCCGCTCCGGTTCAAGCCGAAAGCTCGAGCTTCTGCCATGGACGAGGTTAGCCGGCTAGTTGTACTCTCGTACCGTTCGATGCGGCAAAACTTTCTACCCCGACAATGCCACTTTGCATCCACGAGGTGGATGGCACGAGCCATGGGTACCTTCGTATAATCTCTCATTGTAACAGCGTAGTACGGTTGGTAGGTAGACTGAACTGACTAAACTAAATTACCGATGCAAATAACAGTGCTCGCTTCTTGCCAAGATTTACTGTGGATCGGATTTGTGTGTGCAACTTTCGGGGATGGGAAGGGGCGCGGGGGGTCGCCCACTTATTAAGCCATTAATTCCCAGGACAAACAGTGGCCGCTTGCTCCTAAGCGACGTTAATTACCGTTTATATACGCGCGAGCCCAGAACCACCCCTCATCCACCCCTCTGGGCTTGTTCAAACCCTCTTGCTCTTTCTATCTTTCTCTCACAGCTCCAACCGGAAGTCCCTCGGGGGATGAAAGGACTTTCCGGAAACCCTCGCACCGTTTGAATTTATTCTTTCACTTTTGCACTCTCACAATTATCGTGGTTGCTCGGAAAACTCGACAGACCAATTAAAAACTTACTTGACGACGATCGTGACAACCATTTCATCGGCGGGTAAAAAAAATGGCGCCAGACGATTTATTCTTTGCAAGGGACAAAATGAAACAAATGAAAATCACCTCCATGTTGAAAGACTTAATTCGCAGGAATAGCTTGTCGAAAACACGTCGATTTTCGTAAATCCAACTTCAGATCATGACTGTAGATCAAGACTGTAGATCAAGATTGTAGATAAAGATAGTAGATCAAGACCGTAGATGAAGACTGTAGATGAAGACTGTAGATGAAGACTGTAGATTGAGACTGTAGATTAAGACTGTAGATCAAGACTGTAGATCAAGACTGTAGATCAAGACTGTAGATCAAGACTGTAGATCAAGACTGTAGATCAAGACTGTAAATCAAGACTGTAGATCAAGACTGTAGATCAAGACGGTAGGTCAAGACTGTTGATCAAGACTGTAGATCAAGATTGTCGATCAAGACTGTAGATCAAAACTGTACATCAAGACTGTGAATCAAGACTATGGATCAAAACTTTAGATGGAGACTGTGAATCAAGACTGTGGATCAAGATAGTGGATCAAGACTGTGAATCAAAACTGTCGATCAAGACGACAAATCAAGACTGTAGATCAAGATTGTACATCGAAACTGTACATCAAGACTGTACATCAAGACTGTGGATCAAGACTTTAGATCAAGACTGTCGATCAAGACTGTAGATCAAGACTGTAGATCAAGACTGTAGATCAAGACTGTAGATCAAGACTGTAGATCAAGACTGTAGATCAAGACTGTAGATCAAGACTGTAGATCAAGACTATAGATCAAGATTGTAGATTAAGACTGTAGATCAAAACTGTAGATCAAGAATGTAGATCAAGAATATAGATCAAGACTGTGGATCAAGACTTTAGATAAAGACTGTCAATCAAAACTGTAGATCAAGAATTTAGATCAAGAATATAGATCAAGACTGTTCATCAAGACTGTAGATCGAGACCGTAGATCAAGACCGTAGATCAAGACCGTAGATCAAGACCGCAGATCAAGACCGTAGATCAAGACTGTAGATCAAGACCGTTTTAATCAAGGCGTACATTACTTTGAGAAGCAGAAAAAAAATATTTATAATTTTATAAATCTCCAGTATTTTAAGAATAACAATTTGAACATACTCTGCGACAAAATAAAACGTAAAAAGAATCGCTTGTCACGGGGCTGAACGTGAAATGGCGGTGAACCGGTAATGTTCCTTCCTCTTGGCTGGGGCAAAGTTGTTTCATCCGGGGAGTTTACAGCCCGGAGATAACCTTCGCGAGCCACACGACCCTCTCATTCTTATCGAGGATCCTACGAGCTCCACCGGCCTGGTAACTAACGAGTTGGCTCTACGTTCCGGGCCGTTTGGTCTTCTTCGTTGTCTTGAACATCGGCCACCCCAGCTCAGACATAATTCCTCAAGCTCTTGGCAACAACCCTGGATGTAAGGTCGTTGTGTTTTTTTTCTTCGATTTGTGATACCGCAATATCACTTATTAATTTAATTCCGTTCGTCCGTTCATGTTTTTTTCCCGGGTGAAAGATTGTCCTCAATCTTGAATAACTTTGTTCTCGTAACTCGAATTGAATGGTCATGAAAAAATGGAGACGTGTTCATCCGTGGCCAGAATAATCTTCAGAGCCACATAACCGTGAGAGACTTGACTCTTAGGTGTGATCAAGTAGCTTAAGCTCCACTGTGTTGACGTAAGTCGTCCATGTGTGTGTCTCTCTCGAGTAATTGATTCGGTGCAACGTGTCCTGCGTCAGCCCATCAATTCGTAAACCCAGATATAGGTATTTCGTTCCATCGCGCGTGTTTCCCTACTAAATACCATACTGTTATACTCGATGTTGCACTTTCCGAGTGATTTGCTGGCGAAATGTAGCGCATCTGGTAAGATCAAACCCCCGAATGATCCCCGACTAATCGGTCCGCAGCGTCACTTGGCTCAACTCACCGCGCGAGCAACTAATGCACCTTCCCTTTTCTCCGCTCTTCTCTGCACATCAAGTGCGAAAAGAGGAAACGAGAATTACGAGGAAGATGAACGAAACGACGAGCCTCAGCCTCTCGGATTGTCAAGAACGGACAGAGCCACGAGAGCTTGGCTGTTCCCTGAAATCCGCGAATCCACGTGAAAAGAGAGCAAAAGAGGAAGCATCCTACCGGGTAATTGAGCTTCTGGCACGAGCCAATAGTTTCGAGTCGGATGCTTCCTTCTCGTCACTTGCTCCTCGAGATTCAACGTTGACTAGGGATACACTTTTTTCTTCCAATTTTGATGGCTTTCCAAGTATATCACTCAGCTATTCAAGTGCAATTTCCGCAATATTAAATGTCGAGGTAGCGGGTCTATTTCTAAGCTTCGATAGCACTTCAGTTCAAGAGCACTTCAATTTCGTGCTCCGGAAAAATATTTGCTTCATCTTTAATTCAATGCCTTTAACTCGAATGACGTCAGCTTTGTCTTCAAAATGAGTTTGAGGTTACTTCAATTAATCAACCTTGACAAAGCTCACTTGTGATTGTGGTTCAAAAGTGGTGACATTGTCGAGACCGATTCCAACTGCCAAATAAATCTTACACTGAGAAAAAAGTTCAGTTAAATCAACTTGATCCATTTAGTTGATGAAAATTTAGTTGATTCAATATTAATTTGTTTGAAACAATGAAACTATAATCAAATCAACAAATGGATTTGGTTAACCATAAGATATGAGGTGAACAAAATTATTTGGTCAATTTACAAATACAATTTAGTCCAATTTACACATTACTGAGTTCCCGTGAAGAAATATTTTGTTGATTTCTAGTTTATATTAACTAGATAAATGTAGCTGTAACAAGCGAAAATTTCGTATTTTCAATCAAACAATGTGTTTGGTGCAAACATTTTTTATATTGCCAAATCAAATAAGGATATGTATTCAAAACAATCCATAATATTGTGTCTATCGCGAAATGTTTTTTTGAACCAGCATATAATGATGAGAAATGGAAAAAATCATTCGGTTGCCCATATTTCACAACAAAGAAATGATTTTGTTGTACGAAATTTAATTTTGTTGAAATACAAAATTATTCATTTGAATACTATGAACAATAATTTGATCACTGAGAAAAAAGTTCAGTTGAATCAACTTGATCCATTTAGTTGATAAAAATTTAGTTGATTCGATAACAATTTGTTTAAAATAATGAAACTATAATCAAATCGACAAATGGATTTGGTTAACCATAAGATATGAGGTGAACGAAATTATTTGGTCAATTTACAGGTACAATTTAGTCCAATTTATTTATTTATTTATTTGTTTAGTCCATTTATTTAGTCCATATCATTATTTTTTCGACACACCGTACCATTCATATACCACAAAAGTTGAGAAAGTTCGTAAGCAGTCCGTCGTTCAGTAGGTAGCGTGTTAGGTCGTCAAGTAGGATAGGTAGGTCGGGTCGCAGGTTCGAATCCCCGTCGGAGAGAGCGTAAACTTAGATCGGACGATTCGCGCAAATACTATTTTTTTTTATGTCGCTCCTTTTGAGGCTGGTAAAATATGCATTTTGAATTATTTTTCAAATACTACATATTTTTTATACTATGCTTAGCCATAATTAATATCAGGATTAAAAATTTAATTGCACCAACTAAATATATTATTTGTTCGACAAAATATTGGTTCATCGAAACAATCGGATAATTGCGTGAACCAAATATTTAATCCATTTATCACATTATTTATATAATAGCGCCAAAAATTTAATTGCGTCAACTAAATATATTACTTGTTCGACAAAATATTCGTTTATTGAAATCAATCGGATAAGTGCGTGAACCAAATATTTAATCCATCTATCACATCATTTATATACTTGAAATAAATAATGGGTTGTATCAACTATTTATTTTGATACATAGAATATACATATATGGAATCAACTGATAATTAGTCAACTCAATCGTTTATTTCTCTGTGTGGATTACATTTTTATTCGAAGTGACAAATTTTTATTTGATTGAACTGAAACTTTGCCCATTCAAGCAACGATTTAACTAAAACTTCCACTGTATATTTTGTTGAATTACCGAAATGATCGAGTTGAACGTCCGGAGACAAATATTTGGTTGAGTGAAACAAATTTTTGCATTTTGAACGACATTTTTTTTCAGTGTATGTACTCAATACCAAGAACAACCCTCTCAAATAAAATCCTCTCATTTCAAAACAGTTCACCATACGCTTTAACTAATTAAGTAGCTAACTAATTAAGTAGCTGTGATTAAGTAGTACCAGATCCTTTGGTAAAACATCAACGGAGAACTATCTCAATCTGGATAGAGGGAAAAAACTCTGGTACAAATTTTTCTCAGCAAAGCAACGGTGATGGAGACACAGCAAAAGGAATGAATGCGACTATCGACGCCGCAGGGACTGGAGATCGCTTGATCTCTGCACGTGAACGATGCGTTATTTCTCTCCCGAACACAAACTCATACACAGACACATGCATCCACCCACATGCATTTAGAAACTGCACGGCTACGAAAACGTACCTCCCTTATATTGATGGACGAAATTATTCTTTGACGCAAGGCAATCTACCGTATTTCCTGGGTTGCGTGTTCCCGTGGTTACTTTTAGCGCATGTATGGATAGCCTCGTGACCATAGAATTGTAGTTGGCGTCGGCAGGGCCGAACTATGGGCGATGGGAGGCAGAGAGAGGTGGCTTGAAAAATAGCGCCGGTAATGGACTAGCTTTGTCCGTGTCGCGACCGTGCTTTTTCCAGCCTAGACACCATCCCCCCACGAGTGAGGGGAGTCCATCCCCATCGATGTGGTGGGGCAAACACCCCGTGCACAGACACGTCCAACCCTACGGGAACCTCCATCGAACCAGCATTCGTCGTTCTGTTTTGTGCAACTACGACTATCGCTACTGGCTTTTCTGCCATTGCCGTTAGCAATGCGAGGACTGCCAAACCCAAACCTCCAGAGAGAGAAAGAAGGAGAGTGAGATCGAACCTCGCGATAACGCGAGTAAATTTTATCGTCACGCACCAGCAAAATTTACCATGTGCATTACGCTTGTATAAAATTTCTGTAGAGGTCAAAATCACGAATAGATGGAACACTGCGTTGAAACAATTCAAGGTTTACTCCAGATTCTAGCTTTCTCCAGATTAGCCTTCATTCTTGTGCCTAACTTTGACAATACAGAGGTCGACCTTTTTATGGCCGAACATGCCGATTTTGAGGGTTTTTTATGGTGATCAGCTATCGTTGACTCTTGTCTCGCCAATGATCAATGCGATATGGTTCCTCAAAAATGCAGCGTTGACAAATAGTTATTCTGAAAATGGTGTCAGATGGTGGCCAAACGAATTGGCCGAATTTTGCTTTCAGAGCGCATAAATCTATTTCGGGTCGGAGAAGTATTCTGATTTATCGCAAATCAAGATATTCTTGGAAGGTTTTTAGAGCACATTCAATAAAATTTCTTGATAATTTGACTTCGAAATTGGGGACAGATAATTAAACGAGGATTCCCTCAAATGCATTTGTTAAAGAGCCAACTAACTGTTTCGTCTCTTCTGGCCTGTTCCGTCATTTCTGGAATTACTCTGTACACCTCATACACGATACGTTACATTAGCGATGTTCTGATTCGACGAAGCCATTACGTTTCTCCCCGAAATATTGCAAGCACTTTTGTATAACATGCACATTAGGGCGATTTTTTTTTACTTTTTTTTCTTCCACTCCCCATCCGAAATTTTGTTGTATATGTTTGAAAGAAAAATCCCTGAAAGTTGCAGCCCTTAATATTAATATTGAGTACTTTCCCTTCGCGTGATAAGTTTTTCCATCTAAAATACACGTAAATCCAATTTTTTTTTCGTCAAAATTTTACCACCCCGCGGTTTTTTATGCTATCACATTGATTTTGGTCGCAATTTACGTAGAATTAAACGATCTTTAAAAGTATCCTGAGAGCGTAAGTGTAACTTACACCGGTGTGATGGTACGGGTCCCTAAAGTTGATTTTTATCCAAATTTCTCGGTTTTTTGCTGTTATCTCCGAAATGATTGACTTAACTGAAAAATCGTAAAGGGAAATTTTGTTGGAAATTTAATTAACTACAAAGAAAGTCCTTTCAACCTAACTGCTAAAATTAATATTTCTTGAGATATTGAACCTCAACTTATTTATGGTATAAAATTTGTATAGTTTATCGAACCAAAAGTTAAAAATTGTTGATATTCCATATCATATCACCATATCACATATCATATCACCAGTGGTGATATAGTATGGAATATCAACAATTAAAAACTTTTGGTTCGATAATCCATAAAAATTTTCACATCACAAATAAGTTAAGGTTTAATAGCTCAATTAACATTAATTTTCGCAATTAGGTCTAAAGGACCTTTTTCGTAGGAAATTGAATTTCCTGAAAAATTTTCCTTTACATTCTTTCGGTAAAGTTAATTATTTCGGAGATAACAGCGAAAAAACGAGAATTCTGGGTAAAAATCAACTTTAGTGATCTCGTACCATCACCGGTGTAAGTTACACTTACACTGTTAAGGACACTTTCAAAGATCGTTCAATTCTGCGTAAATTGCGACCAAAATCAATGCGATAGCATAAAAAACCGCGGAGTGGTAAAATTTGTAAGAAAAAAGTTTTTTATTCACGTGTATTTTAGATGGAAAAACTTATCACGCGAAGGGAAAGTACTCAATATTAATATTAAGAGCTGTAACTTTCACGGAATTTCCTTTCAGTCATATACAACAAAATTTCGGGTGGGGAGTGAAAGAAATGAAAAAAAGTCGAAAAAAATCGCTCTCATGCACATATTATATTCCATACTGCGGCTTTTTTTCAAAAACACGCTTGGTAACGCTTTTACTCATTCTTGTCCTAATTGTCTCAAAATTCTAGATCAGAATACCCCCTTAATTATTTTCTGTCGTCACAGAAAATTTTCACACTGGGCTTTTTTGAATAGTACTTACGGATCAAATCATTGATGAATCTAGGTCGATGCAATTCGAATAGTCACTGTTATTCGCTTTTTCGGAATCATCCAAAACCCAAGCATTAACGTTATAACGTTGTTGGGTTAAATATATATATATATAGGAGGAAGGGTTGGAGGGAGAATGAAAGGTTCGTGCGGTTCTGTTGGTTGTGCAGCGTGGTTGCCTACTGAATGTATCTACTGGCTCGTGTTTGACCGTCAATTCTGCAGATATATGTATAATAGATATATCTGTATATGAGGCTTTTCTATGTACTTGAAATTTCGAAAGTTCAGCTGAACGAAAAAGTTTACAAAAGAAAAAATAAATAGAAAAAGAAAAATAAATAGACCTCCGCCGATACTTTTTCAAATGACATCCTCAAATTTTAAGGATGTCTTAATTCGTCGATTTTCCATTCTGCTGAACGTTCCGAACTACGAGTTCATGCTTTTCCAGCTTGGTCAATGGTCAATGTCTCTCGAAAGCCCTCTACATTTTGTTATACCTTCTTTGTAAGTAATTTTTTCAAATATATCTTTATTATAAATTCCTGCCTTAATTTAACAATCTGAAAAAAATCTAGACGATAAATTCCTAGATCGATATTCTGATCAAGTTATCGATATATCAATATATCAATACATTGGATCAATGTTTCTGAGCATTCCAAAAGTGAGCTGGCATTTTTTTTCGATTTTTCAGAGGTTTAACGTTCTCTTCAAGTTTGTAAATGCTCTAATGAGAGGAATTTTGAGAAATTGGTTAAAAAATAGTCCGATAAATGAAGTGAAACTATTCGTCATTATGGAAAACCCAAATTTTTTAGTAATCTTCAAACGAGACGTAATAAATAATTCAGTAAACGTGCCAAGCAAGTTTCTTTCACGTGAAATCATGCATATGGACAATTTTGCTCGATAGCTTCAAGTTTTCTGACATTGGAGCATCAGACATTGAGAAAATGATGAACCTTTACAAACGAAAAATAAAATGTCAGCTGACTTTTTGTAAACTCCCAAGTAGTTATAATTTTAATAATTATAGTAATTATAATCTTAATCAAATAAGTAATCTCACACCCTATTTTATGATTTTTTCCGGATTTTCAAATCGGATCGAAATCGTTTGTTAGGAGAAACACTCAAAAATTTTGGCCCGTCCAAAAAATCTGAAAAAAAATTTAGAGAGCTTTTGCGAAATAGAACTAAAATAGAAAAAAATCAGCGATAAAATTACAAACGGTCGGGTTTGAAAATTGACCGATCTCACCGTGAATGCCTCGTATATAAATTTCACACATCGCGATTGAACGATTACACCACGGTTATTACGAGATATATATCTATAGAGGAATCGACCATCGGTATATAACGACGCCGTCGTTGATGCTCATTGGGTACGCAAATTCCTGTTGGTCAAACCGTACACGTATATTACCAAAACACCAAGAGTCATACACGCGTACTGTGCTTTTTGTATATATATATGTGCGTTTCATCGTCGATTCGAGCGGCGAATTGGAAACGCGCGTTTGGTGTCAAGCTTTAACGAGGAACACCGCCGTGCAGTCATTGTTACGAATAATCTCCCTCTCCCTCAATTTCTCATTCCAGAAATTGAGGATCGGTCAGTATGAAATTCCGCAATTTGAAATTTTGAAAAAAATCTCAATTGACTGTAGAAGCCTCCATATGAGCCGAATCAAATATTTTCGAATAATATTGGACTATGCAGACTCTATGTCTCTAGACCAGAATACCGCCTTAAATCACACGTGATTATTTTCACTATCATTCAGGGTCGCGAAATTTTTAATGAAAAAGTAATGCATTAACCATTACTTTTTTCATGGCTAGTGAAATTAATTTCCATTAACCATTAAAATGTAATGGTTAATGGAAATAACCATTAAATGGAATGGCAATAACTGCAATAAACCATTAAAATTTAATGGTTAATAGAAATTATTTTCATTAACCATTAGAATTTAATGGTTAATAGAAATTATTTTCATTAACCATTAAATTTTAATGGTTCATGAAAATGCAATTGTATTAAAAAAAGTAATGCATTATTTGCAACCCTGCCCATTACGATGTAATGTGTAGTAGAAAAAATTTCCATTGTACCCATTGCAATGTAATGGACAAAACTTTGATTGCAATTTTGGTTATGGAAAAATATAGATGAATAAATTATTGCAATTTTTCATTACATTTTATTGACTTAGAACTTAGATTTTCTGGTACCTTAAATTCTGAAAAGCATCTATGTTATAATTCTACAAATCTAAGTCCTAAGTCAATAAAATGTAATGCAAAACTGCAATAATTTATTCATCTATATTTTTTCATTCCCAAAATTACAATTAAAGTTTTGTCCATTACACATTACATTGCAATGGGTAATGGAAATTTTTTCTATTACACACTACATTGTAATGGGCAGGGTTGCAAATAATGCATTACTTTTTATAATGCAATTGAATTTTCATTAACCATTTACATTTAATGGTTAGTAGAAATAATTTTCCTTAACCATGAACCATTAAAATTTAATGGTTAATGGTTAAGGAAAATTATTTAACCATTAACCATTAAATTTTAATTGTTAATGGTTAGTGAAAATAATTTTAATTGTTAATGAAAATAATTTCCATTAACCGTTAAATTTTAATGGTTAATGAAAATTATTTCCAATAACCATTAAATGTTAATGGTTAATGAAAATGCAAATGCATTAAAAAAAGTAATGCATGATTTGCAACCCTGCTATTATTATTCGGTAACATGGCTTTTAAGGTAGTAGTCCACTGTGACGACCGAAATTTCGACATTTTTTAATTAACTTTTTTGAATAAAAAAATAAAATGCGATCTTTTTTAAATTTTTACATGTTATTTGTATCTTAAAGAGTACAAAAAAATGTTGTTTACTTAATTTTACGAATGCTATTCGCACACCCCTATCTTTAATTGTTCAAACTTTGCAAATCATAATTACTTCACGGAATAATTAAAAATGGGGAAAAAAGTAGATATTTACTTGAACATAATAAGTAGCAAAAAAAACAAAGATTGGAGACTTCGCAGAAATTTTTTTCCATGAAAAAGCCAAAAGCACAGTAACGATGAGAAATCAAAACTGACTCTCATGAAAAAAATCGCAAAATTGAAAAGATTGTTGGTTGCAAAATATTTTGTCCATTATTGGATGAAAACATTGGAGGCGACAATCAGGATCATTAAATTTACGTGGGATAGTTTCACGTATAACTAATCTATAATTAATATTATCAACGTCGAATGATAACAGTGCAATAACAAATATCGATCGGCACGACATTGTGTAAAGAGTCGCATAATAAATCGGTCGTGTAACCACATAATTCCGGATCATCTGGCGCAATGAATTCGATTACGAGACGCTTAACCCGCATTTGCGTTGGCTGTACTCGCTTTTGCGAACGTGTACACACAATAGTATTTCGTTTAAATATTAAATATACACACGATATAGATATACAAAATAAAGGAAAAGCCGGATCGGGAATGGAGAACGACGCCGTCGAGTCTCGCTTTCCCATTCCACGTCAAATTTCGTCCCAAACGAAATTTCGCTCACTCACCACGCTCACGGTTTGCAAAAGCACACGCCATCCAAGTTTTGTCTCGTAAATACGTAATTTCCACCGAGGGCAAAATCTCGTCCAACCATCCTGAAATCCTGGAGCTTTACGGTTCCGTCGTTTTCCGCGTCGTCTTTGAAACGTCTCCCTCGGGCGAATATAAACGCACACGGAAAAAAATGATCGGTGAAAATTCGTGTGTAATATTTAAAAAATTACTGAATTCAATGCAGAATATACGGTTCAGAACTGTAATTCAGGCGTTTTACCGGGAATCCATTATAAATTAATGGATTCAATGTAGTTTCTACTTTTCAAACCATTAAAAATGCTGATTTACACTGTAAAAAATGCAATGTTCACCGCAAAAAAAAATGACAAAGTAAAATGAACTGTAAAATTTACAATGGTCTCTGTAGAATGTTCAAAACACATAATTAGAATTGCAGTGTTCCCAGTGAAAAATCAAATGCGCGTCGCAAAATATGCAACGTCAATTTCAATTCAACGAGCGGCGTTTCAGAGGGAACATATTCAGCTTTATTTTGTTAAAAAAAAAAAAAAAATCGATTTTTTTTGAACCCGTCAGCCCTTTTGAAACATGATCATTTTTGGTTTTTTTTTGGCATTGAAATTTTGGCGCACGACCCATGCAAATTTTTGTTAACCATTTCTTGCATGAAAAACTTGTGGGGGGAGTATAAGCTTCAATTTCGTTTTTTTTTAAAGTTTTGTAGGATTTTTTTTCGCGAATATATTCAATTTTTTTGCAAAAAACGACCATATTTATAAAATGTAGCGCAACTTTAAAGCTACTTGGTTTTTGTGAAATCGTTTGAAGTTGCATACAATTATTCTGGATTCAATGAAATTTATTCAGAATTTTTTTTCAAAATATTTTTTTTTCAAAATATCTTGACAGGAAAAATTTTCGAAAAAAATGCTGAAAAAAAATTCTAAAAAAATTCTATTAAATCCAGAATAATTATATGCAACTTTTAACCCTCTTAGTGATTCGACAAAAACCAAGTGGCTTCAAAGTTACGCTACATTTTATAAATATAGTCGTTTCTTGCAAAAAATTGAATATTTTAGCGAAAAAAAATCCTACAAAACTTTAAAAAAAACGGAATTGAACCACAAGTTTTTCATGCAAAAAACGGTTCAACAAAATTTGCATGGGTCGTGCGCCAAAATTTCAATGCCAAAAAAGTCGTTTTTTTACGAAAAATTAAATATTTTTCCGAAAAAAAAATCGTACAAAACTTTTAAAAAAACTAAATTGAAGCTTATACTCCCCCCATAAGTTTTTCTTACTAAAAACCGTTCAAACAAATTATCATGGGTCACACGCCAAAATGTAAACGCCAAAAAAAAAGCCAAAAAAACAACCATATTTCAAAAGCGTACCGGATTCCAAAAAAATCGAATTTTTTTTTGGAGAAAGCGAATTGAAGCTGAATATGTCTTCTTTGAAATAACGCGTTTTGAATTAAAATATCTTCATTATCAAAAGCGCACTGAAACTTTTTGTGCGAAGCGGAATCGGGGCAAGTGTTTCCAAACTTTTGGACGGTAGTGTATATTATTTTCTTTACCATTCAAGTTTTATTTCTTGGCGATTTTTCAAGGCTACAGTTTATCAATTCCAGTCTGCAGGAGATAGAGAATGCAATAAAAAAATATTTCAATTTTTTCACCCAACTCGGGCTTTTTAATATATAAAATTGTTGTTTATTGAAAAAAAAATTTCACCCAACTTTTATAAGAATGGCAAGTGTTTTCCACTCGCTATAGACAACGGGGAAGAAAATGTGCGAGAAAACAGGCGACCGTCCTCTCATTTGTTTACGAGGCGAGTTCTTTTGTCCCGATGCTTGCACCGGTTCGTTGGAAAAGCTCGCTCCGGTATTGAAAGACCGCCCGATGAGCTTTGGTGAAATGCGAAATGAGTACCGACGTTTCGTTGTACGCAGCTTCGCCGATAAAAGCCACCACTCCCCCAATTTCTCCCTTGCACACCACCCTCGAGTATACATCGACCCTTAGATTAAAATATCCCGCCCCTTTCAAGCACATTCTCACTGTCGACCGTCCATATATATATATATATATATAGATATATATTCGTATGATCTCTATATTTCTGGCTGCTTCGTAGATTAAAATGCGTCGCGATTGGTAGGACGGAGAAAGGGAGACACAATAAATGTCGAGAGAGCTTCATAGTCGTGTTTTATATTCAAACCATACATATTCAAACTATATATACAGTTCAAAAGCTCCATTGTCTGCCCCGACGAGCAGTCTGTCCCTTGATATTGCACGAAAAAAAAATGATTCATTAATTAAAAATTCCAGACACTTGAAAGTGTGCGAGAGAATGCATTTTATAGATGAGGACAGAAAGATGAATGAAAGAATGAAACTAAAATGTTGGCAGAGATTTATCATGAAGAAGAATAGGCGTGAGATTCTGGATTTGTCCTTCCTGATCCGATTTTCTTGGCCGAGCTTTTCCTAAGTCAGAGACATGACTTGGAACCAAATGACGACCATATAATAAATTCATATGACGAATCGGTAAACATTACATTAAAATCATTGATTTTCTATCAGCCCAAAATCAGAAAAGTATGAACAGTTCCCGAAGAGGTCACCTTGATACCTCCTGACGTGGAAACTATCAACTTCATTCCTAAGTATTTTAATACTGAGGAATGAAGTTGATAGTAACCAAAATCAAGTGGAAGAAGGTCACCTTGACACGTCCTGACGTGGAAACTATCAACTTCATTCTTAAGTATTTTAATACTAAGGAATGAGGACACTGAAGTTGATAGTAACCAACATCAAGTGGAAGAAGGTCACCTTGTCACGTTCTGACGTGGAAACTATCAACTTCATTCCTAAGTATTTTAATACTAAGGAATGAGGACACTGAAGTTGATAGTAACCAACATCAAGTGGAAGAAGGTCACCTTGTCACGTTCTGACGTGGAAACTATCAACTTCATTCCTAAGTATTTTAATACTAAGGAATGAGGACACTGAAGTTGATAGTAACCAAAATCAAGTGGAAGAAAGTCACCTTGACACGTCTTGTCGTGGAAACTATCAACTTAAAAGTATTTTAATACTAAGGAATGAAGTTGATAGTTTCCACGTCAGGACGTGTCAAGGTGACCTTCTTCCACTTGATTTTGGTTACTATCAACTTCGGTGTCCTACATTTATGGTGGCTTATTTGGTAACCAAAATCAAGTGGAAGAAGGTCACCTTGACACGTCCTGACGTGGAAACTATCAACTTCATTCCTAAGTATTTTAATACTGGAAACTATCAACTCCATTCCTAAGTATTTTAATACTTAGGAATGAAGTTGATAGTTTCCGAGTCAGGACGTGTCAAGGTGACCTTCTTCCACTTGATTTTGGTTACCAGATAAGCCACCATAAATGGAGGATACTGAGGGATAAATAGGGATGTATTTCTGACAGATTGGTCGATCCCTTTTGAGGAGTCCCAGTTGGAGGATCGCTCCGTGGTTGTTTAGTGAATCTGGCGTGCGTCCCGATGATAAAACGGGGTGACTCGTTGACAGTTTAGTCTCTGACACTCCCTTTTTCCATCCCTCTTGTCCGCTGGTCCGAGCAATCCAGCCACGAGGGAATTGCTGGCTTTTTCATAAAAAAAAGAGCAACCAGACTGCGAAAAACAATTTCACGTTTCCATTCGTTTAGAATTGCAGTCTCCTGCACGAATGGAGATAGCATTTCGACTGCCCCCATGTCCTCGTTTACGGTAGCGTAATAATTCTCGTTGACTGGCAATTAAATAAAAGAATGTATACCGTATCCCTTTTCTTGTAGTGTAATTTAATTGTATCATTTTTGTGAGTTCTGCAAGGACAAGGAGTGGAGTAGTGTGAAGGCAAGCTAAATTCCAGGAAGCGAGAACATCTATGTCGTGTTGAAAGCGGCTTACATGGCCGCTATGTACAATCCCGCTAAAAAGTTTGGAAACACCAGTCAATATTTCTTGCCGCGCTAGAAGTCGCATAACTCCGTCAAAAAAAAAGATTATCGAATTTTGAAAAAAGCGTTTTGACGGGAAAAAATTCAGCTTTATTTTGCTGTTTTTAAAAATATTTTTTATGATTTTTTTTTCGATCTGGTACGCATTTTTGTACCTGACTGTTTTTTGGCCTTTTTCGACTATTGCAAATAGGGCGCATAACTTAAGTACGGTTTTTTTTTTTTTTTAAATCTGCGGTACCTTTTGAAGGGTTAGCAGACGCTCCATTTTCATTTTTTTAAAAATTTTGTACGATTTTTTCTCGTAAAGTTATTTCACTTTTGGCTAAAAAAGACAAATTTTGAAAGATGCAACGTAACTCAAAAACTATAGAGTTTGAACGAAAATGTCAAGTATGAAAAAAGTAGCATTCGTATACATGAAGTCGCCTGGAATTATTTAAGAATTTTGCTATGAATTTTTGTTTGTTACTATTTTCGCTCGAAACAGCTGATTGCGACGTCCCAGCGAAAAATTGTATCCGATTGAAATTTCCGTACTTCGTAATACAATAAAAATCTAAAAAAATTCAGCAACATTTGGCATGCTATGAACAACAATGATCAATGATAATTATTGATCATTGTTCATCATTGCTTAATAAATTGTTTAAACAATTGCTTAAATAATTTGTTGGTGACTTTTGGGCAATATTATTATTGATAATTGTTGTTCATAGCATGCCAAATATTGCTGGATTTTTTCCGATTTTTATTGTATCACGAAGTACGAAAATTTCAATCAGATACAATTTTTTGCTGTGACGTCATCATCAGCTGTTTCGAGCAAAAATAGTGAAAAACAAAAATTTCATAGGAAAATTCTGAAATAATTCCAGGTGATTCCATGTACACGCACGCTACTTTTTTCATGATTGACATTTTCTCCTAAACTCTATAGTTTTTGAGTTACACTGCATCTTTCAAAATTTGTATTTTTTAGCCAAAACCAAAATAACTTTGCGAGAAAAAATCGTACGAAAATGTTTAGGAAACAAAAATGGAGCGTCTGCCTACCCTTTCAAATCTACCGTAGATAAAAAAGACAACAAAAAATGTCCTTAAGTTACGCGCCCAATTCGTAATGGCAGGAAAATGCCGAAAAACGGTCACGTACAAAAATGCGTGATCGAAAAAAATCATGAAAAATATTTTTAAAAAGGACAATCAAGCTGAATTCCTTCGCGTCAGAATGCTTTTTTAAAAAATCGATTATCTTTTATTTTTGACGGAGTTATGGAACTTCCAGTGCGACGAGAAACATTGACTGGTGTTTCCAAACTTTTGAGCCGGAGTGTACATAAAAGTATAATATTAAACAAGATTCGCAGCGAGCCTGGTGCAGATTCGTGGCTTTCCCACTGGCAGGCTCTTGCTTGTGCTATTCCGCAGTGATGCATTGCCTTCGATTCCGAAGGAGATATCGCCACGAGGTGGATTCCATACGGTGTCCAGTACCGAACCGATAACTCGGATCGTTCTGTAAGGACTGACTTGGGGTAGCCAGTAGCGAGCAGCATTAGAAACGAAGAAAGACCAATGCATATCCTGAATCGTCGGAGTTCCTAAGGCAACTGGAAGCTCTGGCATGTCCGGTAACCCGCGAGTGTCTGCGAGCCCGCAGCAAACGCGTCGGGTATGCCTCAAGGTGTGCAAAACCTTCTCTATACCACACTCCAACTATTTGGCCCTCAGTTTGCCAAGTCTCATTGATACGTATGCATAGACCTGATGGAATAGACCATGAATCGGATATTCCATATTCCATGGTTTCCCCATCTTGGAATCTGCCGTGATTTAACTGGACAATTTGTATTCTGCACCTGGTTTCGATCATTGAATCCAACGATCGTTGAATTGACAACGAAAGGCAGTAGAGATCCTTGTGGGCCAATAATCGAGAAGAATTTTTGCGTCGATGATTCTACTCTGCCTTTTTTTATTTATCCATTCTTTTTTGTAATGCTGAGTCCGATTCGTTTTTTTTTCAGTAGTGGTGAATTGGTGGTGAATCGGTGGTTCTAAGGCTACCCCTCTGTTACTGGGCATGTAATAAATTTGTCTTAGACAGTGATAGCGTTTCGAGATAGCGGAAAGCACGTTCCAGAGAAAAGAGTATAGCGGCAGTGTGAGGAACACAGAGGGCGAAGGGAAGATAGGCCATCAACCGGGCAGAGGTGGGCAAGATAGAGGGTTGGTGTAAGGAACCACTGGGGTTTCAGCGGGGTTTCCTGACCCTAGAGGTCACGAGTGAAGAGACAGATGAGGTAATTACTACGAGGTGTGCTGATAGCACTCCCTCCCGAGTTCAGCGAGGTCTCACTCCCTCCCCTCTTCTATATATATATATATATATATATATATTAGGGTGATTCGTTTCAGGGCAACTTTTTTGTTTGACCCATCGTGTCTGGAAACCTTTAGTTGGTGCCCAAAAACGAAGTTTCGTGAAAGGAGGGTGTTGTCAAAAAATATTTAGAGGTCGTGAATCAAAATTGAAAGTTTCCCATTTGATTAACATTGAAAAAAAAAAATCTCATTATTAGTGTGATCATTCAGCGAATTTTGATATCGCGATATTTTCCAAGTGGGTTTTCATAGAAAATATGATAGTCTACAATAAAGTTTATTGAGCCATGTCCGTAAATTCAACCGTTTCAGAGGTATCATTGTTTCAAGTGAAAATTGTATGAAAATAACTATTTAAACGGCTGTAACGCCTAAGCTATTGAATATATCGAAAAAATTCAAATGAGAACTTTTTAGAGAAAGTAATTTGCTACAAAAAAGTCTTATAAGCCGAGCTCGTGAATTCAACTCTTTCTCATCTATAGGTGGATGAAGAGAAATAAATAGATTTTTTGTTTTTGTTTTATTGAGTTATTTGCATAGGGAATTCTTTGTGACATTTGTTGAATGGTTTTTCTGATGATTTTGTACATGCTATCTCATAGAAAATGGAGTTCGTTTGATTGAATACAACAAAAAAATAGTACATTACATCACGAGGGGGTAAAAACATTTTCTGACGAGTGTGAATTTGCAGGACGAGCCGAAGGCGAGTCCTGCAATCACACGAGTCGGAAGATGTTTTTACACCGAGTGATGTACGATATTTTATATCACGAGGTGCAATACGGACGTTTTCACGTCCGCTTGCGGACGTAAAAGCGTCCATTATTGTACTGAGTGATATAATATATATTTATTTTACTTCATACACCTATACCTGAGAAAGAGTTGAATTTACGGGCTCGGCTTGTGAGACTTTTTTGTAGCAAATTACTTTCTCTACAAAGTTTTCATTTGAATTTTTTCGATATATCTAATAGCTCAGACGTCACAGCCGTTTGAATATATATTTTCATGCAATATTCACTTGAAACAATGATACCGCTGAAACGGTTGAATTTACGGACATGGCTCAATGAACTTTATTGCAGAGTATCATATTTCCTATAAGAACCCACTTGGAAAATATCGCGATATAAAAATTCGCGCAATGGTAACACTAATAATGACAAATTTTTTTTTTCCAATGTTAATCAAATGGGAAACCTTCAATTTTGATTCGCGACCTCTAAATATTTTTCGACATCACCCCCCTTTCACGAAACTTCGTTTTTGGGTACCAACTAAAGGTTTTCGGGCACGATGGGTAAAAAAAAAAGTTGCCCTGAAACGAATCACCCTAATATATATATCTCCTCTCAATCTGATACTACTGACACAGAATTATACGTCTTTAGATGCACGTTGATGTTCATTCAGCGTGCTTTTTTCTGTCGCAACACATTCGACGCTACTCGAACTCAGGTACTTGCTTCGGTAGCACCAACGTCGAAGAACAGTGCTGAAGGAGTAATGGAGGAAGTGTGGGTAAAAAAGAAGCGCGTGAGTATTCCGAACAACCTTGTGAAAGACGTTCAAGAGTGTGCGGAAGAGAAACGAACAGCGTTAGGGTAAAAGTGAGAGTGATGAGTTCTCATAAAGCCGGTATTTCTTCAACCCTCCAATGCCAATGTGGTGTACTTTCCTCTTGGTACGTACCTCTCGACGTTACCCCCTTAATGGCAGAATCCTTTCTCTCGATCTTTCGATTCTACTCTGCTGGTCTGTTAAATGGGGCAAGAGTTGCAAGTGTGTTCTGCTCATTGAGAAAAATTCTCTCCAGTGAATCAGAGTTGTAAATAATGAATTACAGTATCCATTACCCATTACACTGCATAATGTGAAATGGACGAGTGTACCATTACAAATAAAAAAAAGTAATGTGTAATAGATGCATGTGCCATTACAAATAGAAAAAGTAATGTGTAATGGATGAATGCTCTATTACAAATTACAATTGAAAAAAAAGTAATTTGTAGTGAAGAATATTCCAATAAATTAGTGTGTTTCTACAAGAATTTGGAGCAGGTACTATATTGCTCAAAGGTAAGTCTATTAATTTTTCAATGAAAATTATTTGTGGGTATCAAGTTTTTGTTAGCTTTACTATCGTAGTATTGGAGTAATTTTTACTCCATTCTTGTAAAAATTACAATCGACGAAAAACTTATAGGTGGGTCATTCCATGTCAAATGGACCAAGAGTTGGAATCGACCCATTTCAATTTCGATGACATTTGATCAGCAGTTTTCGTTTTTAATAAAACGAAGTTCTACCAAAGGAAAAAAAATTAAAATTTTTTTTTTCGAGAGTTATGCAAGATTCAAAATTTCACTATTTTTTAAATCTTCCAAGTTTACTTTTTAAATATGTCGAAAATCGTTCTGGGTTCGTCTTCAAAAGTATACTTGTGACTACGAAAAAAAATATATTCCGAAAAAAAAATTTGTAAAATGATGAATTTAGAGAATTTTTAATTTTCAAAAATCGAGAAAATCTAAGTTCCGTGTTAAATTTTTGGTTCAATTTTTTTTATATAATACCTTGTACTGATCGTAAATAAACTGTTACTTTTACTGCTAAATATTACAAAATTACATGATTGCTCAACTTCATTTAACTCAAAGGAGAAAAAAATTTTTTGTTTACCAAAATTCGAAAATTTATATTTTTGAAACAACAAAACAACATCCTGAAAATTTCAGGATCTTTTAAGATCCGTACAAGGTCTTATATAAAAAAGAATTTAACCAAAAATATTGATCGTGAATTTACACGATTTTTAAAAATTCATATTTTTGAACAAACAAAAAACTTCTTTCTGAAAATTTCAGGATCTTTTAAGATCGGTACAAGGTATTATATTTACAAAATTGAACCAAAAATTTAATACGGAACTTGGATTTTCACGATTTTTGAAAATTTTAAATTTTACAAATTCATCATTTTTCAACATTTTTTTTCGGAATTTTTTTGATTTCATAGCCACAAGTATACTCTTCGAAACGGACCCAGAACGATTTTTTCGTAACTATAATAGTTTTCGAGATGTTCAGAAAATAAACTTGAAAGATTTAAAAAATGGTGAAATTTTGAATCTTGCATAACTTTCGAAAAAAAAAAAGTTTCCTTTGGTAGAATTTTGTTTCATTAAGAACGAAAACTTTTGATCAAATTTCATCGAAATTTAAAAGGGTCGATTCCAACTCTTGGTCGATTTGACATGAAATGACCCAGGTGTAAGTGTATATTAACTTAATATACACTGACACCTATAAGTTTTTCTTCAATTGCAATTTTTACATTTACCACTACGATAGTAAAGTTAACAAAAACTTGATACCCACAAATTATTTTCATTGAAAAATAAATAGACTTACCTTTGAACAAAATAGTACCTGCTCCAAATTCTGGTAAAAACACTAATTTGTAATGGAATATTCTCCCCTACAAATTACTTTTTTTCCATTGCAATTTGTAATGGAGCACTGATTCGTTACACGTAATTTTTTCTTCCTTGTAATGACACATGCATCCATTACACATTACTGTTATTATTTGTAATGGAACAATCACTCATTACACGTTACTTTCGTAATTTGTAATGGCAAACTTTTCCATTGCACATTGTTTAAAGTAATGGGTGATGCATTACTCTTACATTACTATTTTCACAACTCTGCAGTGAATGAGGTTCTATCACAATAAATCTGCGCGATTGACACTTTACATTCTTTACAACGTTTCAATCAAAATCCAAATTGCTCAATCCGGCCTTGATTTTATTCATTCGTCTTTCCTCGTCATTAGAGTTTATACAAATTTGACATTGATTCGAAATGGAATTTGAAAACAGATTTCCATGATTACCGTTATATATCTCAGGGCCCTGTAACAGCATTACACTCCCTAGTCAATATACACTTACAGGGGTGTTTGTGTTTGTGTGGGTTAACATTTGACGAAGCCCGATCCAGCAAGAGTATTCCAAGCAACGTTGTGGCGATGCCGACAGTGAGGAGACTGGAAAGAGGAAGAGAGAGAGAACAGAGAGTGTACACGATACTCCCAGAAGGGAAGACGAACCGCAGCGAGTGGAGCAGCACGCGCCACAAATTATTAACCAACCCGGCAATCAACCGAAGCCGAACATAGAGAGGAAAGCCAAGCAGTGTAGCACAGGAATAGAGATGAAAATGGGATTGCATGTGTATATATTTGCTAGGGCGATGGAAAGGCTCGCTGGAAGCTGCAACAACTATTCACCACCCGCAATGCTGTTCCATCCGTTTGTTCTATTCTCCCAGACGAATTCGTAGGTAGATATTGAGCGAGTTGGTATTCACCAATATAAGTAGATATGCGTAGTTGTGTGCAGACGAAGAAAAATGCACGTCGACTGGATTAAAATAATCTGTAAATCTGGTCCATTCCATTCCATTCCACAAGTCCAAATCTGGCGATGGTTAGGACAACTTGATAAGAACCTTCCTAGGTTTTATCTAATCTGATGTCGAAACAGGATTTCTGATAGCTTTCCTGTTCAATAGCCCACTTTTAGAAACAAGACCTTAATGTAATTTCTGCAATTTATAGTGAAGACACTTAGCAGTATTAAAATCCCTAATTATTGAGCCACGAGGATGGAATCTTTGAAACGTTTTAGATGCTTAAGAATTTGAGCTATTATTCCAAATTCATGGCCCAAACTGGACAGATGAAGGTTTCTTCGAGTCATTACCTACTGAACAGTACATTAATGTGTTTAGGGATTTACCATATGTAGATTGAACTTGGGTCATAATGGAGGATGACGAAGGTAAATGGTTTGATCATAAATTGTAAAGCAGGATGTGCATTATTCCCGTTGCACTTTGCTCGAAAGGTTGAGTTGCACAGTTTAGACCACACTCGTAAATTAATGCAGACTCACACTCCGAGCACTCAGAACAAGTGGAATTGATTAGCGCAGATCGAATCAATGCTGATGAAAGGTTTTCTGAATTCTGTTGAAAAGTTATCAGAGATTTGGAACTTTATCTAGAGTTTAGTGCTAGATTCGTCCCTTGTTGGGTTTCCTATTTGCCATGAACTTGATCTTTAATCCGTCGCAGGATTAAAGATCCGGATTGTAATCTGATAGGCCGTGAAGTCGGTAAGTAGGGTATCGCAACCCTACTTACCGACCGCAGGGCGACTGTTTCACTCATTCGGGCTGGCTCCAACGTCGATAAGTGTCCGGCCGAATTGACAGGCCGGAAACTTGTAATCTGGTCGAAATATCTATGGTCGAAATAAATAATTTAAATCTATCAAAATCTAGACGATTTTGAATGTGAGCGTATAAACAAGCGCTCGTCAATTAAGTGGATACTGCAGTGGTGACGGTAGAAGTTGCATAACTCCGTCAAAAAAAAAGATAATCGAATTTTCAAAGGAGCGTTTTGACGGGAAGGAATTCAGCTATGTTTTCCTTTTTTTTAATTTTTTTTTATCATCTTTTTTTGATCTGGTACGCATTTTTGTACGTGACTGTTTTTTGGCCTTTTGCGACCATCCCGAATTGGTCGCATACCTTAAGGATTTTTTTTTTGTATCTTTTACCTACGGTATATTTGAAAGGGTTAACAGATGCTTCATTTTTATTTCTTAAAAATTTTCATACGATTCTTTCTCGCAAAGTTATTTCACTTTTGGCTGAAAAATACAAATTTTGAAAGGTGCGACGTAACTCAAAAACTATAGAGTTGAAGAGAAAATATCAAGTATGAAAAAAGTAGCGTACGTATACATGGAATCGCCTGGAATTATTTCAGAATTTTCCTATGATTTTTTTTTCTTACTATTTTCGCTCGAAACAGCTGATGATGACGTCCCAGCAAAAAATTGTATCTGATTGAAATTTTCGTACTTCGTGATGCAATAAAAATCTGAAAAAATTCAGCAACATTTGGCATGCTATAAACAACAATTATCAGTATCAATATGGTCCAAAAGTCATTAACAATTTGTTAATGACTGTTGGACTTTTGTTTAAACAATTGTTTAAACATTTTCTTAATGACTTTTGGACCATATTGATACTGATAATTGTTGTTTATAGCATGCCAAATGTTGCTGAATTTTTTCAGATTTTTATTGTAATGTAATGTACAAATTGTTAATGACTTTTGGACTTTTGTTTAAACAATTTGTTAATGACTTTTGGACCATATTGATTCCGATAATTGTTGTTTATAGCATGCCAAATGTTGCTGAATTTTTTCAGATTTTTATTGTATCACGAAGTGCGGAAATTTCAATGACATACAATTTTTCGCTGAAACGTCACAATCAGCTGTTTCGAGCGAAAATAGTAAAAAAAAAAAATCGTAGGAAAATTCTGAAAAAATTCCAGGCGACTCCATGAATACGCATGCTACTTTTTGCATCCTTGACATTTTCTCTTAATCTCCATAGTTTTTGAGTTACTTTGCATCTTTCAAAATTTGTCTTTTTCAGCCAAAAGTGAAATAACTTTGCGAGCCAAAATCGTACGAAAATTTTTATAAGACGAAAATGGAGCATCTGTTAACCCTTTAATATGTACCATAGATAAAAAAGACGAAAAAAATGTCCTCATGTTACGCGCCCAATTCGCGATGGTCGAAAAAGGCCAAAAAAACAGTCGCTTACAAAATCGCGTATCAGATCCAAAAAAATCATAAAAAATATTTTAAAAACGCAAAATAAAGCTGAATTCCTTCCCGTCAAAACGCTTCTTTAAAAATTCGATTATCTCTTTTTTTGACGGAGTTATGCAACTTCCAGCGCGGCAATAAATATTGACTGGTGTTTCCAAACTTTTGAGCGGGAGTGTATCTATAGTTCAAGGAAGATAGCGACGCGAAAGTGGTAGTTGAAGAGGATGGGATGTTGCTTACGGTGACGCTCTTGCCGTTGTGCACTCGGGTCAGGTGTCTGCAATCTCACGATAGGCGTCAGCGGACCAGCGAGAGAGTCGGAGAGAAAATGTGACGAGGAGAGAAAGTGAGATCGTGAGAGAGAGAGAGTGCAAGCCGAGGTTGGTACTCGTGTTGATGCTACGGCGTCGAGCGAGCAACCGGTGCTAGAATCCCCATTCCACGTTGTGCCAGGAGTACAGTCAGAATGAGGCGCGTACAAAGGATCCACATCGAAAGAGCTTTAGAGAGTGAGTGAGACCGAAGTGGTGCTAAAGCACTTGATTACCGCATAAATTAGTCTCTGCTTAGCCGAGAGAGCCGACAGAACCGCTCGTACAACGTGCCAGGATTCGCATTTCGCAAGAGCTCCTGAATGCCTCCCACGAGAGTTCAACCGCATGTAGAAATGCCCGATGAGAATTTCACGCTTAGGCAGCGAGAGTCTGAATCAAAAATGGTTCTGGGTGAAAGGATGCCTTTGAAATCAATGTTTGCTCATTCAGAAAGTTCCTCACAGACAGAAATGATGAAGGGAAAGAACGTAGACCGAAGACACCTTCGTTTATTCCTCAATTGGGGGTCTGAACCCAGTTTAAACTACGAGGATTCTCGGTCAAGAAGATAATTGAAGGTACATCTCTTAAATATGTTCATGCACTGAGAAAAAAGTTCAGTTAAATCAACTTGATCCATTTAGTTGATGAAAATTTAGTTGATTCAATATTAATTTGTTTGAAATAATGAAACTATAATTAATTCAACAAATGGATTTGGTTAACCATAAGATATGAGGTGAACAAAATTATTTGGTTAATTTACAGATACAATTTAGTCCAATTTACACATTACTGAGTTGCCGTAAGGAAATATTTTGTTGATTTCTAGTTTATATTAACTAGATAAATGTAGCTGTAACAAGCGAAAATTTCGTGTTTTCAATCAAACAATTTGTTTGGTACGAACATTTTTTATATTGCCAAATCAAATAAGTATATGTATTCAAAACAATCCATAATATTGTGTCTATCGCGAAATGTTTTTTTGAACCAGCATATAATGATGAGAAATGAAAAAAATCATTCGGTTGTCCATATTTCACAACAAAGAAACGATTTTGTACGAAATTTAATTTTGTTAAAATACAAAATTATTCATTCGAATACTATGGACAATAATTTGATCACTGAGAAAAAAGTTCAGTTGAATCAACTTGATCCATTTAGTTGATAAAAATTTAGTTGATTCGATATTAATTTGTTTGAAATAATGAAACTATAATTAAATCAACAAATGGATTTGGTTAACCATAAGATATGAGGTGAACGAAATTATTTGGTCAATTTACAGGTACACTTTAGTCCAATTTATTTATTTATTTATTTGTTCAGTCCATTTTTTTAGTCCATATCATTATTTTTTCGACATACCGTACCATTCATATACCACAAAAGTTGAGAAAGTTCGTAAGCAGTCCGTAGCTCAGTAGGTAGCGTGTTAGGTCGTCAAGTAGGATAGATAGGTAGGGTCGCAGGTTCGAATCCCCGTCGGAGAGAGCGTAAAATTAGATCGGACGTTTCGCGCAAATACTATTTTTTTTATGTCGCTCATTTTGAGGCTGGTAAAATATGCATTTTGAATTATTTTTCAAATACTACATATTTTTTATACTATGCTTAGCCATAATTAATTTCAGGATTAAAAATTTAACTGCACCAACTAAATATATTATTTGTTCGACAAAATGTTGGTTCATTGAAACAATCGAATAATTGCGTGAACCAAATATTTAATCCATTTATCACATTATTTATATAATAGCGCAAAAAATTTAATTGCGCCAACTAAATATATTACTTGTTCGACAAAATATTCGTTTATTGAAATCAATCGGATAAGTGCGTGAACCAAATATTTATTCCATCTATCACATTATTTATATACTTGAAATAAATAATGGGTTGTATCAACTATTTATTTTGATACATAGAATATACATATATGGAATCAACTGATAATTAGTCAGCTCAATCGTTTATTTCTCTGTGTGGATTACATTTTTATTCGAAGTGACAAATTTTTATTTGATTGAACTAAAACTTTGCCCATTCAAGCAACGATTTGACTAAAAATTCCACTGTATATTTTGTTGAATTACCGAAATGATCGAGTTGAACGTCCGGAAACAAATATTTGGTTGAGAGAAACAAATTTTTGCATTTTCAACAAAAATTTTTTTTTCAGTGTGGAAGTGGCGTTTGTGACATCAGAAGTTAGAAAGTGCCAGAAGTACATGATCATTATCCTAAGATCCTAATTTTGAGACGAGTCGTGACACATGCTCGGGAAGGCAACCGCCAATTAACCGCCGAATCTTAATTAATTAACTAATTAATTCCGTTGGCAGTTATCGGATAATCTTGGGAAGGAAAGGGCTAACCCACTGGGTGTCGTCTGCCATGGCAAGTTTCTCCGCACCGCGATTTCCATCTTGGTGCTTTTGCTTGGTCCGGAAACTCCACGGATGAAGTCGAAAGAGGAGGATAGAGCCGGAGCATCCCGTCAACCAACCAGATAGATCGGTTTAGTTGGCGGTACAACTCCGAACCCTTTCGACTCCGCACACAGCGGAGAAACCTCTTCGGCACACCAAACTAACGAGCATTCATGCTGTTATTGTGGGGCTTCTCTCTTCTATGGCTGGCAGACTAGCATGGGTTTCATTCTGTGCCATCAATGGCTAACGTCATATACATGCATCGTGCTTTTGAGACCATTCGCGTTTCTCTCAATGCCGAAAGAGACAAACTTTCCAGTATTTTTTGTGCACAATGTACACTATGAGATGTCTCGAAGTTCGCAAACAATTCAACATTGGGCTGCATGGAATCGGAGAATTCCTTTGTTCAATTGTAAAGCATTTTATTGAATGTTCAAATAACACAGCGTAAAAATACAACTCTGTGTACATAACCGATTAGAATTGTAACTAGGTAAGGATTCGCTAACCATTGGTTGAAGAAAATCTTCATTTAAAGTTGCCTTAATGTTGAATGTATCGACGATATAGGAAATATGCTGTCTTCATCGAAACTTCAATCAGAACGAGTCGCCAAAACAATGAGCCAATAAATTTTTTATTCCGAGTCAGGTGCTTCCATTCGACGGCTTTTTTGGTTCTGTATGCATTGCTGAGCGTAGACAAAAGCATTATGCAACTCTCCGAGAACGTAGAGGATCGCTCCACTATTGTCGCAGTCCAAAAAAGACTTCTCAGCGTTGGCCACTATTTTTTCAATCTCAGTGATTTGAATGATGAAATAGTGGTTTGCATTGCCAAGTGTCGCTTCAAATTCCTTCTTGATCTGTGTGATAGGAACCCATAATTCATATTGCTCAACGTTTGCATTGATTATGAGATTAATTGCGAATCAACTGTTCCCAGCTTTGACCTTGACAAATATTTATATGGTTGAAGAAAATTAGTTCGCTACGAAGCGAGACTATTTGGGATATAAAAACAATTCATGGTTTCAACAATCAACCATCGATATAGGAATCTGAAGAAGATGAACCTCAGATATTGGATGGCTCAATGGAAGGTCATCTACCCAAGCAATTGTCGTTTTCTTACTTCGTGGTTATTAGTTAGGCTTTACTCACGAGTGAATTGTGAGGAACGTAGTCATTTCTTGGAAAAGTTAATTAGCAATCCTTCAAAACTAGCTCTTGGTGAAAAAATCTTGCTCACCATTGCAATGCATCCTTCAAACTCGTCGCAGTGATTATCGTTGTCACAAATACACTTTTTCATTAAGTCATCGAAGTGATCCTCATATCCGTACCAGGCTCGCTTGATGTTTTCAAAAAATGGGTTACCTTCCAAAAGCTTTTCGCGAATGCAAGCGTTTGTTTGATTCATCGCCATTAGCTCTAATTGCTCCAGATCTTCCACCTTTTGTTTGCATATCGTAAAATCCGTGACCGTATCATTTCCAATGAGCTCGACCCGAGCCTGCGTTGTCAAAGATTCATTTATGTTAAGTGACCTCATTGCATTTGGTGAATTATCGTTGATACGCTTTTTACTTTGGTTAATTTCTTTGCAAGCGTAATACTGAGCTCTCTTACATTTTTGCCAAGTGGCACTAAAATTTTATCCATCACGGTTCTGTTAAAATGTTCAATTATTGTGTACAATTTATCCATTAAAAATTGGGTTCTAGACACATGATCGTCCATTGACGTATCAATCATTCGTCGCTGTTCTTCAATGCCGAGCAACAGCTGTTCTCGACCCGAATGTGAGAAATAGATTGCCTGAAAAGTATTATGAGTTATTGTAATGGACTGCGATGGAATTGTAAGTTGTTGAATAGACATTGTTACAGACAACTGTAGCCGAGGACATATTCTCTTGCTGTATGCATTCTTTGATCGAGATAAAGTAGCGGAGAAGAGCCATGATGTCTTTGCTCATTGCGCATTGATCAAGAAAGTTTTTAGTTGCGTTCACTATTTCCTCGGTATTTGCAACATTCAGGACAAATGATTCTTCAGCCTCGAGAGAAATTGTCAACAATTTTTCTTCCACCTGTGCGATAAAAAAAAAGATATTGGTTTTAAACCTTTTCTATATTCATTCTAAAACTCTTTGTAATGAACAATTTTGGACGAGTGAATTCGGATTCAGATACAAGATAATGGTTTTGATAGTTGGAATCGACCCCTTTCAATTTCGATGAAATTTGGTCAGAAGTTTTCATTTTTAATAAACCGAAATTCCCTCGAAGGAACAAAATTTAAATTTTTGTTTCGAAATTTATGTAAAATTCAAAATTTCACGATTTTTCAAATCTTTCAAGTTTATTTTTTAAATATCTCGAAAACTATTATAGTGACGAAAAACCGTTCCGAATTTGTCTTAAAGACTGTACTTGGGGCTACGGAAAAAAGAATTCCGAAAAAAAAATTTGAAAAATGATGAATTTGGAGAATTTTACATTTTCAAAAATCGTGAAAACCCAAGTTCCGTATAAAATTTTTGGTTCAATTTTTTTAATATAATATCTTGTACTGATCTGAAAATATCCTGAAATTTTCAGGATCTTTCAAGATCAGTACAGGGTATTATATAAACAAAAATGTAACCAAAAATTTAATGTTGATCGTGGATTTACATGCACGATTTTTAAGAATTCAAAATTCTTCAAATTCATCATTTAAAAAAAAAAAAAATCCGTAATATTTTTTTTTCGTAGCCCCAAGTATACTCTTTAAGATGAATCTAGAACGATTTTTTGTAACTATAATAGTTGTCGAGATATTTAAAAAATAAACTTGGAAGATTTGAAAAATTGTGAAATTTTGAATTTTGCATAACTTTCGAAGAAACATTTTTTAATTTTTTTTCTTTGGTGGAACTTCGTTTTATTGAAAATGAAAACATCTGACTAAATTTCATCGAAATTGAAAGGGGTCGATTCCAAGTCTTGGTCGATTTGACATGGAATGACCCAGGTATTTATTAAATTAAGGCGTAGTTACTGCGTCACTAAGATAACTATAACTCTGTAAATTATTGGAATTAAAAAATTTCCTTTCGAGAATATATTCTTAAAAGTCTAAGCTTTAAGAATATGCAAAAAAAATGGATTTTTTCAAAATTCCAGATCAGAATACTCCCTTAAGGTTATCTGGGGTCACTGATAGTGATATTAAATTTTAAAAATAGTAAAATGAATGTGAGCAAACCACTTATATTATATGTTTAGTTATATTAACGCCATACTGGTCAGAAAATCAGATCGGTAACAATTAAGGGGGTCAGAATGACCTACTCACCATGTCGATGCAATTATGGCCGGAATGGTTGTTATCACTGTTGCATTTTAGCAGCTGATCTAGGTAAATAGTTGTAAAATTCCAATCCCTTAATATTTTTTCGCGGTACATAGTGTACCTTTCTAGTTGGTACCCGATGCAAATTTTTGCTGCCCTACTTATTAAGTCCCATATATCCAGCTGAATGGGCTTCAATTCAATCATCATCTTTTCGCAGACAGTGAGATTTAAATTCGCAGCATTTCTAGTGAGCCTTCGAATTTTGCGCGCAATCTACGTTTTCGAAATTTCATATTTAATATTTGGGACGAAAAGCTTTTTGAATTCCGCTTTAGACATGATTTTAAATAATCAATCTATTTGAAACTTAATATATTGTGCTCACCGATTGTTGAGTTAGGAATTTATCGATCATGGTTCTGTTAAATTCTGAGATTTCTTTATCCAACAGAGGGACGAAATTATCGATTTTTTCAAGTGCAACTTTGTATTTCCGAAATAATTCTGCTCTTTTTTCTTCAATAAGGACCTTAAAATGTCGTTCGGCTTCGATCATCACATTCTCCGACTAAAAGGGTTGCCAAGTATTTCATTACATAACAAAAATCATCATGATTGAAATTTTGTTATTGCTCTCTCGTTTTCATTGAAATGTTTTTCCATATCTTAATTTTTTAATTGTTGTAGTTTCCCTTATTTTCATGATTTCATCCTTTAAATAAATTTATTCAATTTTAATCCATCCGGAGTAACCAACGTTTATGTGCTACAAGTTTTTTCTTGTTTTCCTTACCTGCATTGATGCGGTGCTTAAAATTGTGAGACACAGAATTCGTATCATCTTTGAATATTATATTAATTAAGACGCTGTAATTTCGATGAAATCGAATGAAAATTCACAATAATTGCTAGAAGAATAGTGTTGTTCGAACTGCAAAAATTATGAAGAAAATGTCCGGGGATTCAGTTTGACAAAACTTTATACATTCGTCGGCGTTCGTTGCCGCGACGAAACGATAAATATATCGCTTAATGACCTCTGTGCCAATGGCGTTGAGTTCTTTATCGCAATACAGTTTTTCTTGACTTCCTTATTGAACGGTTTTTGTCTCCCTGCCTCATTTTCACGAAATAAAACATCGTACATTTTCACGTTTTTGAAGGAACGAACAGTGTGCCATAAAAACAGGTTGACGATCGACTCAATTTTTTGTTTAACTCGTCGAAGAGCGGAACCGTAAATTCTTATCTTTACACAGAGGAAGGTAGCTGTACTTCCTATCAGAGCGATATTTCTCATCGCCCATTGTACATACCTAAGTATGTTTTCAGGTTTCAGGTATCTTTCCAGTATTTTTTATACAAAATGTGCACTATGAGATCTCTCGAAGTTCGCAAGCCTGACAATTCAACATTGGGCTGCGTGGAATCGGAGTATTATACATTTGTTTAATCGCAAAGAATTTTATTGAATGTTCAAATAACGCAGCATAAAAATACAATTATGTGTACATAACCGATTAAAATTGTAACTAGGTAAGATTTGCTGACCATTGGTTGAAGAAAATCTTTATTTAAAGTTGCTTTAGTGTTGAATGTATCGACAATACAGGAAATATGCTGTCTTCATCGAAACTTCGATCAGAACGAGTTGCCAAAACAATGAGCCAACTAATTTTCTATTCCGATTGTGGTGCTTCGCACCGCACTCGACATTCGACGACTTTTTTGGTTCTGTATGCATTGCTGAGCGTAGACAAAAGCGTTATGCAACTCTCCGAGAACGTAGAGGATCGCTCTGTCATTGTCGCATTCCCATAAAGACTTCTCAAGGTTAGCCACTATTTTTTCAATCTCAGTGTTTTGAGTGGTGACATAGTGGTTTGCGTTGCTAAGTGTCGCGTTAAATTCCTTCTTGACCTGTGTGATAGGAACTCAAAATTCATATTGCTCAACGTTTGCATTGATTATGAGAGTAATTGCGAATCAACTGTTCCCAGCTTTGACCTTGACAAATATTTATATGGTTGAAGAAAATAAGTTATGCTATGAAGCGAGACTATTTCGGATAGAAAAACAATGCATGGTTTCAACAATCAACCATCGATATAAGAATCTGAAGAAGATGAAACTCAGATATTGGATGTCTCGATGGAAGGTCATCTACCCAAGCAATTGTCGTTTTTTTACTTGAATCATAATGCAAAAACACAAATTAAAATCGTTTTAGCGAAGTATCTGCAAAAGTAATATTCAATCTTCGTGGTTATTAGTTAGGCTTTACTCACGAGTGAATTGTGAGGAACGTAGTCATTTCTTGGAAAAGTTAATCAGCAATCCTTCAAAACTAGCTCTTGGTGAAAAAATCTTGCTCACCATTGCAATGCATCCTTCAACCTCGTCGCAGTGATTATCGTCGTCACAAATACACTTTTCCATTAAGTCATCCAAGTGATCCGCAAATCCGTGCCAGGCTCGCCTGACGTTTTCAAAAAATGGGTTACATTCGAAAAGCTTTTCGCGAGCGCAAACGTCTGTTTGTTTCCTCGTCATCAGCTCTAATTGATCCAGATCATCCGCCTTTTGTTTGCATATTGTAAAATCCGTGACTGCATCATTTCCAATAAGCTTGTCAATTTCGATCCGAGCCTGCGTTGTCAAAGATTCATTTATGATAAGTGACCTCATTGAATTTGGTAAATGATTGTTGATACGCTTTTTACTTTGGTTAATTTCGTAATACTGAGCTCTCTCACATTTTTGCGAAGTAGCACTATCATTTCATCCATCACGATTCTGTTAAACTTGTCATATATTGAAAACGATGTATTCTTTAAAAATTGGGTTCTAGAGATAAGATCGTCCATTGACGTATCAATCATTCGTCGGGGTTCTTCAATGCTGAGCAACTGCTGTTCTCGACCCGAATGTGAGAAATAGATTGCCTGGAAAGTATTATGAGTTATTGTGATGGACTGTGATGGAATTGTAAGTTGTTGAATAGACATTGTTACAGACAACTGCCGAGGACATGTTATTTTGCTGCATGCATTCTTTGATAGAGATAAAGTAGCGGAGTAGAGCCATGATGTCTTTGCTCATTGCGCATTGATCTAGAAAGTTTTTAGTTGCGTTCACTATTTCTTCGGTATTTGCAACATTCAGGACAAATGATTCTTCAGCCTCGAGAGAAATTGTCAACAATTTTTCTTCCACCTGTGCGATAAAAAAAAAGATATTGGTTTTAAACCTTTTCCATATTCATTCTAAAACTCTTTGTAATGAACAATTTTGGACGAGTGAATTCGGATTCAGATACAAGATGATGGTTTTGACGCTAAATGAGCGTGGGTCATTCCATGTCAAATCGACCAATAGTTGGAATCGACCCCTTTCAATTTCGATGAAATTTGGTCAGAAGTTTTCATTTTTAATAAACCGAAATTCCCTCGAAGGAACAAAATTTAAATTTTTGTTTCGAAATTTATGTAAAATTCAAAATTTCACGATTTTTCAAATCTTTCAAGTTTATTTTTTAAATATCTCGAAAACTATTATAGTTGCGAAAAACCGTTCTGAATTCGTCTTAAAGGGTATACTTGGGGCTACGAAAAAAAAAATATTCCGAAAAAATAATTTGAAAAATGATGAATTTGGAGAATTTTAAATTTTCAAAAATCGTAAAAATCCAAGTTCCGTATTAAATTTTTGGTTCAATATTTTTTATATAATACCTTGTACTGATCTTGAAAGATCCTGAAATTTTCCGGATCTTTTAAGATCAGTACAGGGTATTCTATAAACAAAAATTTAACCAAAAATTTAATGTTGATCGTGCACGATTTACATGCACGATTTTTAAGAATTCAAAAATTCATATTTTTGGAAAATCAAAAAACACCTTTCTGAAAATTTCAGGATCTTTTAAAATCAGCACAAGGTATTATTTAAAAAAAATTGAACCAAAAATTTAATACGGATCTTGGATTTTCACGATTTTTGAGAATTCAAAATTCTCCAAATTCATCATTTTTCAAAAAAAATTTTCGGAATTTTTTTTTTTCGTAGCCCCAAGTATACTCTTTAAGATGAATCTAAAGCGATTTTTTGTAACTAAAATATTTTTCGAGATATTTAAAAAATAAACTTGGAAGATTTGAAAAATTGTGAAATTTTGAATTTTGCATAACTTTCGAAGAAAATTTTTTTAATTTTTTTCCTTTGGTGGAACTTCGTTTTATTGAAAACGAAAACTTCTGACTAAATTTAATCGAAATTGAAAGGGGTCGATTCCAAGTCTTGGCTCATTTGACATGGAATGGACATGGATTTAACCCAGGTGTTTATTAAATTAAGGCATAGTTACTGCGTCACTAAGATAACTCTAACTCTGTAAATTATTGGAATTGAAAATTTTTTTTTGCGAATATATTCTTAAAAGTCTAAGCTTTAAGAATATGCAAAAAAATGGATTTTTTCGAAATTCCAGACCAGAATACTCCCTTAAGTTTATCTGGGGTCACTGATAGTGATATTAAATGTAAAAAATAACAAAATGAATGTGAGCAAACCACTTGTATTATATGTTTAATTATATTAACGCCATACTGGTCAGAAAATCAGATCGGTAACAATTAAGGGGGTCAGAATGACCTACTCACCATGTCGATGCAATTATGGCCGGAATGGTTGTTATCACTGTTGCATTTTAGCAGCTGATCTAGGTAAATAGTTGTAAAATTCCAATCCCTCAGCATTTTTTCGCGGTACATAGTGTACCTCTCTAGTTGGTACCCGATGCAAACTCTTGCTGCCCTACTTATTAAGTTCCCTACATACAGCTGGGAGGGCTCCAACAGAATCATCTCTTTTTCGCAGACAGTGAGATTTAAATTTGCAGCATTTTTAGTGAGCCTTCGAATTTTGCGCGCAATCTACGTTTTCGAAATTTCATATTTAATATTTGGGACGAAAAGCTTTTTGAATTCCGCTTTAGACATGATTTTAAATAATGAATCGCTTTTGAATCTTAATATTGTACTTTCTCACCGATTGTTGAGTCAGAAATCTATCGATCATGGTTCTGTTAAATTCTGAGATTTCTTTATCCATTAGTGGGACGAAACTATCGATTTTTTCAAGTGCAACTTTGTGTTCTCGAAATAATTCTGCTCTTTTTTCTTCAATAACGACCTTAAAATCTCGTTCGGTTTTGTTTATTGCATTCACCGTCTGAAAGAGTTGCAAAGTATTTTATTACATAACAAAAATCATCATGATTAAAATTTTTTTATTGCTCTCTTGTTTTCATTTTAATCTTTTTCCATTTTTTTAGAAGAAAATTCATATTCTGATGTTTTTTGCTTCCTCATAAAGGAAGCTTTCTTTTCGTGAAAAAAAATGTTTTCACGATTTTTATGCCTAAAACATCGAGAAGTCATATTTAGAAAAAATGTCCGGATGGATGTGTGTGTGTGTGTGTGTGTGTATGTATCCTGAGTTTCAGATGTAAATGATTAATAACTCGAAAACGCTTCGAGATATCAAGCTAAAATTTGGCACACTTGTCGAGCACGAATTGCTCTTCGTTATGAATTTTTTTTTTTTAATTATAACGGGTGTTCAGATTTTATCGACTTTTTTCGTTTTTGTCAGAATGGCGTAAAGGCTCTAGCCTCTGCAATTTTCAAGATATTGCACTCAAACTTTGTACAGAATTAGTATAGCTATTGGTTTGGTATTGAATTTGGCGAAAATCCATCGAGGGATTAAAATTTTGTGAAATTTTGAATTTTTTGAAAAATGGCGCAAGCGCTCTAACTTGCACAATTTTCAATATATTTCACTGAAACTTTGTACAATACTTGTATAGCTATCGAGGTTTGTTCGCGATCAAATTTGGCGAAAATTGATCGAATTTGCACCTTGATTACTAATATTTTTCAATAGTGAACAAAGCTTCCTTTATGAGGAAGCCAAATTTGATCGCCATACCGTGTGTTAAAGGAAGCTATGTGAACTATGGATAAAGATGAGGAAGCGATGTGCAAATTTCAATTTGCAGGGTGTTTATTTTATTTTTAGCGTTCACCCGGTAAACAACTTTGACAGCGACTAAATTTTAATTTTTTAATTTTTGTATTTTCCCTGATTTTTCTGATTTCACCCTTGAAATAAATTTATCTAATTTCAAATCATCCGGAGTAACCAACGTTTATGTAGTACAAGTTTTTTTTTTGTTTTCCTTACCTGCATTGATGCGGTGCTTAAAATTGCGAGACACAAAATTCGTATCATCTTTCAATTTTATATTAATACGCGTCAATTATGAAGAAATCGAATGAAAATTCACAATAATTGCTAGAAAAATAGTGTCGTTTGAACTAGCTGCAAAAGTTATGAAAAGAATGTTCGGGGATTCAGTTTGACAAAACTTTATACATTCGTCGGCGTTCGCTGCCGCGACGAAACGATAAGTATATCGCTTAATAACCTCTGTGCCAATGGCGTTGAGTTCTTTATCGCAATACAGTTTTTCTTGACTTCCTTATTGAACGGTTTTTTTCTCCCTGCCTCATTTTCACGAAATAAAACATCGTACATTTTCACGTTTTTGAAGGAACGAACAGTGTGCCATAAAAACAGGTTGACGATCGACTCAATTTTTTGTTTAACTCGTCGAAGAGCGGAACCGTAAATTCTTATCTTTACACAGAGGAAGGTAGCTGTACTTCCTATCAGTGCGATATTTCTCATCGCCCATTGTACATACCTAAGTATGTTTTCAGGTACAATATTTATTTGAACGCGGCTGCACCAGTTAAGCCCGACTAGGTCCGAAAGAGATAAGCTTTCCAGTATTTTTTATGCAAAATGTACACTATGAGATCTCTCGAAGTTCGCAAGCCTGACAATTCAAAATTGAGCTGCGTGGAATCGGAGTATACATTTGTTTAATCGCAAAGCATTTTATTGAATGATCAAATAACGCAGCATAAAAATACAATTCTGTGTACACAACCGAATATAATTGTAACTAGCTAAGATTCGCTGACCATTAGTCGAAGAAAATCTTTATTCGAAGTTGCCTCAGGGTTGAATGTATCGATGATATGGGAAATATGCGGTCTTCATCGAAACTTCGATCAGAACGAGTCGCCAAAACAATGAGCCAATCAATTTTTTATTCCGAGTCCGGTACTTTCATTAGAAAGTCTTTTTTGGTTTTCTATGCATTGCTCAGTGTAGACTTGAGTGTTTTGCAACTCTCCGAGAACGTAGAAGGTCGCTCCGTCACTGTCGCATTCCCATAAAGACTTTTCAGCGTTAGACACTATATGTTCAATGTCAGTGATTTTATCGGCGAAATATTTGTTCGCTTTGACAAGTATCTCGTCAAATTTCTTCTTGATCTGTGTGATAGGAACGCAAAATTCATATTGTTCAACGTTTGCATTGATTGAAAGACTAATAGTGAATTAACTGTTCCCAGCTTTGACCTTGACAAGTATCTATATCGTTGAAGAAAATTAATTATGCTATGAAGCGAGACTATTTCGAATGAAACAAAATTCATGGTTTCAACAATCAACCATCGATATAAGAATCTAAAGAAGATGAACCTCAGATATTGGATGACTCAATGGAATCTACCCAAGCAATTGTCGTTTTTTTTACTTGATTTACATTGCAAAAACACAAATGAAAATCGTTTCAGAGAAGTATCTGCAAAAGTGACATTCAATCTTCGTGGTTAATAGTTAGGCTCTACGTACAAGTGAATTGTGAGGAATCTGGTAGTCATTTCTTGGAAAAGTTAATTTGCAATGCTTCAAAACTAGGAAAAAATCTTGCTCACCACTGGGAAGCATCCTTCAACCACGTCGCAGTAATTATCGTCCTCACAAAGACACTTTTCCATTAAGACATCCACATAATCTTCGATATTGTCCCAGGTTTGCATAATTTTTTTGAACTTTGAACCACCTTCCATAAGCTTTTCGTGAATGCAAGCGTTTGTTTGATCCCTCGCAATACGCTCTAAACGCTCCAGATTTTCCGCCATTTGTTTGCATTTTGTAAAATCCGTGACCGTATCATTTCCAATAAGCTTGTCAATTTTGTTCCGAGCCTGCGTTGTCAAAGATTCATATATGTTAAGTGGCCTCATTGCATTTGTTGAATGAGAGATGATACGCTTTTTTATATTGGTTAATTTCTTTACAAGCGTAATACTGAGTTTTCACACATTTTTGCGAAGCGGCACAATCATTTCATCCATCACGGTTCTGTTAAACTTTTCAGTTGTTTTATTCAATGTATCCATTAAAAGTTCAGATCTCGATAGAGAATCTTCCATTGACGTATTCATTATTTTTCGACAGTCTTCGATGCTGTGCAACAACTGTTCTCGGCCCAAATGTGAGGAATCGATGGTCTGGAAAGTATTATGCTATATTTATTATTGCTCTCTTGTTTTAATTTTAATCTTTCTCCATTTTTTTAGATAGAAATTCATAGACGAGGACAGCTTTGACAGCGAGAGAATTTCAATTTTTTGATCTTTGTAGTTTCCCTGATTTTTATGATTTCATCCTCTAAACAAATTTATTCAATTTCAATTCATCTGGTTTAATCAGAATTTATGTGGTACAAGTTTTTTTTTTTTCCCTACCTGCAGCATTATTGATGCGACGCTTAAAATTGCGAGAAAAATTGCGCGACACAGAATTCGTATCATCTTTCAAGTTAATATTTATACGCTTCAATTATGAAGAAATCGAATGAAAATTCACAATAATTGCTAGAAAAATAGTGTCGTTTGAACTAGCTGCAAAAGTAATGAAGAGAATGTTCGGGGATTCAGTTTGACAAAACTTTATACATTCGTCGGCGTTCGCTGCCGCGACGAAACGATAAGTATATCGCTTAATAACCTCTGTGCCAATGGCGTTGAGTTCTTTATCGCAATACAGTTTTTCTTGACTTCCTTATTGAACGGTTTTTTTCTCCCTGCCTCATTTTTCCGAAATAAAACATCGTACATTTTCACGTTTTTGAAGGAACGAACAGTGTGCCATAAAAACAGGTTGACGATCGACTCAATTTTTTGTTTAACTCGTCGAAGAGCGGAACCTTAAATTCTTATCTTTACACAGAGGAAGGTAGCTGTACTTCCTATCAGTGCGATATTTCTCATCGCTCATTGTACATACCTAAGTATGTTTTCAGGTACAATATTTATTTGAACGCGGCTGCACCAGTTAAGCCCGACTAGGTCCGAAAGAGATGAGATTAATAACTCGAAAACGCTTCGAGATATCAAGCTAAAATTTGGCACACTTGTCGAGCACGAATTGCTCTTCGTTATGAATTTTTTTTTTTTTTATTATAACGGGTGTTCAGATTTTATCGACTTTTTTCGTTTTTGCCAGAATGGCGTAAACGCTCTAGCCTCTGCAATTTTCAAGATATTGCACTCAAACTTTGTACAGAATTAGTATAGCTATTGGTTTGGTATTGAATTTGGCGAAAATCCATCGAGGGATTAAAATTTTATGAAATTTTGAATTTTTTGAAAAATCGCCTAAACGCTCTAACTTGCGCAATTTTTAAGATATTGTACTGAAACTTTGCACAGAGGTAATATAGCTGTGAAAGTTGTTCGGTATTAAATTTGGCAAAAATCTATCGAGGGATTAAAATTTTATGAAATTTTGATTTTTTTGAAAAATGGCGCAAGCGCTCTAACTTGCACAATTTTCAATATATTTCACTGAAACTTTGTACAATACTTGTATAGCTATCGAGGTTTGTTCGCGATCAAATTTGGCGAAAATTGATCGAATTTGCACATTGATTACTAATATTTTTCAATAGTGAACAAAGCTTCCTTTATGAGGAAGCCAAATTTGATCGCCATATCGTGTGTTAAAGAAAGCTATGTGAACTATGGATAAAGATGAGGAAGCGATGTGCAAATTTCAATTTGCAGGGTGTTTATTTTATTTTTAGCGTTCACCCGGTCAACAACTTTGACAGTGACTAAATCTTAATTTTTTAATTTTTGTATTTTCCCTGATTTTTCTGATTTCACCCTTTAAATAAATTTATCTAATTTCAAATCATCCGGAGTAACCAACGTTTATGTAGTACAAGTTTTTTTTTTTGTTTTCCTTACCTGCATTGATGCGGTGCTTAAAATTGCGAGACACAGAATTCGTATCATCTTTCAATTTTATATTAATACGCGTCAATTATGAAGAAATCGAATGAAAATTCACAATAATTGCTAGAAAAATAGTGTTGTTTGAACTGCAAAAGTTATGAAGAGAATGTTCGGAGATTCAGTTTGACAAAACTTTATACATTCGTCGGCGTTCGCTGCCGCGACGAAACTATAACTATATCGCTTAATAACCTCTGTGCCAATGGCGTTGAGTTCTTTATCATAATACAGTTTTTCTTGACTTCCTTATTTTCACGTTTTTGAAGGAACAAACAGTGTGCCATAAAAACAGGTTGACGATCGACTCAATTTTTTGTTTAACTCGTCGAAGAGCGTAACTGTGAATTCTTAGCTTTACACAGAGGAAGGTAGCTATACTTCCTATCAGTGCGATATTTCTCATCGCCCATTGTACATACCTAAGTATGTTTTCAGGTACAATATTTATTTGAACGCGGCTGCACCAGTTAAGCCCGACTAGGTCCGAAAGAGATAAGCTTTCCAGTATTTTTTATGCAAAATGTACACTATGAGATCTCTCGAAGTTCGCAAGCCTGACAATTCAAAATTGAGCTGCGTGGAATCGGAGTATACATTTGTTTAATCGCAAAGCATTTTATTGAATGATCAAATAACGCAGCATAAAAATACAATTCTGTGTACACAACCGAATAGAATTGTAACTAGCTAAGATTCGCTGACCATTAGTCGAAGAAAATCTTTATTCGAAGTTGCCTCGGGGTTGAATGTATCGATGATATGGGAAATATGCGGTCTTCATCGAAACTTCGATCAGAACGAGTCGCCAAAACAATTAGCCAATCAATTTTTTATTCCGAGTCCGGTGCTTTCATTCGAAAGTCTTTTTTGGTTTTCTATGCATTGCTCAGTGTAGACTTGAGTGTTATGCAACTCTCCGAGAACGTAGAAGATCGCTCCGTCACTGTCGCATTCCCATAAAGACTTTTCAGCGTTAAACACTATATGTTCAATGTCAGTGATTTTATCGGCGAAATATTTGTTCCCTTCGACGAGTATCTCGTCAAATTTCTCCTTGATCTGTGTGATAGGAACCCAAAATTCATATTGTTCAACGTTTGCATTGATTGAGAGACTAATAGTGAATTAACTGTTCCCAGCTTTGAAAAAAAAAATCATGGTTTCAACAATCAACCATCGATATAAGAATCTAAAGAAGATGAACCTCAGATACTGGATGACTCAATGGAATCTACCCAAGCAATTGTCGTTTTTTTACTTGATTTACATTGGCAAAAACACAAATGAAAATCGTTTTAGCGAAGTATCTGCAAAAGTGATATTCAATCTTCGTGCTTAATAGTTAGGCTCTACGTACAAGTGAACTGTGAGGAATCTGGTAGTCATTTCTTGGAAAAGTTAATTTGCAATGCTTCAAAACAAGGAAAAAATCTTGCTCACCGTTGCGAAGCATTCTTCAACCTCGTCGCAGTAATCATCGTCATCACACTGACACTTTTCCATTGAGATATCCATATAATAGTCCATATTGTCCGAGGTTTGCATAATGTTTTTGATAATTGAACCAACTTTCAAAAGCTTTTTGTGAATGCAAGCGTTTGTTTGATCCCTCGCAATACGCTCTAAATGCTCCAGATTTTCCGCCATTTGTTTGCATTTTGTAAAATCCGTGACCGTATCATTTCCAATAAGCTTGTCAATTTTGTTTCGAGCCTGCGTTGTCAAAGATTCATATGTGTTAAGTTGCCTCAGTGCATTTGTTGAATGAGTGATGATACGCTTTTTTATATTGGTTAATTTCTTTGCAAGCGTAATACTGAGTTGTCACACATTTTTGCGAAGCGGCACTATCATTTCATCGATCACGGTTCTGTTAAACTTTTCAGTTGTTTTATTCAATGTATCCATTAAAAGTTCGGATCTCGATAGAGAATCTTCCATTGACGTATCAATTATTTTTCGACGGTCTTCGATGCTGTGCAACAACTGTTCTCGGCCCGAATGTGAGGAATCGATGGTCTGGAAAGTATTATGCTATATTTATTATTGCTCTCTTGTTTTAATTTTAATCTTTCTCCATTTTTTTAGATAGAAATTCATAGACGAGGACAGCTTTGACAGCGAGAAAATTTCAATTTTTTGATCTTTGTAGTTTCCCTGATTTTTATGATTTCATCCTCTAAACAAATTTATTCGATTTCAATTCATCTGGTTTAATCAGAATTTATGTGGTACAAGTTTTTTTTTTGTTTTCCTTACCTGCAGCATTATTGATGCGGCGCTTAAAATTGCGAGAAAAATTGCGCGACACAGAATTCGTATCATCTTTCAAGTTAATATTTATACGCTTCAATTATGAAGAAATCGAATGAAAATTCACAATAATTGCTAGAAAAATAGTGTCGTTTGAACTAGCTGCAAAAGTTATGAAGAGAATGTTCGGGGATTCAGTTTGACAAAACTTTATACATTCGTCGGCGTTCGCTGCCGCGACGAAACGATAAGTATATCGCTTAATAACCTCTGTGCCAATGGCGTTGAGTTCTTTATCGCAATACAGTTTTTCTTGACTTCCTTATTGAACGGTTTTTTTCTCCCTGCCTCATTTTCACGAAATAAAACATCGTACATTTTCACGTTTTTGAAGGAACGAACAGTGTGCCATAAAAACAGGTTGACGATCGACTCAATTTTTTGTTTAACTCGTCGAAGAGCGGAACCGTAAATTCTTATCTTTACACAGAGGAAGGTAGCTGTACTTCCTATCAGTGCGATATTTCTCATCGCCCATTGTACATACCTAAGTATGTTTTCAGGTACAATATTTATTTGAACGCGGCTGCACCAGTTAAGCCCGACTAGGTCCGAAAGAGATAAGCTTTCCAGTATTTTTTATGCAAAATGTACACTATGAGATCTCTCGAAGTTCGCAAGCCTGACAATTCAAAATTGAGCTGCGTGGAATCGGAGTATACATTTGTTTAATCGCAAAGCATTTTATTGAATGATCAAATAACGCAGCATAAAAATACAATTCTGTGTACACAACCGAATAGAATTGTAACTAGCTAAGATTCGCTGACCATTAGTCGAAGAAAATCTTTATTCGAAGTTGCCTCGGGGTTGAATGTATCGATGATATGGGAAATATGCGGTCTTCATCGAAACTTCGATCAGAACGAGTCGCCAAAACAATTAGCCAATCAATTTTTTATTCCGAGTCCGGTGCTTTCATTCGAAAGTCTTTTTTTGTTTTCTATGCATTGCTCAGTGTAGACTTGAGTGTTATGCAACTCTCCGAGAACGTAGAAGATCGCTCCGTCACTGTCGCATTCCCATAAAGACTTTTCAGCGTTAGACACTATATGTTCAATGTCAGTGATTTTATCGGCGAAATATTTGTTCGCTTTGACAAGTATCTCGTCAAATTTCTTCTTGATCTGTGTGATAGGAACCCAAAATTCATATTGTTCAACGTTTGCATTGATTGAAAGACTAATAGTGAATTAACTGTTCCCAGCTTTGACCTTGACAAATATCTATATCGTTGAAGAAAATTAATTATGCTATGAAGCGAGACTATTTCGAATGAAACAAAATTCATGGTTTCAACAATCAACCATCGATATAAGAATCTAAAGAAGATGAACCTCAGATATTGGATGACTCAATGGAATCTACCCAAGCAATTGTCGTTTTTTTACTTGATTTACATTGCAAAAACACAAATGAAAATCGTTTCAGAGAAGTATCTGCAAAAGTGATATTCAATTTTCGTGGTTAATAGTTAGGCTCTACGTACAAGTGAATTGTGAGGAATCTGGTAGTCATTTCTTGGAAAAGTTAATTTGCAATGCTTCAAAGCTAGGGAAAAATCTTGCTCACCACTGCGAAGCATCCTTCAACCTCGTCGCAGTGATTATCGTCATCACAATGACACTTTTCCATTAAGACATCCATATAATCTTCGATATTGTCCCAGGTTTGCATAATGTTTTTGAAAATTGAACCACCTTCCATAAGCTTTTTGTGAATGCAAGCGTTTGTTTGATCCCTCGCAATACGCTCTAAATGCTCCAGATTTTCCGCCATTTGTTTGCATTTTGTAAAATTCGTGACCGTATCATTTCCAATAAGCTTGTCAATTTTGTTCCGAGCCTGCGTTGTCAAAGATTCATATATGTTAAGTGGCCTCCGTGCATTTGTTGAATGAGTGATGATACGCTTTTTTATATTGGTTAATTTCTTTGCAAGCGTAATACTGAGTTTTCACACATTTTTGCGAAGCGGCACTATCATTTCATCGATCACGGTTCTGTTAAATTTTTCAGTTCTTTTACGCAATGTATCCATTAAAAGTTCGGATCTCGATAGAGAATCTTCCATTGACGTATCAATTATTTTTCGACGGTCTTCGATGCTGTGCAACAACTGTTCTCGGCCCGAATGTGAGGAATCGATGGTCTGGAAAGTATTATGCTATATTTATTATTGCTCTCTTGTTTTCATTTTAATCTTTCTCCATTTTTTTAGATAGAAATTCATAGACGAGGACAGCTTTGACAGCGAGAGAATTTCAATTTTTTGATCTTTGTAGTTTCCCTGATTTTTATGATTTCATCCTCTAAACAAATTTATTCAATTTCAATTCATCTGGTTTAATCAGAATTTATGTGGTACAAGTTTTTTTTTTGTTTTCCTTACCTGCAGCATTATTGATGCGGCGCTTAAAATTGCGAGAAAAATTGCGCGACACAGAATTCGTATCATCTTTCAAGTTAATATTTATACGCTTCAATTATGAAGAAATCGAATGAAAATTCACAATAATTGCTAGAAAAATAGTGTCGTTTGAACTAGCTGCAAAAGTTATGAAGAGAATGTTCGGGGATTCAGTTTGACAAAACTTTATACATTCGTCGACGTTCGCTGCCGCGACGAAACGATAAATGACCTCTATCGCTTAATGACCTCTGTGCCAATGGCGTTGAGTTCTTTATTGCTATACAGTTTTTCTTGGCTTCCTTATTCAACGGTTTTTTTCCCTGCCTCTTCATTTTCACGAAATAAAACATCGTACGTTTTACACGTTTTTTAAGGAACGAGCAGTGTGCCAGAAAAACTGTGAATTCTTATCTTTGCACAAAGGAAGGTTACACAGAAAAAGTTTCACTACTCTTTGAAAAATGAAGATATTTAAACTCAACAAGCGGCGTTTCAAAGGGGATATATTTACCTCATTTTACTTTTTCCAAAAAAAAATTTCGATTTTTTTTAAACCCGATATGTCTTTTGAAACATGGTCATTTTTTGGCTTTTTTTTTGCGTTGAAATTTTGGCGCTCGACCTATGAAATTTTTTAATAAATATTTATCACGTGAAGAGCTTGCAGAGGGGAGTAAAAGCTCCAATATCTTTTTTTTTTTTAAGTTTCGTACGTTTTTTTTCGCAAAAATATTCAATTTTTCGCAAACAAACGATCATATTTATAAAATGTAGCGTTACTCTAAAACTGAATGCTATTGAACATTCTTACATTTTTACCAAAAATTCGTACAAAAGTATACTTTGGCAAAATGATTTACTTTGACAAATAGAAACAGAGTTAACCTCTTAATTTTTTTAATCTGATTTTAGACTAATCAATTCATGTAATTTTAGAAATTTTTGACTGATGTGCTTTTTTTTCTTTGTTGCAGGTAAGTTTTGGCCTGACTACTATCTTCAGCGTTAAGAAAATCATGGAATTGATGGAACGTTCCATTCTTGTTTGATGTTTAATTGGTAAGTTATCGAAATAATAGGATATTTTTATTAATCGACGAAATTGTTTGTAAAAAGGAATGAGAGGGTGAAAAAGTTTTTTTCATACGATTGAAGCACTTTTCAATCCAATCACTGTGACGGGAAATTTCATACTCGCATCTGCCATAAGTTAATAATGTCTGGACTGAAAATAGTAAAATAGTAAAGTCGTCAATTTTGATACATAAATTAATGACGAATTAATTTATTGTCTCTGAGCTACTCCTATTTGAGATATTGAGACTTTTACAGGATTTTTTTTTAAATTCAAACAAAAAAATTATATATTTTATTAAATACAAATAACACTTCTGATTTTACAATGATAATTTCAAAAGTGTTGAAATTATCATTGTGAAATTTAAAGAAGGTATTCATACGATTATTTGAGTATATATAAGAATTAAACTAACTCTGAGAATTACTAAATTAGAATTAGTCAGAGAATTTTGAGATTTTGTTCATATTAAGGGGTTGCACGCAGTCAGGACAGCGAAAAAAGGCGATTTTTCAAAAAAAATTATTAATTTTAAAATTTATATACATATTTTTGCAACTTTTAACTTTAATTTGAAATTTTTCTTTTTAAAAAATAATGATTCTCGAAGCCGCTGTAATTAAAATTAAAATTAAAAAAGATATCGTTAATATGAGGTATAATGCACTGTTTAATCAAAGGAACAAGCAAAATTTTAATTTTCAACGAAATTGTGGCTTCTCAACAAAAACAAATCGATTTTTGATGAAATTTTTTGCCTTAAATTGTTTATAAAATGGAAAATATTTATCAGTAAAAAAAACCTTCGATCAATTACTAGAAAATATCATTATAAAGTTTACGTAACAATTTAAAACACAATTTTGAGAAAAACGCGTCCAATGTTTCAAAAGCACTTTACACCTAGTAATTACAGATTTACAAATATGCCCATAACTTCTAAAATAAAATAAAATCAATTAATATAATAAATACTAAATTAATATACTAATTAATAATATAATGAATAAATTTAAAAAATCAGTTTTTCGAAAATCCCGACTGCGTATAAATCCTTAAATGAGTGAATCTGAATCAGTGAAGAAGAAAAAAAATTGCATTTCGTCCCGACGCGTTCAGATTGATTTACCCGTTGTCTGATATAAAATATATCGTGCATATATATGGACCGAACAGACTGAAAAGAAAAATGGAACGAAAAATATGTACAGAGATTCCATTAAAATTATCTAGTCAGTGAACAAACGACGAGCACGAGGATATAAATTCGAGATCTATGGAGAAGCGGTAGAATCACTGGAAAGCGCTCGATATTCGATCAATCTGCTGATGCGAATTGGGTGAAGAGCGGGAGAAGAGTCGGACGATGAGGGAGGCATTGGAGTTTCGATAAGACCTTCGGGGGTTGAATTCGAACCACGCGGTAGTAATAGCAATACACGAGCCCATCCAAGAGCCACTGTTGGAGCCCCATCGAGCCTCGATTGATTTTCCATTTGGTTATTTCTACACGACCTCCCCAGAAACGTGGTTATATACACTCCGGTTCGATACCCAAACCCTATCTCTTTTCTCTTCTTCCTCCCTTTTTATATATCTATCAATTTACCCGCCCCTCTTTCAACCTTCCCCTCTCTCTCATCGGCCCCATTCTTTTTCCACGCGCATTGCACGAAAGTCAGCCACGCATTTTATTAGATTTCTGTTTCGACCGTGAAACTCCGCTTCTACCCTTCTCGAATTATCGCACAAAAATGAATTTCGACTGCGCTGTTAGGCAAAAATTTATCTCACGTCTCTTGAAACATTTTCGGGAATTATTGTCATCCGACGAGGTTGCCAAGTTGTTCTTTTGCCCTAATCATACAAATCCAAATCGAAGTGATTGTACTTCTGTCACGGTCCGAGTTTAACCCTTAAATTGTAACGGGGGGTGTCTGGCGCTTTAAAAAGTGCTTTAAAGTGCTCTAAAAAATTCCGCAAAATTCATTAAATCTCATCAACTATCCTAGAATCAGAGTTGCGAAATTTTTAATAAAAAAGTAATCCATTAACCATTACTTTTTTCATTAATCATTAAAATTTAATAGTTAATGGATATTATTTTCATTAACCATTAAAATGTAATGGTTAATGGATATTATTTTCATTAACCATTAAAATTATTTCTATTAACCATTAAATGTTAATGGTTAATGAAAATGTAATTGCATTAAAAAAAGTAATGCATTATTTGCAACCCCGCCCATTACAATGTAGTGTGTAATAGAAAAAATTTCCATTACCCATTGCAATGTAATGTGTAATGGACAAAACTTTGGTTGCAATTTTGGGAATGGAAAAATATAGATGAATAAATTATTGCAATTTTGCATTACATTTTATTGACTTAGGACTTAGATTTTCACCTTAAATTCTAAAAAGCATCCATATTATAATTCTAAAAATCTAAGTTCTAAGTCAATAAAATGCAATGCAAAACTGCAATAATTTATTCATCTATACTTTTCCATTCCCAAAATTGCAATCAAAGTTTTGTCCATTACACATTACATTGCAATGGGTAATGGAAATTTTTTCTATTACACACTACATTGAAATGGGCAGGGTTGCAAATAATACATTACTTCTTTTAATGCAATTGCATTTTCATTAACCATTAAATTTTAATGGTTAATGGAAATAATTTCCATTAACCATTAAATGTTATGTTATTTCTACTCAATTTTATCAATCAGAATGACATCAATTATCAAAGTTCACTTAAAAATGAAAGGAATTTAAAAATAAAAAATGATCGCAATGCTGAGGCCAAATTACAATGCACAATCAAGGCATAACTCGTACCTGGGTTCTAATAAAAATATAACAAAATTCAAATTTCCATTAAAACTTACGTTAAAAAACTTTTGGCTAACTTTTAATCAATTTATCGTCGATAAACATCAGAATGTAGAGAAAAAAATTAGGAATGCGAATTTTCATCAAAATATATGTTAAAAAACTCTTAGGTAAGTATAATTCATCGATTCATTATAAAAAAAAACATCGATTCATGATTTTAAAAAACATCAGAATTTGGAAAAAACATTTTTACTTACATTAATAAGAATATTCAATCAGTGTTGTGAGGCTCTGAATCAGCATTCTAAAAATTATTTCCGATCTCTTTGGTTTAAAGTTTACAATTTGATAACATAATTAGATACTTCATTTTTTTGGACCACAATATTTCTTTTTTTTTTTTACTTCTGCTGTGATCTTTTACAGAATCACTTCTGAAAATTAGATGCAAGAACAAAAAAAGATTTTTCATTCTCTGAGTGTGATCCTTATAAGAAAACAAAATTAATACTTATCACTGACAAATTTCTCGCGAAAGTGGGAGGGAAAAGTCGCAAAATTCGGCTATTTTCCAACAAAAGGACTGGCGAAAAGTAACGATGCCACTTAGAAGTAGCTCCAGGTCGAGAGAGAGAGAGAGAGAAAACAGCTTGGGCTTTAATGTTTAGGGGTCGAAAAACTTTTTGAGATGGGAGAGAGAGAAGGAGACGGACCGATGGAATGAGGGTGAGAGGAAGAGAACAAGTTTTAAATACCTCCTTCGTTAATGCCATGGACGAAGCGTTCGTGAGTTCTTCTTTAACCCTTCAAGGCATCTTATAGTGTCGGGCAAGTGCAGCCTCTTTCCTCTGCTTTTCTTCGCTACTTATTCCCCTCGAAAATTCGAAGAGTCTTTTCTCGCACGATGAAAAATCGACGTTCCGAGAATGAGAGAGTGCGAGAGATGATATGGCCCGTGTGTTTTTCGTCCTGAAAGATACTCCAACAATTTTCTCTTTTCCCATCCATCCATTTTCTTCAACTTTGTCTCTCGTTAATCTGTAACCCCTTGTAAATATATACGAGGCATTCCTAGCCAAATGGGTCCATGTTCAACCTCGATCAAACCCTCAATTTTAATTATTTCACGCCACAATTTTATTTTCATTCTTGATATGGTCTGATTATCTCATAAAAAGACTGGAGATTTTTTTCCACGTTTTTTTTATATACACAAACTTTTAGATTCTTTTTATTACAAATTATCCTATGTTGAATCTAAATGAAATCTAGAAAGCCAAACCAATGTCCCTTTTCTTTTTATATTTAAGTATTCTGGTCTAGAATTTTGAAGAAACATTTTTTTTTGCGTATTCTTAAAGTTTCGACCTTTAAGAATGTATCCTCGAAAGGAAATTTTTCAATTTCGAAAATTCGAGGAGTTACAGCTATTTTAATGACAAAATAGTCAAAATAGTAAAAAATATGACATTGTCAAAATAGTAATCAATATTTTGAAAAAAATAGTAATAAATATTGTGAAAAAAATGGTAGAAATTTTTTTTTTATCGAGCTCGACAAAATGCTTAAAATGTATGTCTTTAGGCCAGAATACCGTCCTAAATTTGCGCTTAAAAAAACCTAGCCAACATTTTTCTCACGTAAAGGATATGGGTTGAAGAATTATAAATAATATTGATTCAATTTATGGAATAAAAAAGTTAATGACATGTTATTTTCAACCCTTGACCGGAAGTAAAGGGAAAGAAGGATATTGTACCAACATTTTTAAACGAATGCAAACGTTTTTGTTGAAAACGATGATGTTGAATTTTTAATGATTTTCAATTACAAAATTTCTTGAGAATGGAATTTTATTGATAAATTGACAATGGTCGTTGCATTACAACGATGCAAACTTCAAGGTCACAAGAAAGGACATTAACAAATTTGAGCTTATCAAGAAAATGTTTCAAAAATTAGGAATACCTTTGAGCGCATCCAAAAACATACATTCATACATAATTACATAAATACATTACATAAATACATATTTTTTCTCATAAACTCTCCCCTCTCCTCTCTTCGCCTCTCTGATGCTTTTCTCTATTTTCCACATCGTGCAATTTTCTCCAAAACTCATTGGACATATAAATTCCCTCCTTCAACTATTTTTCCTTCCATCTACGAGTCGCAACCTGCTCTCACGGTTCATCATCCTCATCGTTGTAATCCCGCAAATTCGGAGCAAATTGCATTACATCTTATTTTGCGACTATCCCGCGGAAAAGGACCGAGTATTGTATAATCGGGGTGATAAACATCGTTGGGATGCAAAATCAACGAGACTGAGAGTATACTTTACGAGGGGAGAGACCAAGAAATATGGAATACCGAGATAAAAGACCGATATTACAGAGATATCCTTTGTGAAGGGGAGGGCGGGGTGGAGGAAAAATCTAATAGAGTCACACAGGGAGGATTTCTGATGCAGAGAGAGAGAGAGAGAGAGAGAGAGAGAGAGAGAGAGAGAGAGAGAGAGAGAGAGAGAAAGAGGGATGGAAAAAGAGTGAGAGAGTACCTATATCCCTGCAAGTTGCCGCAGGGTTTCCGGATTACGGCAAAATACGTTGGGCACGCGGAATTGCGGTGAGCCTCGAACAAGCTTTCTCTCTTACTCCAACTCTCTCTTTCTCTCTCTCTCTCGATGCAACATTCTATGTATAATACTCGTTTACATCTCTATCTACATCTCTATCTACATCTCTCTCTCTCTCTCCCTCCCTCTCTCTCTCTCTCTCTCTCTCTCCCTCTCTCTCTCCTTCTCTCTCTGCCTCTCTCTCTCTTTCTCTAACTCAACATGATGTCGTTTGTTCGCGCTCTCTCGCTCTCAGGCCTTCGGGGCATACAAGCCTGAAAGAGCGCGAATGCCGCAGCATCAGCATCGCACACTGGATCGTTCGTCGCTGGGTTTTATCGGTGGATTAGCATTGCTTTACATAGTTTCAAGGGCGAGGAGCGAGGGGGAGGACAGCAAGGGGAGGAAGGGTTGCAAAGAGGATTCGCGAAAAGCAGCATGTTTCTGGCTCTCTCTCGTTTCTCCCTTTCTTTCTCATCCTCTCTCTTTCTCTCTCTCTCTCTCTCTCTCTCTCTCTCTCTCTCTTTTAGATATATGTTTACACTTAACTCCAAACATCCGGAACAACCGGGCTTACCGAAATCGTTTTGAGAATTGTGGAGGAGTGTTTGTAAAAAAAAATAAGGTTGTGAGGATTTGGTTCATATTTATGAGAAGAGGACGATCGAAATTAAAGATGTTGAGTCCCTATGCAATCTTTTAATGTTAATTGTTCAATAAATAGCTTCTTAATCGTCGTGAAATTTTTACACGACCTCCCGAATACTTCATGTAAAGACATATTACATTTTCAGAATTCTAGCATCATTACTTCAACCTCCTTAAGGGTTAAAATGAAAAATGATGAGAAAATTCGGAAAATTTGATATGTTTTCGTATGAAGTATTTGAGAGGTCGGGTAAAAATTTCGCGACGATTAGGAAGCTCGTTATTAAAATATTAACATTTTGTTGAGAACAATTTTTTTAAACGAATAAAAATAATATTTATCAATAAACTTCGTTTTGTTTCCGTTGCTGTCAATATAGTGTGGATATTGAATAATTGAGAGGTCAAAAAAAAACTTATCGGAAAGTTATATCAGTTTCCATAAGACTACATTTAATTTAATTTAATTTGTCAATGTTAATTGTTCGATAACGAGCTTCCTAATCGTCGTGAAATGTTTATACGATCTCTTAAATAATTTATCCAAAAACATACCAAATTTTCAGAATTTTCTCATCATTTGCGATTTGGCACTCACATCCTTAATGAGAAATTAATTAGACTGCGGGAGATATTAGAGAATTAATTAGAGAAATTAATTAGAGGAACGAACATTTCTTTCTCTCATGGAAATTGTAAATTGGTTGTCACAAAGCTCGTACAATTTTTTTTGTAATTTGAGTTCATCTATTTCAGATCAGAGAAAATGATTTCAAATTTAGAATTTATGAGCGAGACATCGATTATTAAAGAAAGGGTTACTTTTTCATTCTACAAGAATCATGAGAATGTTTAGTTGATTGAAAAAAATGGCTAATTTATAATGGAAATATACTTTGTAGAAATATGTTTCCTGAACAATTCTGAAATGTGGAAACAGTTCAATTAATTCACAACTATTATTTCAAAGAAAAAATTCAAAAAAGCTCTGTAGAAGAATAATAAAATATAAGTCAACAAAATCAATTTTTCAAATTTATCGTGTTGCCCAAAGTCTAAATTTTATAGGATAGTTATCTATAACATTCATTTTCACATAAATCAAAATTTTATTTTTCTTTGGATAATAAAACTTCCTTATTTTTAATAATCGAGTTGAATTGAATATTTTTAGACGAGTGATTATCATTTTTACCTTCCTTAAAGGATTAATAAATTTAGTCAAATTTAGATATGCAAGAATTTCGAATTTTCCATTAAAGATACTTGACGCGATGATTTTTAATGGGATTATCCTCAGAGTGATAAAATTTTTACATTGGATGGAAAAATAATGAATAGTGAAAGGATCACGAGATCGAGGGAAAAAGGAGCGGAATAAGTAATAAGTTTGCAATTTATTATTCGTTTCACAAGTCTGGTAGAAAAAAATGGGGATTTTTTTCACATTGTAATACCGTGAAAGTGAGAAAATTAAAATTACAGACCTTGAGAAGCGTGGGTTGGTCCTTTCTGGGATGTAAAATGCTCGGCATAGGCGACAATAAATATTCCCTTGCGAAGGGATATTAATTAGAGTGAATTTTAATGGAGGGACAATTAAGAAAGTGGAATATGATAATGATAGTCCCCTTCATCCCTTAAAAAAAATATATATATATCTATAGAACATAAATTTTATATTCATATAATATATTTCTCGCGGAGTTCTTCAATCGAACTATTCTTTAATTTATCATCGGCCTTTTTTTTTCTAATGACGATTTCAGTGGAAAATTTTTACTCGGAAATAGATATTTTCACACAGACAAAAGATGCATTTCGGATATATCAGAAATATTTTTGACAAAAAATCATTTTAAAAAAAATTAAAAACAAATCAATGAAAAATCAATCAATAAAAATTAAATTAAAACAAAAAAATTTTGATAACTACACCATTAGCCATTGATTTTGTTGGACAAAGTTGGGACAAAAATGTCCATCGTCGTTCCTAACTTCTCGCGATCAGGATCAAACGAAAGTGGCGAACTTTGGTCAATTGAAACTTGTCGATCCAGCGTTTGTTTACGAATTGTCCGAAGCTGCGAGTGTCCCGAGGCATTGCAATATCCTGACAAAATGGCGGCTTCCGTTGTGCAAGACAAACGTCCTCGTCCTGGGATCCTTTCCTATCGTCTTTTGACCGGCAATTCGGACATTTACCTTCGGGAGCTTCCACGGTTGATTTCTCAGCGAACCGATTGTTCATCAGCGTCAAACCGTTGATTGCCAACCGTTTGGAGAGACGCGCGCATTCGGCAAACCCGTTGAAACGCTAATACCTAAATCTATCTCACTTCGGATTTAATGAACATTCCAGTCTTAGGCAAGGTCTCGTCTCTGACGCGCACAACGTGTTTTCCGGCTGTTCTCCAGAAACCGTTTCCATTTTGGTCAATCTCACGGTCATCACATTCCGCTGTTTCGCAATTTGTAGACAGAGATGCTCGTATGTCCACAAATCTTCGATCCTCCTTCGGGCATTGCTTCTGGCATGGTTAATTCTAACGTCGAATTGTACATCCATTTCCTGCTTTCGCCTCTCTCTCTCTCTCTCTCTTTCTCCTTCTCTCTCAATTCTATCGGGGTTTGTCTCCGGTGAATCCGAAATCCACGGGAATCCCACACCGAGTCAATCGGACCTGCCTAAAACCAGGACACCATCCATCTTCAACGCTGCCTCATATATGAGGCGTCTAATCAGGCGCGTTCCGATACTCTGTTTGCTCACGGGAAGAGCTTTCCCACTGCCATATGATCATCCCCGTTGACAATGACTCTGTCTCGATTCTCCATTTGGAATCACACTGGAGAGGCAACTGTGACAATGTGTACTGAGCAAAGAAGCTTCACTAATAAATTTATAGTCAAAATACTACAATACAGAACTGGGCAGTACTTGAAAGTACTCGGTACTTGCAAGTACTTGAAGTACAGTACTTGCAAGTACAAAGTACATAAAAAGTACTTCAAGTATTGTACTTACATTTTTCAAGTACTTCCTGTACTTGAAAACTTTAAGTACTTTTCTGTACTTGAAGTACTTCTTTCAAGTACAAGTACATCGAGCTCGACAAAACGCTCAAAATGTGGCTCTAGACCAAAATACCGCCTCAATTTGATGGTCTGGCTTCGCGTTACACTAATCCTTACATACATTAATTTTTTTAAAATTTTATATGACAAATTTGTACAAATTAATTTTTTTAAAGAACAATTTTGGGATTTTGTTAACACTTTAGAAATAATTCTTGGAATATCTCTGATTTTTTTAATTTATTATTTACCAACTATTCGTTAACTGTACTAATTTTTGGTTAAATAAATACTTTTTATGATTTTTCGTTCAATGTTCCGAACTTCAAGTACATAAAAGTTCTTTCATTTGATAAACTAAGTTATCTTCCCAAAGTAAAATCAATTTTTTCGATAAAGAATCGTCATTGTATATGGGGCGTTCCATCGCAAATCGGACAGTTTGAAAAACTTTTTTTTCATTTCCTCAAATATTTTATATTTTTTATTACCCATCAGAAGACCCTTGCTGATTAATTTGGAGATTTTTTTTTAATTTTGAGATTATTTTGGTCATAAGTTCTATAATAATGGTCCAAATTAAAAGTTCTTTTTGAATTTTTTTTTAATGGCCTTTTAAAAGTAAGTGTATATTTTGATTTTTTTTTAATTTTTTGTTTCAAACATCCACCTATTCAACAACTTTTAAGACTAGTCTGATCGTGGGATTTCCATAACCACTATTTTTTCGATTTTTGAAAACTAAAAAAAAAAATTTTCTTCAAAAAGTTTTATAAAAAAGCGTCAAAATAAATTCTAAATAATGAAAAAAAATACTATACAGTAACGAAAATTGATATTCATAAAAATGGATAGAAAAACAAAAATTTGTTTCAAAAATCGAAAAAAAATAGTAGTTATGGAAATCCCACGATCGGACTAGTCTTAAGAGTTGTTGAATAGATAGATGTTTAAAACAGAAAATTAAAAAAAATCAAGATATACACTCACTTTTAAAAACTCGATTTAAAGTTTAAAACTCGAAAAACTCATTTAAACACACGTCGAATATTTTTGTTGTATTTTTTTCTGAAAAGGCCATAAAAAACAAAAAAACTGAAACAAAAAACTTTTAATTTGGACCATTATTAAAGGAGTTATTACCAAAATATCGAAAGAAGAGCGATTATTTGGTCTTTTGAACGAGTAATCAAAAAAATCTCAAAATTTACCAGCAAGGGTCTTTTGATGGGTACTAAAAAATATAAAAAATTTGAGGATATAAAAAAACAAAAGTTTTTCAAACTGTCCGATTTGTGATGGAATGCCCCATACATTTAATATTTCCTTTAATTCATTTTCGAGTTATCTTTCGAATTATAATTTCAATCAGTAAGATTCTTCAACTCTTTATTATTCTTATTGAATCATTCTGGATCCTTCGAATTTTTTATTTTTATTCTCTTCGGATCTTCGTCGATCGTAAAGCTCTTGCGACGAAAAAAATACGACACTGTTATGTCACAAGTTTCGTTCATGAGTACAGTGACATTAAAAGCGTTTTTATTTTTCCGGAACGCGATGGATTCGAAGTCACCTTCACGGTGAACAAAGTCAGTGTAAATTACGGATGATGGGAGACACTGTCGAGAATAGAGAGCTTGCATGTTTTTTTTTAAAAATTTTATTCGAAAGTAGGATAAAAAATAATGTATTTCCCAAGACAGTTTTTTTTTAAAGGAATATTGACGCTGCAAAAAAATATTCTTTGACTCTAATTTTTCTCGAAAAATTTGAATTGGCAACCATATTGTTGTACCCAACTATCAGCGCCGCCAGTGTCGTGTCCGGGAACCACGTCTCATTGTAAACAGTTTCTGCTCTCGGTGACGCAAAAATCTAACCTATAACTTACGTATAACCTACAGTATAATGTTTTTCAATATTATTATTTACGTCAAAAGTATCACAGAAAAAATATAAATTGACAAAGCAATTATGGATTCATTCACCCCGCAACCAAACTTGGATTGGTTCATGTCTTGTTTTGTAACATCGTGCAAAAACACAACAAGTACTACGCCAGAAAAGATATTTGTCCATGTGCCAAATAATCCAGTGAAAAGAAAGGTTTGGTGCGCGGCTGTTGGTTTTGAGAAGAATAAAAAAATAAAAATAAATAGTTATTGTTGCGAAGATCATCTTGAGGTAAGTCCTTTCTTATACATTTAAAGAGAAAATAATATCAGAGCAGCGTTGCAAAAACATTATTCTTTACAGCTCGAAACTGATTTGAAAAACTACGATGAATATAAACGGAACCAATCCAAGTTTGGTTGCGGGGTGAATGAATCCATAATTGCTTTGTCAATTTATATTTTTTCTGTGATACTTTTGACGTAAATAATAATATTGAAGAATATTATACTGTAGGTTATACGTAAGTTATAGGTTAGATTTTTGCGTCACCGAGAGCAGAAACTGTTTACAATGAGACGTGGTTCCCGGACACGACACTGCCGGCGCTGATAGTCGGGTACAACAATATGGTTGCCAATTCAAATTTTTCGAGAAAAATTAGAGTCAAAGAATATTTTTTTGCAGCGTCAATATTCCTTTAAAAAAAAACTGTCTTGGGAAATACATTACTTTTTATCCTACTTTCGAGTCCCATAGATTAAAATACAGATTTCAGATGCATGCAAGTTCTCTATTAAGACAAAAAGAGAGGAGTAAAATTGAAAGTTTAATTGTGTGCAGTTCTCACGATTTATGTATACGTACACCCTTAACTACCCTCAAGTTAAATCAACTGGATCTTCCTCGAAAGTTTCCTTCTCTTGGACTAAAACGTGAATATATCCACGTCGGTTATAGTCGAAGGTGGCGCTTGTCGACAGGGGAAAAGATATACACGAGGGTTCGTACCGAAGAATGGGTAAGAAGAAAATGTGAGTAAAAAAATGCCGGGGCGGGAAATTCAACGAGGATTAAGAAAAAAAGAATAAAAGGAGCAGAGTAGATGGAACGAGATGTAGAAAGGAACCCCCTGAATGGATAAAGAGAGAGAGAATTAGAGAGGGGAAGGATGAAAAGACGCGATAAAGCGGATACAACGTGAAAAGAATGGAAGCAGAATTATGCAGATGGCAGATGTAAATGGGGCGTTCCATGCCAAACCGCACGAGTTACGAATATCACGAGCTGCAAATTTTTTAGTACTTGTAAAAATGTCTCTTCAAAACTGGTGAATTTTGTCAAAAAAATCAGAATGGTCCAAGTTGGGAAAAAAATATTTGGGGTTTCAAACAAAACAAAAAACATGTGGAAATGAATTGCGATATTTTTTTGGTATTTTTTTCATGAAACTCCAACTCAAGACGAAAAAAAGTGATCTTCTATCTCATTTTGATATCTCCGTTTTTTAAAAAGTTACGAGCATTTGAAAAAAAATGATGTCAAATTTTGAAAAAATTATTGTGGTAAGAAGAGTTGAGACAAAAATCTAAAAAAATTCTGAAAGACTGTTTACAGTACGTAGAAAAAACAAGAAAATTTGCAATGAAATTAAAAACTGTCCGGGTTGGTCGGTTTGGTATGGAATGCCCCATATGTATACACGTTATTGCATTACGCGCGTAGGATATGTCTCGATGTCCTTCCTTATCGGAGAGAACGAGGCTATTTTTTTTCATTTTGCCCGTTTCCGTTCGAATTTATGCATATACAAACATACACGGCCATACTTGAAAGGGATTTTGGCCAAAATTGATATTATTTTCATTTTGCTTTTTCTCAAGCGAAATCTTGTTTTTGTTGAGGTTTTTTTTTTCATTGTTCAGACTGGGGATATTACAGCGATGGTTGATTGATGATTTGTCTTCAGCGGGTTGAATGTTCATCCTCGTGGAATTTCAACCGGAAGTGCAGCTTCTCCAATCTAGAGCACTTTTTTCTTCACACGCTTCAACTCCGCGTTTATTAATTTTACTGATGAAATTAGAAATGGAATGCAACAAAAATTCAACACGTGTGTATTATTTTGTGCCAGAGTCGCGATTTTTTTCCGACGATATTTTTCGATCGAAAAACCGACGAGAGAAATGTGAAAGGGGCTTGAAAAATCATATTTTATAATTTTTTAATTCGCATCTTTTTACACCAAACTCGATTTTGAATGTAAGAGATTTTTAATTTTTATCTAATTCAAGAGACTTCTAATTTTCATCTAATCAAAAAGATTTTGAAATTATATTTAATTTAATATATTTTGAATCTTCATTGAAACGAAAAGATTTTGAATTTTTATTCAGATTGAGAGATTTTGAATTCCCATTGAATTAAAAAGATTTTGAAACTTTATTTAATTTAATAAATTTTGAATTGTCATTGAATTAAAAAGATTTTGAATTTTCATTCAAGTTGAGAGATTTTGAATACCCATTTAATTAAAAAGATTTTGATACTTTATTTCATTTAATAAATTTTGAATTTTCATTGAATTAAAAAGATTTTGAATTTTTATATAAAAGCAGTTTATCTTTTACCCAGCCTTCAATACGCGTAAAGAAATAAAAATGGCATATACCGTGAATTTACTTCGCGATGGACTAAAAAAAAATCTCGTCTATTCGGAGCTCGATGAAAAAAAAGCTGTTCATGGAATTTTTTTTTTTGTGTTATTGTTGCGTCGCACACGATTCCTCGCCTTCGTCGAGTCGTTGCCATGGCGGAAGTAGCGGGGAGGGGGGGGGGCGGGGGGATTTGGTAAGAGAATCGGAGAAACGGCGTTCCGCTAAACACGACGCATGTATTCACTTTCACGTACACGATATAACTGCTGTATATTTTCTTCTCGATGTTTTGAATGTTTTCTCGCAGTTTCTCGATATGCTCTTTGTAAAATCTCGGCAGAATGTCATTGAGATTGACCGCTGGCAGTTTCGTCGTGTTTTCGAGGGTTCGCGCTCTCTCTCTCTCTCTCTCTCTCTCTCTCTCTCTCTCTCTCTCTCTCTCTCTTTCTCTCTTACCCATTCGCATCGCGCGCGCGTTCCTCGAGTCGCCCTCTCTCTCTCACTCTATCGCCCAAGTTCCCACTCCGGCCGCTACCCCCACGCCAGCGCTCTCGAGTCTCGTTCACTCTCGTCACAGTCGTCCGTGGATCTCGTTCGATAACAGTTGCGCGCTTGTTGATCGCGTCTCGGTAAATTCATTGTTTTTCGCTAATTCTTGAGCCGTGTGTTTCAAATTCGCGGTAAAAATGTTCGTGGGGCAGCGTTCGGTGCTACGAAAAAATAATTCGTCGATGAATCGTCGTCTTTGCAAGTCGATCCGTCTTTCCTTTTGCTTGGCCTCGCGCGCCAACGTCGAGTCGCTCGTTCGCGAGATAAATATTCGACACAGCTAGAATCAGAAACGTGCGTCGAAGCGAAACAAAAACATGGCGAGCGGTGAGTGAAAAAACATATTGCGAAAAATATCCAGATTAAATTCGATGAGGCATTCACTATGCACATGTAACGGCCGCGTATGGGCGCGCATGCGCCGCGTCAGTTTTTGGCCCTTCGCCATCTTTTTCCGTTTCTCTCGCGAGATACTTGCTTCGCGGGACCGTAGCGTCCTTATCCGCGCGCATGCGCCGCGTGAGTTTTTTCCCTTCGCCATCTCTTTCTGTTTCTCTCGCGTCGCCCTCTCTCTCTCTCTCTCTTCCTCGTTCCCTCTCCGGCCGCTACCCCCGCGCCGGCGCACTCGTTCACTCGTCCGTGGATCCCGCGCGATAACAACGTACCTGTCGATCGCGTCTCGGTAAATTCATTGTTTTTCGCTAATTCTTGAGCCGTGTGTTTCAAATTTGCGGTGAAAATGTTCGTGGGGCAGCATTCGGTGCTAGGAAAGAATAATTCGTCGGTGAATGGTCGTCGTTGCGAGTCGATGAAATTTTTTGCGAGTTTGCTTGACTCTGCGCGCCATTGTCGTGTCGCTCGTTGTGGAGAAACAAAAACATGGCGGGCGGTGAGTGAAAAATATTTTCTTCTCCCAAGGCGCGTGGCCTATGTACGAGAGACACTGTTAACGATGAGATATCATAGCGCGTTGTCGCGATTTACGTTAAAATATTGCGATAAACGAAAAACATTCGAGAGTAAATATTTGGTGGGGTTTATTGTGTAGAATATATGCATATATCACGCCGCGCCGCCTCGGCTGACGCTCGCAAGCGCCTCGTGAGTTTTTTCCCCTCGCCATCTTTTTCTGTTTATCGCGCTCAGGGTCACGCGCTTCGCCCTACCATACCGGCGATTGTTTACCGGTAAAATCGTTTCTTACTTGTTTTTGAGTCTATCGCGATTCGCGAGGTAAATTCACGGTTTATGCCATTTTTATTTCTTTACGCATATTAAAGGCTGGTTAAAAGATAAACTTTTGGGCTATATAAAAATTCAAAATATTTTCGATTCAATGAAAATTCAATATTTATTAAATCAAATAAAGTTTTTAAATCTTTTTAATTTAATGGGAATTCAAAATCTCTCAACTTGGATAAAAATTCAAAATTTATTAAATCAAATAAAGTTAAAAAATCTTTTTAATTAAATGGGAATTCAAAATCTCTCAACTTGGATAAAAATTCAAAATTTATTAAATCAAATAAAGTTTCAAAATCTTTTTAATTAAATGGGAATTCAAAATCTTTCAAATTGAATAAAAATTCAAAATCTTTTCGTTTGAATGAAAATTCAAAATTTATTAAATCAAATACAGTTTCAAAATCTTTTCAAGTCAACGACAATTCAAAATTTATTAAACCAAATAAAGTTTCAAAATCTTTTTAATTAAATGGGAATTCAAAATCTCTCAACCTCAATAAAAATTCAAAGTCTTTAATTCATTGACAATTTAAAATTTATTAAATTAAATAAAGTTTCAACATTTTTTTAATTATATGGGAATTCGAAACCTCACAACTTGAATAAAAATTCAAAATCTTTTTAATTCAATGACAATTCAACATTTTTTGAATCAAATAAAGTTTCAACATTTTTTTAATCAAATCGGAATTTAAAATCGCTCAACTTAAATAAAAATTCAAGATCTTTTTATTTCAATGACAATTCAAAATTTATTAGATCAAATAAAGTTTCAAAATTTTTTTAATTAAATGGAAATTCAAAATCTCTCAACTTGAATAAAAATTTAAAATCTTTTTAATTAAATGGAAATTCAAAATCTCTCAACTTGAATAAAAATTTAAAATCTTTTTAATTCAATGACAATTCAAAATTTATTAAATCGAATAAAGTTTTTAAATCTTTTTAATTAAATGGGAATTCAAAATCTCTCAACTTGAATAAGAATTCAAAATCTTTTTAATTAGATAAAAATTAGAAATCTCTTAAATTAGAAAAAAATTAAAAATTTCTTAAATTTAATAAAAATTTGAAATCTCTTGGATTAATAAAAAATTTAAAATCTCTTACATTCAGAATCGAGTTTAGTGTAAAAAGGTGCGACGTCAAATTAGAAAACCACAAAATATGTTTTTCGATCGAAAAATATCGTCGGAAAAAAATCGCGACTCTGGCACAAAATAATACACACGTTTTAAATTTTCGTTGCATTCGATTTCTAATTTAATCAGTAAAATTAATAAACGTGGAGTGAAGCGTGTGAAGAAAAGAGTGCGGGTGATTCGAGGAGCTGCACTTCCGGTCGAAATTTCACGAGCATGAACATTCAGCCCACTGAAGACTAATCATCAATCAACCATTGCTGTAATATCCTCAGTCTGCCTTCGGGGAGGAATCTCTGAGGTTTGCACATCGATTGAGAAAGAATCGCCGTCGGAAGAGTGAGTGTCAAGCGCATATTTTATTAATCATTAGCATTTTTCGTGCAATTTCCACAACTACTTTTCAACATTTCTCACATTTTACCCCAAGTTTGTTGTCATTGTTTTCTTTAATTTTCTAAGCAAGATTTTAGGGAAGATTATATATATTACTATGAATTTTTACTATTTTTCAAAAATCCTTCATTAATTTTCTGTGATCAATCACAATTATCAATATATTTTCTGTAATGACAGTCGTTTATTTCCTTTCTCATAAAAAATTTATTTCGTTTGAGTTTTAAAGCCAATAGGTCAAACATGGTTTTTTTTCAGTCAATTATCGCAGATTTCTCTCATTAAAATATCTCATTCTAAATCCATTAGAGGTTTTTTATCGATAACAAAAAAAAATATGCATGTTGTTGTTTTGTTTCGAAAGTATAAATTTTTGAATTTTGGTATTTTTAAAACAAAACAACACCATCCTGAAGATTTCAGGATCTTTTAAGATCAGTCCAAGGTATTATATAAAAAAATTTAACCAAAAATTTAATACGGAACGTGGATTTTCACGATTTTTAAAAATTCAAAAATCTCCGAATTCATAATTTTTCAAAATTTGTTGTCAGAATATTTTTTTTTTTCGTAGCTCCAAGTATATTCTTTGAGACGAATTGTGAACGATTTTTCGTAACTATAATAGTTTTCAAGATATTTAAAAAATAAACTTGAAAGATTTGAAAAATTGTGAAATTTTGAATTTTGCATAACTTTCGAAAAAAGAATTTTTATCTTTTCCTTTGGTGGAACTTCGTTTTATTAAAAACGAAAACTTCTGACCAAATTTCATCGAAATTAAAAGGGGTCGATTCCAACTCTTGGTCGATTTGACATGGAATGACCCATGTGTATTATATGCACTGTATCCTCGTTAATTACATTTACTGATTATCATTCACAATTTATACGATGTATCCTCGATTCATACATTCAACAATCCGTCGAAAGTTGAGCACTCAAATATTTGACATACGTTAAATATCAGAGATGCATGACAAATATGCAAATATAAGCGTTATTCGACGAATATCGAAGTGCTCGTACCTCTGTTTGTCTTTATTTCTGTGGATTTTCTGTGTACACGAGACATGTGCGATTTACATTGTATCGCTGTCTCTGTGTAAACATCCCAATAATGATGAGAGTGCTCTCGCAACGAGTCTCTTTTGTCTCGCATTTGCGGATTTGCCTATTCCCTAATTAGTATAAAACGAGATTGGACGACGCATTAAGCGAGAAAATTCTCGTCTCGTGCCTTTACACTGTAATAATACAAATTTTGGTCGAAGTCTCTCATGGCTTTAAACATTAATTTAATTACTGAAATGCTGAGGATTTAACGAAGATTAGAGAATTCAAAAAATTCTATTTGTAAATTACTTTTCATCTTAATGAATTAAAAATATGATTTTGATACTCGTGTAAATTAATTACTCATTTTTTATGTAATTAATTACAGATTATATTATTAACATTAATTACAAATTATTGTCAGTTTTTTCGACAAAAAATTAGGGTTATAATTGCATGAAAGGCATTTGTCGTGCTTAAGCATTTTTTTAAATGATTAAAATTGCAAAAAACGTCTCATTGACTCTGATCAAATAAATTTCAAATTTTAACAGAATATTCTTATAATATTTCTGAACAACCGTCGGATTACAAAAATTGGATTTTTCAAAAAATACAATCGAGAACTCACAGATGATTTTCAAAAAGAAGCAAAATTTTTCTCCAAAAGTACAAAATCTAGGATTATCAACGATAAATTTTACTAAAATAATAATACTAATAAAGATTGAAAAAATTATGATTTGTGGAGCGAAATCTTTTTTTCGAACTCATTGCAATTTATTTCATTCTCATTACGATTCAAGTTTGCACAGTAAAAAAGATTTTTTTTCTTTCGTTGATTTTTTTTTGTTTGCAAAATTTTTCTCTAAAACTACAAAATCTAGAAGTATCAACGATAAGTCGTATTAAAATAATAGTACTAACAACGATTGGAAAAATTATGATTTGTAGAGCAAAATATTTTTTTCAAACTCTTTACAATTTTTTGAATTCTCATTACGATTCAAATTACGATCATAATTGCAGAACACACATTTTTCATGTTTAAGCATTTTTTACAATGATGAAAATTGCAAAAAAAATTCTCTTTCTATACTGGATTACAAAAATTGGATTTTCCAAAAAATACAACTGAACGTGACCCATTTAGAGCTCACAAATGATTTTCATAAAGAAACAAGTTTTCATGAAAAATATTCTCCTAATTTTCGTAGAATTTCGGAGCTTTTCAGTACCCTTTTGATATACATTTAGATATTTTTATTTTTTAATATTTTCATATATTTTTCACTACGTTCAAAATGAATGCACTTGAAGTTTCGAACGTTCAATTGAACGAAATATCAGAAAAATTATTTATTGAACGAAAAATTAAAAGAGCTTGCAAATACTTGATAAATAATAATTTAAAAAATTCAATGATATTTCAATATTTATTTCCAAAGTGTTGACAAATTCTCAAAATTGTTTTGTAAAAGAATAAATTTTTTGCTTTTTCATTCATCTGAACGTTCAGAGCTTGAAGTCCATCAATATGATATATCTGAAATATATACTGAATATCTAGCTTCTGAAACAAAATATATTAATATATGAAATAATAAATAATAAATACATTAATATATCAAATATATTTTCAATGTTCTTCAATGTATTTTCAAATTAAAATTATTGTGAATGACTTCTTATTTTTCAATCAAATTTTGCCCAACTTTTGCCACAAAGTCTCAATCGCTCGTAATTAGAGAAAAGTCATAATGAGACTCGTATTTTGACGCTTTGTACGACCGCAGTCGTCGAGATTGGCATTTCTCATTCGAATAGGCAACAGGTTGGCAACAGAGACGTTTTTAAAAGATTTTTCACACAGCGAGGACCATTGTATAGGTTTTGCGACCCATTTATGCATCTATATGAGGCATTCTCCGTCAATTCCGCCATTTTTTCTCGACCCTCTCAGATCCGTCCCATAACTTGTCACAGTTTAGTCTCACTTGAAAGTAGTCTGCGATTTTTTTCAGATTTTTTGAGCGGTGAATTAAGGAGTTGCATATATTTTTTCTATTTTTTCGAATCCATATAGCTTAAAACGGAGAGGATGTACAAAAAAAATATTCCTACAAAAAAATTATGTTTTTCCATCAACTATTGAATGCAATATGTGTTATATTTTTATTCGTGTTCCAAAGACTATTTTCTGCAAAAAAAAAAATGAAAATTAATTTTTTTCGCACGGTCCGACATCTTCAATTCTGCTGTCAATTTTATACAATCTCTAATAGTATTAGTGGAATGTACAAAAAAATCCACAATACGACTACTGATTTTTTTAACCCCGAAAAATTATGCCGTATCATAGATTTGTCCGTACGTCCCACTAATACTATTAGAGATTGTATAAAATTGGCAACAAAATTAAAGGTGTCCCCGTGCAAAAAAAAATAATTTTCATTTTTTTTTGCCGAAAATAGTCTTTGCAACACGAATAAAAATATAACACATATTGCATTCAATAGTTAATGGAAACACAATTTTTTTGTAGGAGTATTCTTTGTTGTACATCCTCTCCATTTTAAGCTATATGGATTCGAAAAAATAGAAAAAATATATTCAACTCGTTAATTTACCGCTTAAGAAATCTGAAAAAAATCGCAGAGACTACTTTCAAGTGGGACTGAACTGTGACAAGTTATGGGACGAATCTGAGAGGGTCGAAAAAAAGTGGCGGAATTGACGGAGAATGCTTCATATATAAGATAAACATCCCTCCCTCGCGGTATATCGTCACGGTGCAGCATGCATACACCTAAAAAGTGGAAAACGATGAATGGAGAGATTGCGCGGTAAAGAAGAGAGAAAGAGAGTGAGAGAAAGAGAGTGAGTGAGAGAGAGAGAGAGAGAGAGAGAGAGAGAGAGAGAGAGAGCTTGCAGCTTTTCGCAAGCCCGAGAATCGTGAAGGAATCGCGATGAAACGATTCGGCGCCTCCTTGAAATCGCATTAAGGTTTTTCCTTCAATCTTCCGCGAACCTCGAAAAATCCTTTCCTCCTCTTACCAGGCTTCTCCCACTATTTTCTTTGCCCGCTTCACTTGCGGCGCGCGGGACCGACGGAAAGTCGTAAGATTCACGGTGATGTAAAGACCATAAAAAAAAATACGTAAAACCACTGAACTGTGCTCTCAAAAAGCTCTGGGGAAAAAAATTCAGCACCCTCCTCGACGCAATTTTCGATCTTTTTTTTCCGCGCTCGCTATAAAAATTCTTTCGCACCAGCAGCTTTTTTTTTTAGCTTCGCACGTTTTTCCGTAAAACCCCTAAAATTTTCATAAAACTACTTGCATATGAATACCTTTGTATGCGCGTGTTTTCAGACCGCTCCTGCTGGTCCGCATCTGGGGAGATGGATTTTCACATTTTTAAGGGGTAATACGCAGTCTGGAATTTACAAAAATGCTTTTTTTAAATTTATTTTTCGTTATGGACGTATATTCAAAATTTCATGTCAATCCGACAAGTATTTTTGAAGTTACAGGCATATTTGTAAACCCGTAATTACGATGTGTAAATTGCTTTCAAAACTTTGAACATGTTTTCTCAAAAATGATATAACCGATCAGTCTCGAATTTTTACACAAGCTGTATAAATATATTTTTTAGTAATTAATCGAAGATTTTTTTTTACTGATGAATATTTTTTATTTTATAAACAATGTAATGCAAAAATTTTGATCGAAAATCGATTTTTTTTAAAGCCACCATTTTGTTAAAAATAAATAGTTTGCTTATTTCTTTGAATGAATATTAGATTATACATTATATTAATGGAAGCTTTATTCTTTTTTTATTTTGGATGATTCATTTATGAAAGTATTGAATAACAACTCTGAACGATTTTCGATACAACAACAAAAATTCGAGCAGTGAAAAATATTTGAACAAATTCTTGACTCACGTTTATCTAAAGTTGTTCTGTTGTTGTAGATCGAAATATTTTTTTTCATCTCTTAACAGTTTTTTAAATTATCATTACAATACAAATTTGCAAAATAAAAAACAAAATTCTTTCTTTCGTTGAGTTATTTTTGCAAAATTTTTCTCCAAAACTAAAAAATCTAGGAGTATCAATAATAAATCGTACTAAAATATTAATACCAATAAAGATTGGAAAAATTAAGATTTGTACAGCAAAACATTTTTTTGGAACGTTTGATAATTTTTTAAATTCTCATTATGATTCAAGTTTGTAAAGTAAAAAAAAATTCATTCTTTCCTTGAGTTTTTTATTGCAAAATTTTTCTCCGAAACTACAAAATCTATGAGTATCAACAATAAATCGTACTAAAATAATAATACTAATAAAGATTGAAAAAATAATGATTTGTGGAACGCAATATTTTGTTCCAACTCTTTACAATTTTTTTGATTCTCATTACGATTCAAGTTTGAAAGTAAAAAAGAAAATTCTTTTGTTGAGTTTTTTTTTTGCAAAACTTTTCTCCAAAACTAAAAAATCTAAGAGTATCAACAATAAATCGTACAAAAATAATAATACTAATAAAGATTGGAAAAATTAAGATTTGTAGAGCAAAATATTTTTTTCGAACGCTTTACAATTTTTTAAATTCTCATTACGATTCAAGTTTGTAAAGTAAAAAATAAAATTCTTTCTTTCTCTGAATTTTTCCTTGCAAAATTTTTCTCCAAAACTACAAAATCTAGGAGTATCAACGATAATTCGTATTAAAATAACAGCAGAGTGAAATTTTTTTTTTAACTCTCAAATTTTCTTGAATTATCGTTACAATTCAAATTTGCAAAATAAAAAACAAAATTCTTTCTTTCTTTGAGTTTTCTGTTGAAAAATTTTTCTCCAAAACTACAAAATCTAGGAGTATCAACAATAAATCAAACTAAAATAATAATACCAATAAAGATTTGAAAAATAATGATTTGTACAGTGAATTTTTTTTTCGAACTCTAGAATTTTTTAAATTTTCATTACAATTTAATTTAGCAAATTAAGAATGTTGAGTCCCTATGAAACTTGTTAATATTGATTGCTCAATAAATAGCTTCTTAATCGTCGTAAAATTTTTACACGACCTCCTCAATACTTCATGTAAAAACATACCAAATTTTCAGAATTCTATCATTACTTCAACCCCCTTAAGGGTAAAAATTAAAAATGATGAGAAAATTCTGAAAATTAAGTATGTTTTTGTATGAAGTATTCAAGAGGTCGTGTAAAAATTTCACGACGATTTTAAATAATTAACATTTTGTTAAAAACATTTTTTTAAACAAATAAAAAAAATATTTATCAATAAACTTCGTTTTGTTTCCGGTGCTTTCAATACATTATAGATATAAAGAAATTGAGAGGTCAACAAAAAAACTTATCGCAAAGTAATATCAGTTTCCATAAGACTACATTTAATTTAATTTAATTTGTCAATGTTAATTGTTCGATAACGAGCTTCCTAACCGTCGTGAAATATTTACACGACCTCTTGAATACTTCATCCAAAAACATACGAAATTTTCAGAATTTTCTCGTTATTTGCGATTTGGGATTCAACATCCTTAAAAAAACAAAATCCTTTCTTCCCTCGAGTTCACAAAATATTTCGTTGAAAAAAAATTACAACCATGCCTCAAGGTTGGAATTAACGATGATGGATAAAAAAAATAATTTTCTGGTTTTTTTCGCACGAAAATAAATGAAAGAAAATCCTTTCTTTCGTTCCTTTCGCCCCTCGCACTTAGTCTGGATGAAAAAATTCATGCAAAAAATTGAACGACACCTCGATGTTGGAACTCAACGATATATTCGAAAAATAGTCCTCTCCGTTGAGATTGAGGCATTGGGAAGCGTGTTTGGGAATCGACACGAAAGAGTGTGATCGATGTGACCATAACAATCGAGCCACAAAGTCTATCGTTTTGAACGTGTCTCTGTGCGTGAGTGTTTATATCATGGAGAATCGAGAACAATGAGCAAGCTAAGAGAGAGAGAGATACGAGTAGAAATAACCGGTGAGGCTTTCTTCGAGAAATTTCGATCACGCTTGACGACCGCGCTTTCGCACCTTTTCATCCAGTTATCGTTCGGAACTCGTGCTGGCACGTTGTCTCTTCTCGCGAAGCCAATAAAGATTATTCTTAAAATTTAGTGTGACTAAAATTTCGAAAAAAGTGACCAAATCGTAGAATTTTCTTAGCCCCCAAAAATTCCTCCTCTCTCCTGCTTCCGCATCCCGATTCTTTCCCTCCGAAAATTCCATTGATTTTCCAAAAATTCCATTTTCCCCATCTTTCCAAAATCTCGTGACGCTTCTTGAATTTGTTTTTTGCGCGAAAAAAATCACTCCAAATTTCGTCGCTATTGCGTTGGCGCGTGACTCAAATCGCATCGATTTGCGTGGACGAAGAATCGAGAAGCAATATCGCCCGAAAATGCGTTTTCAATCTTTATTGTCGCAATTCGCGGCGAACGAGGCGAGCAACAATTCTCTGATGCAACTCTGCAGCATGCTCGATGATTTCGATCGGAATAATAAATACCAGCAATGGCCGGATAGGTCTGTAATTTTTTCTCTTTTTTTTTAATTCCAATCGTTGCCGAATTTTTTATGTTTTTTTTTATTGGGCACAAACTTCGATTTCCAATTATCGTTGAATTGTTCTCCAAACTTTTATAAATTGATCAAAATCATTTTTACAAATCTGCGAGTGTAATTGTTGAAAAAATTATTACTAAAATGACCGTTACTTGAACTGATGCAATTTTTTTTGTTAGTAATTTTCCTTTTCTAGGTACCCTTAAAATTGGCTTATCCTTGATGAAAAAAAAAAATTTCAATTCTGCAAATTTAATCTTTTTAAAAATAATCGTTATTCAAATTGGTGTAATTTCGTAATATCGTGAAAGAGAAAACGAAATTCTTGAAATTATTTGTACAAAAATTGCCGTAAAAAAAGAAACAAAGACTTGTATTCTACGACTTTGCAATTTTTCTATAACAATAACTTTTCATATCTGTAAATTCGATTGTCGAAATTATGAAAATTATTACATCATTCTGCTGTTTGAAAAAAGAAATTATTTTCAAAATTTGCTGAATCAGTTGAACATATGTTAAACTTGATATCGTGGATTATTAAAAAATCAAATAAGCGTAATTGTTTTTTGATATTTATTAAAAATTCGATTTTCTTCGTACAAACTTCTATTTTCAATTATCGTACAATTGTTCTCCAAACTTTTATAAATTGATCAAAATCATTTTTACAAATTTGCGAGTGTGACTGTTAAAAAAAATATTACTAAAATGACCGTTACTTGAACTGGAGCAATTTTTTTGTTAGTATTTTTCCTTTTTTAGGTGCCCTTAAAATTAGTTTATCCTTGATGAAAAAAAAATTCAATTCTGCAAAATTAATCTTTTAAAAAATCATCGTTATTCGAATTGGTGTAATTTCGTAATATCTTGAGAGAGAAAACAAAATTCTTTAAATTATTTGTACAAAAATTGCCGTAAAAAAAAAACAGAAACTTGTATTCTACGAATTTGTAATTTTTCTTTACCAATAATTTTTCAAATCTGAATTCAATTGTCGAAATAATCAAAATTATTATTAACTTCTGCTTGAAAAAAGAAATCATTTTCAAAATTTGCTGAATTAGATGAACATATTTTAAACTTGATATCGTGGATCATTGAAGAAAAAAAAAGCGCAATTGTTTTTTTGATATTTGTCAAAGATTCGTATCATTATTGAAAAAAGTATTCATGAAATTGAAATTTGAGAATTTTTAACGAAACAATCCTCTTACAAGATTAAAACAGTGTTATTGAAATTGAAAAATACGAACGTTGATTAAAAATATTGCACGAAATATTCAGAAATTGTTACCATGGAAAAAGCGCACTTTTTTTAATTTATTCACCCATCGACTCGATTTTTCATTTCTCGATCGACGAATATGTGTTTGCCGCTAATATATATTTCGACGAGTATTGTGTACGTCGAATAAACTCGCTTGGGATATTTATTCGGTGATGGAACGATCCTTCGTATATTGATGGAAAAAAATTTTTTTTTTGCCTTCCGGTATTAAGAGAGAGAGAGAGAGAGAGAGAGAGAGAGAGAGAGAGAGAGAGAGAGAGAAAGAAAGGCAGAGAAAGAGAGGGAGAAAGAGAACAAAATGTACTGACCGAGAGCGAATTCGAAACACGTTAATTTTAATGCGAATGTTTACATGCTCTCCCTCTCTCTCTCTCTCTCTCTCTCTCTCTCTCTCTCTCTCTCTCTCTCTCTCTCTCTCTTTCTCCCTCTACCTTTGTTTATCTCAGCTCTCCTCTCTTTTTCGATATCTCTTTCGGCGTTCAAACCCAGAAATTAATATTCGAACATTGAATAATCATTGGAAAATATAGACTCTCTACTCTATTAAATATTTTAATAATCAACAATGGATTTTCAATATAGCCAAATGAATTTAATTCGTTATATTCAAACGATCGTCGTTACAATAAAATTATCGTCGATGAACCCAATGGAATATAAAAAAAAAAGCTTTCAGTTAAATTCCAATTTATTTCTTTCTCTCTTTTTCCCTCGTTCGTTCGATTTTTTCGTTTTTTTTATTCAGTTTTTGGGCAGTCGCTTCGTTTTTTTTTTACTTCATTTTCTCCGTACGAAATTGTGATAAATCAACATCGATCGGTAACGTCCGACAGGTCGGAGGTATTTGCGAGGCTCGACCGAAAATTTACGGTGGTCGGCCATATCGTGTTATCTCGGAGGCGAGCTTTTCGAGCCCTCACGAGCGGTACCGATGTTTGCCGAGAGAGGGAGACAAGAAAGCTCATCGTATGGACGAAGGAGTGGGAGAGAGAGAGAGAGAAAGAGTGAGAGAGGGGAAGAGAGAGAGAGAGAGAGAGAGAGAGAGAGAGAAAGAGGGAAAGAGAGAGAGAGAAAGGGGGAAAGAGAGAGAGAGAGAGAGAGAGAGAGAGAGAGAGAGGGAAAGAAGGGAAGAGAGAGAGGGACAGAGAGGGAGAGGAGAAAAGCCCGTGTGGAACACACGGAAGCTTTTCTCGCTAGCAACAGAGAATACAGGGCGAAGAGACGAAGAGGAAACGCTCGGAAGAGGGAAGAAGAGGAAGAGAGGGAAAATACGAGATGGGTGAACGCAAACTCGTATCTGCATTCCAGTCAATGAGCACGCCAGTTTGTGCGGGACACCCTCATTCCCTCTGTCTCTCTCTTTCCCTCTCTTTTCGACTCTTGTTTTTCTTGCTTCTCCGGTTGGACCGATTTTCCTCCCTCCCTCTCGTCATAGAACCCACGAAACTCTTTTTATCAGTCCCCCATCGATAGATCTAGATCACTTATATTTGGTGCCTCGAGATCCTCGTTTAAATTTTAATTTATTTTTCATAATTCAAAATCGAATTTTCGAAAAATTCCTCCTGACGTTTTTACATTCAATCTTATCCCAGTTTTTTACTCTCGTTTTACTCTTGAGCGAGTTATTTTTTTTGCGGAGTATTTATCGAATATTTTTTTGGATACATATTATGACGTTTTCAAAACAGAATTTGATTGATGTGAATAAGAAAAAATGGGAGAATTTTTGTCCATATTTCATGTTATCTTTATTTTTGAGCGAAATGTTTCCAAGGAAATGTTTGTTGAAAATATTTTGGAAAAATGATCCACGTGACTTCTTTTGATATCTTGAAAAATCGAATTGGTTGAGGTGTTTATGGAATTAAAAAATTAGAATTATTTGCTGCACTTTTGAAAGGATTCGTGAAATTCAATACTAGACAGGATGATCCTTCTAACAAACCGTATAAAAAATTCAAAATGAATCCGAAACAATAGAATCGAACTATTTTTGTGAAAAATTGATAAAAAATAAGATCTTTGCGAAACTGAATATTAAACAACTTTATATCTAACTATCCGTAAAAATTTGTTTAACTCTATATTGCGAAATTTTTGGCTAAAACAATTATGTTCTTTCTACGAAAAATTTGAAAATTTCTAAAACTAAAATTTTTTATTCAACATAAATAATTTCAATTAATTACATTTAATAATAAATCATTTTGATTAATTAATATTAATAAATAATTTAACCTGATTTCCCGACACTTCGAGGTAATTTGAAAATAGTGGCATAAAAATGTTGATCAAAAGAAACTTTACAAAAAAAAAACCATTTATCTAACTTTTTCTAAAAAATGTTGTACAAACAGTGAATAACTGTGAGTGTAAACATTAGCAATGTTGAAACTGCTGTTTCAGCTCTTCCACCTCAAATCTTATGAACAAAGTCTTCCATTGATAATTCTCAACAATTAACACCTGAATCTACACTGTAAAAAATGTTATCAAATTTAGTATATTTGTTATTAAAATTTCATATTCTTTTGTGTATTAAATTTCAATAACAAGTGTACAAAGTCGAAATTCGACATCGATTGGAAAATCAACAATTTTAACTTGAATTTAATATTTGTATATTGAAATTAATAGAGTAAAATCTAAAAATTAATATTTATATTGGAATATTACTGCACACATGTGTATAAAATTTAATATACTGTATATTAATAAAAATTTCATATTTTCAAACTTAATAATTTTTTTACGGTGTACGATCCCATGAAAATTGCAAAAAAAAAAATTGCATTCAACGTGGCAGTAGGTGCTAAAAAAGGCAATTTTTCAATAAAGCACAATGGCGCTAGTTCTTTGTATATTTTAAGCGACTATAGGATCATTCGTTTACCTCTTTTTGGCATCGACATATCAAACTCTTTGTTCCGATCGAAAATGGATGCCAAAATTTTAGACGATACTGAAACCGTATAGCCGATGGTCCATTGGCCGGTTTCGGAAGCAATACGTTAACGAAGTTTGTAGCCATGGGTTTCACCTTCTCTCTCTCTCTCTCTTGCTGGGCCCGCCATCCGCGCCATTTTAGCTATCGCTTCGGTTATCTCCTGTTTAACACCATTGTGTCTACTCGGTAAAGGGTGCAGGATGAAGAGAGGGAGGGAGAGAGGGGATGCAAGGGCTGATAACGAATCGGCAGTGATACGGGCCATTGAAAGAGAGAGAGAGCGCGCGCGAGAGAGAGAGCGCGCGCGAGAGAGAGAGAGAGAGAGAGAGAGAGAGAGAGAGAGAGAGAGAGAGGAGAGAGAGAGAGAGAGAGAGAAAGAGAGAGAGAGAGAGAGAGAGAGAGAGAGAGAGACTACGACATACAGGCAATATAGTCTGTCGCTCTCCTCCCTTGCTAAAGCACGATTGGAATGGGGTGGAGTTGGACAATGGTACTCCAGACACCGTGAAGATCCGGTAATTGAATTATACTCCGATAACTGCTTATCGCACGGTTGGCCTCGACGAACCGTGAAAAATAACTTTCGCGCTCGTCCCGCGCGTTTCATCGTTCTCCCCGTGTTCTTTTTTTTCGTCTCAACGATATTCTATATTTTCGAATGACTTTATTACGACCTCGAGAGACTGGAGAAAAAAAAAAATAACACCTCTCGCTGGTTTTTCCGTTTCTGTGAATTCAAACTATTGACGTGACTGTCAATGGTTCGTATTTGCTATCAATTTAATTTTATAGTCATATTTATTTTACTTTTTATCATTAACTTTAATTGATTTGTAACATATTTTAATGTTTTATTTTATTTAATATTGAGAGAGTATTTCGGTCCGAAATTTTGAAAAATCCATTTTTTGCATATTCTTAAAGTTTTGGCTTTTGAGAATATATACTCGAAAGGAAATTTTTAAATTCCAATAATTTATGGAGTTATAGCTATTCTAGTGACGCAACAACTTATGCACGTTACGTTGGAGCGTAACTTTAAGGGGGTATTCTGGTATAGAATTTTAAAAAAATGATTTTTTTTTTGCAAATTCTTAAAGTTTAAACCTTTGAGAATATATTCCCGAAAAGAAATTTTTTAATTCCAATCATTTATGGAGTGGTAGCTACTTTAGTGACGCAGCAACTATGCCCGTTAAGAGCATAACTTTAAGGGGGTTTCTAGTCTAGAATAAAAAATTTTTTTTTTTCATATTCTCAAAGTTTAGACAATTCAGAATATATCCTCAAAAGGAAATTTTTTAATTCCGATAATTTGCGGAGTTATCCCTATTTTAGTGACGCAGCAACTATGCCCGTCACGTTGGAGCGGAACTTTAAGGGGGTATCTTGGTCTAGAATTTTCAAAAAATTATTTTTTTTCGCAAATTATTAAAATATAAATCTTTAAGAATATATTCTCGAAAGAAATTTTTTTAATTATAATAATTTACGAAGTTATAGCTGTTTTAGTGACGCAGCAAATCGGATTGTAGAAGTTTTTCTCAAAACTTCTTTCTTTGCCATGATATCTACTCAACTGATTTACTTCAAATTTTTCACAAATCTTCAATATATGACTCTATCGCCCCTCCCACTTTTGTATTGCAAATTATTTTTTTTACTGTCGTAAAAAAAATCAAAAACTATGAAAGAAGAGTCGAAAAACGTCTTTCTCTGTTCAGACAGCCGCCATTTTGCAAAATTTTGTTTTCCCGTTTTCTCTGAGGTAGGGGGCTATAACGACATTCTTACTAATTAAGAATCTTTTTTCAAATTTTGTATCGGATGACTAGAAAGGTTTCAATCGTGTCAGCCAGCCCCTTTTTTTAGCCCCAACTTTACCACCTTTATTTCATTTTTTTTCTCGACATATTTTTTTTTTGCTTATTGTCAAAATACTAATAAATATGTTGTAAAAAAAGTATAGTTGAAATATATAATTTTTTTATCGTGCTCGACAAAACGCTCAAAATGTATGTCTCTAGGCTACAATACCGCCTTAATTCGCGGATTAGGTGGATCACGGGATTGGCCGTGCGACAATTAATTTCTCGGATCAGTATCAGACTTGATCGAGCGTGACTAGGTCGGTCGACTAACTTCAGGATGCTCTCTGAGCTAACGATGAATACAAATATATCGATTAATTAATTCCATAAGGGCGTAACTCGCACCAGTATGAACCGTAGCTTAAATAGCCTCTCGGTCTCTCTCAATCATCCACGTTTCCAAATCCTCACATGCATATATGTATAAGTCGTGCCGCTATGGACAATAATCTGTATCTATATAGCAACCCAATCCGGAGTTGGCTCGATCCACGTATAATATGCGATGGGCTCGGGAGATCCGTCTGTTTTGATCGATCCTCCGTATCGCCGCGAAGAGTCTCGGCTTCAGTTACTCTCGGCAATCTCGCGATTGAGTCAATACGCCGATACGGAAGGGATGGTAAATGGCGAAGGACGTTGGAAGAGGAAATCGGGACAGGGTTCGCATTGCTAGATATACATTGCCACTCAAAAGTTTGGTAACAGCAATCAATGTTTCTTGTCGCACTAGAAGTTGCATAACTCCGTCAAAAAAAAAGATAATCGAATTTTGAAAAAAGCGTTTTGACGGGAAGGATATCAGCTTCATTTTGCCTTTTTAAAATATTTTTTCCGATTTTTTTTCGACCCGGTACGCATTTTTTTACGTGACGGTTTTTTAGCCCTTTTTCGACCATCGCAAATTGGGCGCGTAACTTGAGGACATTTTTTTTTGTCTTTTTTTATCTGCGGTACATTTGAAAGGGTTAGTAGACGCTGCATTTTCGTTGTTTTCAAATTTTCGTACGATTCTTTCTCGCACAATGATTATTTCACTTTTGGCCAAAAAATACAAATTTTGAAAGATGCAATGTAACTCAAAAACTGTAGAGTTTAGGAGAAAATGTCAATTATGAAAAAAGTAGCGTACGTATACATGGAATCGCTTGGAATTATTTCAGAATTTTCCTATGAAAATTTTTTTTCACTATTTTTGCTCGAAACAGCTGATGATGACGTCCCCGCAAAAAATTGTATCTGGTTGAAATTTTCGTACTTTGTGAGATAATAAAAATCTGAAAAAATTCAGCAATATTCGGCATGCTATAAGCAACAATTATCAATAATAATATTGCCCAAAAGTCATTAACAAATTGTTAAAACAATTGTTTAAACAATTTATTAAGCAATGATGAACAATGATCAATAATTATTATTGATCATTGTTGTTTATAGCATGCCAAGCGTTGCTGAATTTCTTCAGATTTTTATTGCATCACGAAGTACGAAAATTTCAATCAGATACAATTTTTCGCTGGAACGTCAGAATCAGCTGTTTTGAGCGAAAATGGTAAAAAAAAAGTTTCATAGGAAAATTTTGAAATAATTCCGGACGATTCCGTGTATAAGTACGCTACTTTTTTCATACTTGACATTTTCTCTTCAACTTTATAGTTTTTGAGTTACATTGCATCTTTCAAAATTTGTCTTTTTTAGCCAAAAGTTGAATAACTTTGCGAGAAAAAATCGTACAAAAATTTTTAAAAAACGAAAATGGAGCGTCTACTATCCTTCCAAAATGTACCGTAGATAAAGACGACAAAAAAAATGTCCTCAAGCTGTGCGCTCAATTCGCTATGGTCGAAAAAAAGCCAAAAAACGGTCACGTACGAAAATGCGTACCGAATCGAAAAAAAAATCATAAAAAATATTATTAAAACGCAAAATAAAGCTGAATTCCTTCCCGTCAAAAAGCTTTTTTTAAAATTCGATTATCTTTTTTTTTGACGGAGTTAGGCAACTTTTAGTGCGGTAAGAAATATTGATTGGTGTTTCCAAACTTTTGAGCATGAGTGTATGGGACGAAGGGTTAAGGGATGGGAGGGTGAATTCGACTCTCGTGCATGGCAATCACAATACCGGGATCGGTCTTTCTCCGTGTATCATGAATCGAAAATTCGTAACGACATTGACGTCGGATCGCAAATTCGCAACGACCAGAGCGAGTCGAGGGTCGATAGGATTGAAGCGTCAATTCCATACCCGTGAATACATTCGCTCGGTAATCATCAACCGCTGCATATCGTGGTTTGGATACACATTATTAGTAAAGTCAACTATCATGTGCGTTAACTTTTCGGCTTCACGGTTTTTTCCACGATTGTCCGGAGACTAATAAGCATGATTTTATTTTTGCCACTCCCTGGAAAAACGCTTTGTGAGGGAGAAAAATATAGTCAAGTTTTTTGTGAAAAAGCGCTTGAATATGTCCGAGAATTGTTTTTATTTTTTTTTTTATTTTGGTAGGGATTTATTAATAGGGTTGAAATTTTGCAGGTAGGGGAAGGGATGGCAAAATGGACACCCTCAAAATTATTGAAAATGAAATTAAATTTTTCTTTAAATTAGAAAATGAGGGAATTATCATTACAGTTGTAATTATTATTATGTAATAATGAGAAGCCGATGAAAAATAGTTATATCGAAAAACATAACGGTCAATATTTTTCGTTTTCATTTGTTCGATGGGATAATGATTTTTTTCTGTTTTGCTCGTGCGTTTGGGAAAATAAATGCAGCTCAATATTTTGGCAAACGAGTAATCCGATTATTCAACATTGATCCGCTCGTCAGTTAATAACTCAGTTTATATTATTTTTGTGTTCGCATGCTCGAACGAATCGTCGAGCGCATTGCTCGATTTTTAAAAATAAATCAAATACGCCTGCAATAATGAATTTTTGATTGCGCCTTGTATAAAATTCAGGTAGATTTAATGTTACCATAATTTAAATATTTCATGCCGGATATTTGGTGAATAATTAATATGCATTTTTGTATTCGTGAGCATATTTCAATGGTAATGTTAAAAAAATACCTAAAGTAATTTTTGCGACCTTTGAAGTTCAAGTAAATACCTTTAATTAATTGTTGCATCAATTTAATTACAAGTCTAAATATTAATATATTAATCGTATTGCAATTGAAAAACAACCGGTTGACAACACCTATATTTTATTGATTACCTAACACTTAAAAAAATTATTAAAGTAATTAACAAAACGTTGTGATTCCTTCATAAAACTCAAACATACTTCCATTGTTTTACTTATTAAAGAAAATCATAAACAACGTTGAATGAAAAAATGTTTAATGAAAAAACGACCCTACAAAAAACGTATTAAACCTATTAATAATGTTTTTTCGGGTGGGACTAATTATCATTTAGTTAGGGGTTGAAAGAAGGCTCATGCATTTTTTCAGATTTTTTCAAAAGTTTAAAAATTGCGAAATAAGCGAAAGACATGAACGACCCATCGTTAGCATTAACGATTGCTCAAAACATCGTTAGCTGATCACGGTTAAAAAAATTATCGCATAAGCTTGAGACGCGTTTCACATTGACAATATTCTAAATATGTAAAATTATTTACAAAATGTTCAATGAAAAAAATTTCGGCCTTGAAAAAGGAAAAAGATTTAACAACAATCTTCGTGGAAAGAAAAATTTGATATCGCGAATTTTTCGAATTTAGTAAAAGATCACATCGCGATGAACTTGTAGGTAGGAATTCGAGAGTATGTACAAGACATTATATAGACAAACCCGAATTTCGATTTGAATACAAACGCTCACAGCCGAGAGAGGTCGAATCCAAGTGCCACGCGGATATTCCGTTCTCCAATTACAAATGGACAATTGGATGCCGTCGAGGCGTGACAGGAACGATCTAGTCGCGATTAGCGGATCTGCCGGACGCGGGCGATCGCCAGCGCCGCCACGCGGTAGCGTCCCTGTACCAGAGAGAGAGAGAGAGAAAGTGGGGGGCGGGCGAATGGGGAGAGAGCAGCGCTACGCTCTCTCGCTCGGCCTTCCGTGGTCGACGGTGGCGCCTACGGAGCGCTATCGTTGCAGAAACGGGGGACAGTGCAGAAGCGTCATGATAGCCTTCCAAATCTCAATTCGAATCTCTCGTGACACACGTTCCCAAGTGAAAATGTGTCAACCGTATATACAGTTCTCCATCCCTCGTCTTCTCTTCTCTTCTCTCTCTCTCTCTCTCTCTCTCTCCTTCTTCCTCGGGCGCGTTGCAGGATCAGCTGCCGATTCGTAACGCTGAATGGCACGTTTCTGCACTCTGATGTTAACTGTCTGACGATCGTCGAAGTAATTTATGTCTCGAAAATGCAAATTAAACTGCCTCGCATCATTATCGGTATTATCCTACAGTCGAGCATCCGTTTTCGAACGTATCTCGATCGAGAGAAGTACAGAGGTCAGAATTTCGGAGGAATTAAAGAGGAAATTCTATATCGTTTTAAATAATATCGTAGAAATTGGTAGAAAAAAATATTTTTTGATTTATATAATTTTATTTATTTATTAAGTAAATTTATTTATACTTCATCTTGATATAAACTGATAAACAAACGCATATGACTTAAAAAATAAGATTTACGATTTTCTGATTTTCATGAAAATTAATCTGTTCGAAGACGATCCAAACCTTGGAATATACATTTTTAGAAAAATCTGTAGTTTTTTCTAAATGTATTTTTCACCACACTGAGTTGATAAATAGAGAAACTATCAATATGTTTCAGGAAAAATAGTGTTGAAAAAAAAGTGTAGGTCAGAGGACTTGATTTCTAAATACTTCTTTGAGGGATTTAAATTTTCGAGGGTATAATTTGTATTTGTAATTTTTACAGGGTTGCCAGTGAATCACTATTGTCACTATTTTAAAATCCACTTTTCTCACTATTTTCGAAGTTTGATCACTGTTGGCACTATTTCAGAGCCCAGAATCTGTTAGAATAGAGGTGCCGGTTAGAATAAGGGACAAATTTTGAAAAATCATCAGAATCGGACGAACAAAGAGGCATTTCAAAGCTTAAACGATTACGAAGAGAATAGGCTTTTAGGAAAGTCGAAACTTGACCTAGAAAATAAATTACACTCATTTTAGTAAACAGATTCAATTTTGGCTGAAATCCGATTTTTTTTTTAACTTTTTTTTTTCAAATTTTCCATCGATGTATTTTCTCCCCCTGAACACGAATCTACCAATAGTTTTCTTAAAAAATCAAAACTTTTACGAATTTTCGTCAAAAACACTTTTGCTCAATTTTCGCCACATTTTCAGAAACCCCAAAATAGCGAAATTTCAACTGCTCATAACTTTAGTTCAGTTTAATCGATTCAAAAATTTCTGTTTCGTACTTGAAGGCTATCTCTAAACTTAGATAATGCCGTTTGGTTCATTCCGATAAGTAAATGTTTATAGAAATGAGAGCAGTTTGAAAATCGCTGGAAAAAACGGAAAGGGTTCACAAATGTGCAAAAATCGATGGTCGAACTTTAAAAATCTGCCAAAAATCGAAAAATCATCGGAATCGGCGTTTTGAAGTTTTAATGATTACAAAGAATTCAATTTTTGCCAAAATGCAAAAAAAAAAAATTCCTTCAAACCTTAAATCGATGTAGTTTGTCCCCCTGAACACGAATCTACCAATAGTTTGCTCAAAAAATCGAAATTTTTATAAATTTTCATCAAAAACATTTTTGCTCAATTTTAGCCCCATTCTCAAAATCCCCAAAATCGCGAATTTTCTTCAGACAAAAGAGTTACTATTATGTCACTATTTCTGTGAAAGATAAGTCACTATTCTACTATTTTTGACCCTCTGAAACGCTGGCAAACCCGAATTTGCAAGAATTACAAAAAATGCTTCAAACGGAAGCTTCATCAAAATTTCGACACCAATTTTCTTAATTTCGATTTTTTTTTTGTACAAACCAAATTCTGCCATTCTTTATTCCATCGCATTTTTCATATTTTCATAAGAATCAGTTACTTTCGTTCAAACGAATAATCAAATTTCTACCAGTATGCCATTTTGCCCCCTTTTTTCTTGAGTCCGGCAATTTTCGTCAATTTTCGCGGAAAAATGCATGAGAAAAAAATGCTATCGGTAAAATACTACCAACGAGTATCGATTGGATGTACATAAAATTCCATTCGAAGTAATTAGTCCCTCAATCAGAGTTTCTCAATAAAGGAGAGATTTTTTCGTTCGGGAATAATTAGTCCGCTAATTATACATCTGTAATTAATGAAAAAGTAATAAATCAGAATGAGGGAAGGAAAACGAGAAAAATTGAAAAATAGTTCGACCTACTTTTCTCGACGATATCCGTTTCGATGTGAATCGACCGTTCCTCTATCAACGTTCCATATCTCCTCGTTCTTTCTCGCGCCAACATTCGTCCGAAGCTCTCCAGCTTCTGGAATCATTGGAGAGAGAAGAGATCTCGCCTCGGGAATCTTTGCTTTTGCTCACGCGACCCCTTCTTGCCACTCATTTTTCTCTCTCTCTCTCTCTCTCACTCTCTGCATCCGTAGAAACGAGCTTCCGCCATTGGATTTCTCCAATTGCTTCTTCGCGTTCCCTTTCTCATAACCTCCCCTTGATATCCTTCTGTCTCGGAGTCTTTCCGTCTATTGCATTTCATCGCGAGATATAGAGATGAATAAGCTCTCGTTGCCTCATCTCTCGCTCTCCTTCTCCCTCTTTCTTCTCTCTGTCTCATCCACATTCCTCTTCTCTCCTCTTCACGTTTCCACGCTTTCAGCGTCATCGTCGACGTCGTCGTCGCGGTCGTCCCTCCACGCAACGTCGCAATTAGTTCCGGGATGAGGTTATAGTCACGGATTCGGTGAGAGGCGGAAAGTCGGTGCGATCTTCTCGTACACTCGCTCTCATTGCTTTTCAGAGTCTTTCCTCTCTCTCTTCATCCACTTCGAAGATTTCGCCTTCGCCCCCGTTTCCCGTCTTCATCCGAGCTTTTGCTCGCTTTTCTCGATCCGCTTCGCAGATATAGTCGAGAGATCCGCTCGAGCGCGACCGCACCAGCGCAATTAGAGGTATATCCTTAAGACGGATCATTTGCAAGCTCCAATTTGTGCTCGGTCGATTTGCCGCGGAGGGACTCTTCTTCTTCTTCTTCTTCTTCTTCTCAATGCGCCTTTACCCCGTTCTTTCCTTACTCTCCTGATTGTGGCGCTGATGTAGCCGACTCGGGCTAGCACCGAGAGCGTGGAAAATGAAATGACAAAGGGTGCAGGTATATTGCGGGGCACGTGCTGGTGGAGCTTGAAGAGGATGCATAAGGGATGATGCCGTGACTGGCGCTTGGAAAGCGAACCGACGGGCAGACAGGGCAGACTCAGATATATACGGAATCAGACATGGAGAACACGATATTATTCTTGACGAAGGTAATCCTAGACACTTACGGCAGGTGCGACATACGGTGCTACGCTTACTTTTCCTCGTGAGGGAAACTTTGTTTAAAGGGGTATTTCAGTCCAGTATTTCGAAAAAATGAATTTTTCGTTGTATAATCTTTAAGTTTGGTCCTTTATAAATATATCTTCGAGAGAAAATTTTTAATTCCAATAATTTACGGAGTTATAGCTACTTTGGTGATACGCTCGTTACGTCGCAGCGTAATTTTAGGGGGGTATTTTGGTCTAGAATTTTGAAAAATCAATTTTTTTTGCATATTCATAAAATTTAGACCTTTAAGAATATTTCCTGAAAAAGAAATGTTTGAATTCCATAATTTGCGGAGCTATAGCTATTTTAGTGATGCAGTAAATACGCTCGTCACGTCGCAGCGTCATTTTAGGGGGGTATTTTGGTCTAGAATTTCGAAAAAATGATTTTTTTTGCATATTCTTAAAGTTTAGCCCTTTAAGAATATATCCTCTAAAAGAAATTTTTTAATTCCAATAATTTATGGAGTTATAGCTATTTTAGTGATGCAGTAACTACGCCCGTCACGTCGCAGCGTAACTTTAAGGGGGTATTTTGATCTAAAATTTTGACAAAATCATTTTTTTTGCATATTCCTTGAAGTTTAGTTCTTAATGAATATATCCTCGGAAAGAAATTTTTGAATTCCATAATTTACGGAGTTATTACTATTTTAGTGACGCAGTAACTATGCTCGTCACGTCCCAGCGTTAGTTTAAGGGGGTATTTTGGTCTAGAATTTTGAAAAAATCATTTTTTTTCTATTCTTAAAGTTCAGACTTTTGAGAATATATTCTTGAAAGGGAATTTTTTAATTTCAATAATTTACGGAGTTATAACTATTTTAGTGACGCAGCAACTATGCCCGTCACGTCGCAGCCTAACTTAGGGGGTATTTTGGTCTAGAATTTTGAAAAATGATTTTTTTGGCATATTCTTGAAATTTAGTCGAACTCGAAACTGTTTTGAATATATCCGAATATATCCTCAAAACTATTTTGACGTAAGGGTTGCAAGTGTAGCATCCCTTAGGCCTTTAACGATTGGACAATACTTTAACGATCAGTAGTGGATTTTGATCCATCATCAGTTATTTTTTTGATATTTAATTTTATTAATGAATAAAGGAATTAAATTCCATATTGTAGTAATTTGTCTTGAAACTTGATCCACAATTTTTTTTTTCAAAAAGTATTAAAATGCCTCAACTTATTTAAAAATAAAAAAATGCAGCTAAAATTCAGTTCTCACGTTATCCTTAAAAAAAAATGCTTTTCAATCACTCAAACCATACAATAACGTTCAATAATATCTGTTGCGTCACATTATGAATACAATATTTTCCGCAAAACTAAAGGCAACAAAAAAAAACCATGCCTGCTTCAGCACTCCATTTCACAATTCCTGAGAGAAAAAACTAACGAAAGATCTCATTTCAAAGTCCACCGTGAAAAATAAACGAAATTTCGCTAGCCAAAAAAAAAGTCAGAGATGACCCGCGTTATTTTCAAACTCGAAAGAGACGGCAGAAGAATCAGACGATGAGAAAGATGAAGGGAAAAAAAACAATCCGAGAGAGAAATCCGGAAGTCGACGATGGAGCACAAAAAGTAATTTGGTAGCACGCCCCAGGATCGGGCGTTGCTGAATGTGCTGCTTTTTAAATCGTTCTCTTCTATCCAACCCCTTATCACTGCCCCCTTCTCCTCCTTTTTCCTCCTCGTCTCTTTTCCCGAGTTTTCCGCATCGCAATCGTCACTCCCCACCGTTTCTTTTCCGTTGATCCCGCATTTTCCGTATGCACTCCAACGAAGCATAGAATCTCTTGACGTTCCTGTCTCTCCCTTCTTTTTTTAAAATTTTTTTATTCTCTTCCCAAACCTGTGTGTGAGCCTTCCGGGCATCTCCTCCCTCCTCGCCTCCTCCTCATAACGAACGTATTTCGCTGATCGTGAATAATTTCTTTCGAGAGCTCGTCGAGCATCATTTTTATATGTATATCTATGTAGAATCAGAAAAAAATCTGCGGAGACGAGCGTACAACCTCCTTTGTACTATATAAAGTATATGAGGCATTCCACGCGGTTTCGACAGGTCAAAAAGTTGTCCACTCTCAAAAAAATTGAAATTTTGTCGAATTATTTAATTATATGAAAAAGGGTAGTGTACATTTTTTCCAAATTTTTGGATCGCATTTTTTTAAGTTTTTCAAAATTTAAAAATTTGCTAAGTCCCGTTATATCTTATAACCGTACGATTAAACAGAAAAATGTTTCAGATAAAAAGTTACAGTTTTACATGAACTTTGTGAATTTTTTTTTTTTAATTTTTCGAGTTTAAAAAATGACCATTTTCATCAAAAATATACGAAAATCATTTTTTTCGGTCCGCATCTCAGTTTCGATTGGTCTCAAAAATTTCCGGAAAATACCCTGAAGTGTATACAATAGACTTGTAGTTTTTTCTAGATGGCTCCATTAGTTGTTCCAAAGCTATGCTTTTTTTATTATTGTGATTTTTTTTTTTTTAGAAAAATCAATTATTATTAATTACTGTTGTCGATGTTTATTACCTGAAAAATGTGAGAACAAATTGGGAGAGAATAATTTTTAATCATAATTGATTTTTCAAAAAAAAAAAAAAAAAAAACTTAATAAAACAAATCATAGCTTTGGAACGATGAATCGAGCCATCTCAAAAAAAGACGTGTCTATTGTACACACTTCAGAGTATTTTTTGGAATTTTTTTAGATCAATTGAAACTGACATTGCGACCGAAAAAAATTATTTTCGTATATTTTTGATGAAAACGGTCATTCTTTAAACTCGAAAAATTCAAAAAAAAAAAAAAAATCACAAACTTTATGTAAAACTGCAACATTTTTATCTGAAACATTTTTCTGTTTAATCGTATGCTTTCAGGATATAACGGTACTTGAAAAATTTCAAAATTTTGAAAAACTCAAAAAAATGCGGTCCAAAAATGTTGAAAAAATTTACACAACTCTTTTTCATATAATTACAGAATTTGACAAAATTTCAATTTTTTTGAGAGTGCACAACTTTTTGACCGTTCGAAACCGCATGGAATGCCTCATATATATATGTATGGGTCTTTCAACCCTGTTCTATTTTCCCCGGTTATTCGTTGCTCTTCAACGTCATCCCTCTGATTCTCCTCTTCGTCTGCAGGAAAACAAGGAGTTGGCGATTTCAATCGCAGAGATCTCCGCGACGATCGATTTTAAGGTTTATTTCCATTTCTCCCTCAGCTACGATTCTTACAATTTTCCACGGCTCATTATATCAGTCTCCTCTTTTTCTTCTTCTTCTCTCTCATTCTTCATTATCTCACTTTCTTTATCTCGTTGTCTCTTGGTTCGTTATATCGTTCTCTTGGCTCACAGCAGTCCCCTTAATGCTGTTCTCGAAGCATTGCCTCCCATCGTTGACCGATAGACTAGATGTAAAAATGAAGAATTCATCCTCTTTACAAGCCCCGTTCTCCTCTCTCGTTCCTTCGCTGATGGAAATTAGTGTTCCTGGCGCCAGAAATGGCGAGAGAGAGAAAGAGAGAGATAAGGGTTGAGTGAGATGAGACAGTCGACGAGGGTCTCGTTAAAAATTCTTTTCTTTAATCATCCTTAGCTCTGGTCCCTCTCAATCGCGATTCTCTCAGGTGCGTTTTATGCACGAGGCAGTTCAGGACACCTCGATAAAAATCGTACTTTCATATTTTACCTTTTTTCCCACCTTTTTTTAGAGGAAGTTGAACTTTAGAAGTCTCCATTTTATTAAGCATCAATTGGAAAACACGAAACGATTAATTATAATATTATTTATTGAATTGTCACCTAATTAGTTTCATTTATATTTTACTTATTTTTTTTTTTTTATTCAAACTTTAGCTTTTGCCCAAATGAAATTTGTTATCATGGAAAATATATCGCTTTTCAATTAATTGAATTTTCGGAAGACGAAACAGTTAATTGTAATATTATTAATTGAATTGTCACCTAATTATTTTCATTGATATTTCATTTTGCCTCTAACAGTTGTGAAAGGTCCTTAAGGCCTTTTGATCCTTGAGTCCAGATTTGTTCAGAGTTAAGCTTTCGCCCAAATGAAGTTTTGTTTCCATGGAAAATATATTACTTTTCAATTAATCGAATTTTCGAAGGACAACACAATTAATTGTAATATTATTAATTGAATTGTCCTCTTATTATTTTAATTGTTATTTTATTTTGTCTTCCAACAGTTGTGAAAGGTCCTTAAGGCTCTTAATCCTTGAGTCAAGATTTGTTCAGAATTTACCCTCCGCCTAATTGAAGTTTGTTATCATGGAAAATATATTGTTTCTCAGTTAATGGAATTTTCGATAGACGAAATAATTAATTGTAATATTATTAATTAAATTGTCCTCTAATTATTTTCATTAATATTTTATTTTGTTGTCTAATATTTGTGAAAGGTCCTTTGATCTTTGAGTCAAGATTTGTTCAAACTTTAGCTTTCGTCCAAATGAAGTTTTGTTATCATGAAAAATATATTGCTTTTCAATTAATGGATTTTTGGAAAGACGAAACAATTAATTCTGCTATTATTAATTGAATTTCCACTTAATTATTATCATTAATATTTTATTTTGTCTTCTAACAATTATGAAAGGTCCTTAAGGTCCTCTTTTGTCCTTGAGGACCTTTCAAGTATGAAAAAAAAATTGAATAAGTGCTCGTCCATTGTCTCTCACGAACAGAGAACATTTTGGTCAGTGGATCACGAGTTCTCGTCAAGAAAAGAGAAGAAAATGTGTTCGAAGAAATATAAAAGAATTACAATTTCTTTCGTCGTGTCGTTTTACCCTCTCGGTGCAGCGAAAGCGACGATTTCGGAATAATCTATTACTTTTTTTCTGACCATCGACCGCGATGTCATTGTGCTGAGGAAAAAAAATTATTCATTTTCATTCAAATGGGTTATTCATTATCTTGTTCTCTCATTCGGGTCAGTAGATAAAGTTTGAGTGGAGAAAAGAAGGTTACGGAAGATAGACGAAAAAAGAGGGTGGAAAAAAAAGGACAAAGAGGGACGATAGTCCTGCGTCGACAGAGGCACGTTTTTCGCTCAATTTTTTTTTCTTTTTTTTCACTTCTCAGCTTCTAGTCAGGTTCTCTCGCGTTTTCGATCTCGTTCTCCACTTCATCCCTTACTTTCCACCCTCGAGGAACACCAGAATCGTGGACGAAACTTCGCGTTGTCGGTACGAGGGAAAATACAGGGATTAGTACAGAAGAAACGGGGTGTGAGGTTTTTGCACGATGCATCAGGGGGCGAAAGAGGTTGGGAAGGGGCTTTTGTGCAGACAGTGCACCCCAAGGAGGGAGTTGCTCGAATTATTTTCGTATGCGAGTCGCGTAAGCCCGGACACTACACGTGACCAACGTGGGCTGTTTCTCCTTCTTCTTCTCTTCCCTTTTCTCTCTCTCTCTTCCCTGTTCTCCCTCTCTCTCTCTCTTCCCTGTTCTCTCTCTCTCTTCCCTTTTCTCTCTCTCTCTTCCCTTTTCTCTCTCTCTTCCCTTTTCTCTCTCTCTCTCTCTCTCTCTCTCTCTCTCTCTTTCCTTTTCTCTCTTTTCCCTTTTCTCTCTTTCTCTCTCTTCCCTGTTCTCTCTCTTCCTTTTTCTCTATCTCTTCCTTTTTCTCTCTCACTCTCTTCCTTTTTCTCTCTTTCTCTCTTCCCTTTTCTTTCTCTCTCTTCTCGTTTCTCTCTCTCTCTCTTCCCTTTATCCCTCTCTCGTTCTCCCACTTTTAAATGTATATTGCATCGAGTACTTTGAACCCCCTTTTGACGATCAGTGTTGGGGATGAAGAAATACGGGGGTGTTGCTTTTGAAATGCCGTTTCGAAAACGGTTATATTAAGCCAATTCACCATTCGCATTTTAGAGTCTTGACTACGAGGGTTGAACGAGATTAAGGGGGCATCCTGGTCTAGAATTTTAAAAAAATCATTTTTTTTGCATATTCTTAAAGCTTAGACGTTGAAGAATATATCCTCAAAAGGAAATGTTCAAATTCAAATAATTTACGAAGTTATAGCTATTTTAGTGACGGACGAAATCGGATTACAAACGTTTTTCTCAAAACTACTTGGCTGACATGATATCTCAAGTTCTATTTAACCGATTTACTTCAAATTTTTTACCAATCTTCAATGAATAGTCATACGATGTATAGTAAAAAAAATTTTTTTTTACCAAAATACTGTTACTTTTACTTTTTTTACTGCTCAAAATAACAAAACTACATGATTGCTGAACTTTAATTAACTGAGCCGTAAAAAAAAAATTTTTTTTTTACCAAAATTCAAAAATTTATATTTTTGAAACAAAAAAACCATCCTGAAAATTTCAGGATCTTTTAAGATCAGTACAAGGTATTATATAAAAAAAATATTGAACCAAAAATTTAATGTTGATCGTGGATTTACACGATTTTTTAAAATTCAAAAATTCATATTTTTTAAAAAACACAAAACACCTTTCTGAAAATTTCAGAATCTCTTAAGATCAGTACAAGGTATTATGTACAAAAAATTAACCCAAAAATTTAATGCTGAACTTGGATTTTCACGATTTTTGGAAAATTCAAAATTCTCCAAATTCATCATTTATTTTAAAAAAAATTTCATAGCCCCAAGTATACTCTTTAAGACAAATTCAGAACAATTTTTGGTAACCATAATCGTTTTCGAGATATTTAAAAAATGAACTTGATTGATTTGAAAAATTGTGAAACTTTGAATTTTGCATAACTTTCGAAAAAAAAAAAAATTTTTTTCTCTCAGTAGAATTTCGTTTTATTAAAAACGAAAACTTCTGACCAAATTTCATCGAAATTGAAAGGGGTCGATTCCAACTCTCGGTCGATTTGACATGGAATAACCCTTATCTAATTTTCATTTTTTTATCGAAATTTTTTTGTTTATCGTCAAAATATTAATAAATATGATGTAAAAATAAGACGGTAAAAATATTTTTTTGTTTTTTTATTCGAGCTCCACAAAACACCAAAAAAATATTTCAAAGAGTCCGGGACAAATGGTGACTCCATTAAACAAAGTCAATTTAAATTGGCTCGTATAATTTTTTTGGTATCAAATAGAATTTATTTGAATCTGATATAAGTCTATTTGAATCAACGAAGATCCACTAGTTTTAAATAAATATCTATCAAGGTGAATTTCAAATAAAAAAGACTATTTGATTAAGACAAAGTTGACTTTTCCATTACGAAATTTAACCTGAATAGACTGGAGTGCATTCAAAGGACGATGCCATTCTAACACCTGAGAAAAAGCAATTTTGACGTTGACGCATTTTGAAATGAATCCACGGAATTTTTTTTCAATTTTGATCTCAGGCTCTTCTTTATTTAGCTTCAATTAAGATTACAGAATAATCAAGCATCGTCAAATTTACTTCAATAATTGCTGCAACATTTTTATTTTTAACTCGGTTAAATTTGAGGATTGATCGTGCCTAAAATATAATAAGTAAATAAATAAATGAATGAATAATATAATAAAATAAAATACCGTACTCCTAAAATAAATTTTAAAAAACTCATCCTTCAGTAAAAAGCAGTATATTTTAAAATTGGGGAAGATCATGAAATGTTTCCCCATTTCGTCCTGCTCTCCTCTATTTTCATTGGGTGTCCCATTTTACCCCGGTCTTCTCTATATGTCCCGTCCCGGCTATTGCCAGCTAAAAATCAATATATCTTTTCACTCTCCCGTTTCACAATTCACGCAAATTCTTTTTCACCTCCCGTTCCACGATGCGGACCCTCGAGACATTTAAATTATTCATGCACACGATGTGATTCGTGAAAGAGAGAAAAAGGAAGAAAAAAAAAACATTTTGAGTACGTGGTGGGAATATCGCAATTTATATTGCGATTGAAAGCAAGAGAGAAGGGAATGCTGGTTCTTCTCATTGTATTATTCTCAAAGTCATCGGCAAAAGGGCAAGAATACTAATTAACAATATTGAAATTCCTATTGGTTTAGCAAACTTGAAAAATCATGAGAATTGAAATCTGCTTTCTCATCATTATTCAGCTGTATTTAAATCCTTTCTTCAAGACATTTCTTTGCTTTTCCAATATACCGGAAATTCCCTTTTCCGGATTACTAAATTTCTTAGCCTTTTGAAATTTTATTGGGTTTATTTTTATGTACAACCATTTTTTTTTTTAGACATTTTGAGCATATCTAATTTTTAAGGTAATTTTTAAAAAGACTTAACGAAAACAAAATTTTTTGTGTGAAAATTTAGAATAGTATAATAATAGCACTACACAAATTTCCTATTTTTGTTAGAAGATAAATCACAATTGAAATTTTACAATTTATTTAATTCAATTCATTTTATTTTCTTTTATGTTTATTTTTGAGAATCGATTTTTTCTCTTAATTTGAATTGATTTATTGATTGATTGATTGATTTATTTATTTATTGAAAACGGGAGCAAGATAAAGATTGACAAAAAAGTTATACTCATCATTCAACATTTATATTTATATCTTATATTTTATATATAAAATATTAAAATATTTTGTATTTATATGAGTCACTCCATGTCAATTCAACCACGTTTTGTCGGTGATTCCTTTAGCTTTTTTTGATTTTTTAATGTGTTTAATGTGTACATACAAAAAGAAATATCCACGTAAATTTTTAACTCTCTATCTTAACCCATACCGAAGTTATTGATTTTTGATAAAATATTCTTATAATAATCATAACTTCTACAATAATCAAGATGTCCTAATTTGTTAAAAGGTCATTTTTTTTTATTTGAAAAAAAATTATAAATTGCTACGTGTGTAAACAAAATTTTTAAGATTTTACCGAAGATGAGATTCAAATAATTTCTTATTTAAACAAATTCGTTTTTTTTTTCTGTAATTTTGATATTTTTTCCTTCTACTATAATAGTTGATTCCGATGATGTTGAAATAAATAATTTAACTTCTCCCCTATATTTCCTTTGTAAATTATAATAATTAACATCAAGAATTACAATTCAAATACGTTTTCAAATAATTCAATTTATTTACATAAAAATTGTAATTTTAGAATTAGATTTTTTTTTGGAAAAAAATCGAAGGGGTCCCGTTGAAAGAAAATACAATTTTTTAGCGTAAAACAACTAAAAAGTCCTTGATTTTTTTTTTCTCAATTTGCGATATTTTGTTCAAAAAGTAAATTGAAAAACAAAACATAAATAACCTCCCAACAAGTTAGAATATCTTGGTTATTGTCGAAGTTATGATTATTTTAAGAATATTTTATCAAAAATCAATATTTTATCAATAACACATTAGAACATCGAAAAAATCGAAGGGGCTCACCGCCAAAACGTCGTTGAATTGACATGGAATTACCCGTATACTTAATTATTTTTTAATATTTTCCTTGCTGGAAACTCATAAATTATATTGGCATTACTTCGAAGTTGAAGTGGAAATTAAAGCAAGGACGAGACTCCGAACGGAATGACAGGAAAATGTAAAAATTTATGATAGATCGTCGAACATTTTTATTTTTAATTTGTAGTAGGAAAAAAGTTGGCGAATTAATGGCCAGGATCAATCGCGCCGATTACGCGTTAACGCAATAACGAAAGGAAGAACGCGAGACGCATAAATATACCACCTGACGGCTTTCGTATTCCGCAAGGGAATTTTTCAATGTCGTATATAGCGAGAAAATGAGAAAAGGGTGAAAGGGGACGAGAGTAAGAGAAAGGGGCAAAGTTTGCGCCTCGTTTTGTGCCGGAGGCGTGGAAAATCGGTTGGTTAGCCTTAGCCCAACGTTATATCGGCTTCCACGCAACTCTCTCTCTCTCTCTCTCTCTCTCTCTCTCTCTCTCTCTCTCTCTCTCTCTCTCTCACCACTTTCTCGCATATCCTTCGACTGTATTTTTCTTCATTAGCTGGAGCGGTGAGGAAGGAGGAGCAAGCTCGTTGGTAAACTGAAAACAATTATGCAAATTCACCGTCTCTATACGTCTTCTATCTCTCTTTATTTCTCTCTCCTTTTCCCTCTTCCTCTCTTTTTCTCTCTCCTTCTCCCTCATCCTCTTTCTTTCTCTCTCTCTCCTTCTCCCTCTTCCTCTTTCTTTCTCTCCTTCTCCCTCTTCTTCTCTCTCTCTCTCTCTCCCTCTCTCCTTCTTCCTCTTCCCTTCTCTCTCTCTCGCGCTCTTTCTTCTCGCTCTCTTTATCCGTCCTTCACCTTCTCCATTTCTTCGCACCCTCTCGTCGAATCCATTGTCTCTCTTTCGTGCACTTCATGAGAAACCTCTCACCACACGTCGACGTTTCTCCGAGCTTTGCACCCCGCCATTTTTTTCCCATTCGGGGGTGCAAAAATCGCAGGGTGTGTCTCTCGGGACCGCTCGTGACGCCAAAAGAGATGCCACTGCGCTCACGGATAGTGTCACGAGATTCGTGCAGGAAGAATGAAAAAAAAGGGAGCAGAACGAAAACGCACAGAGAGAAAGAAAAGGGATGGATAATGGCGGCCGAACAAAGAGAAACCGGATAACTCGACGTTAACAATGAGAGAGGGCGAGATAAAGCTCGAAAAAAGGCGTCTAAGGGTGGAAGGGTCCCTCTGTAGGATATGGCTCCACCATCGGGGTGGAATCATCGGGTTTGGCATTTTTATACACCCTAAAATTGAATCTGAAAGCGAAACGAAGATTCCCTTGTAATAAGTCAATATTTTATACAATATTATTAGTGTAAGTGCATAATTTAATTATCACAATCATTTAGCCTTCTAAAAAGTTGAAAACACACGCTATAAACCTTTAAACGAATTAGCCAAAATCGATTTGCGAATAATTAGGTCTCGGGAGGGGGGGGGGCTGAAAAGTGATTTTTTTTCTATTCGACTCTATGAGATTTTTTTTCGTATTTTTCCCTCTCGAATTTCGACTCGGGGCTTTTTCCGTATAAGCGTCCTCGTTTTTGAGATCCACTTTTGGCGGGAGAAGCATCTCGCCCTCTTTATATCTCGTTTCTGAAAGGGACGCCGAGGGTGGCGAGAGTGAACAGAGGAGAGAACGCAGCAGAACAGCACCCGGTTAATTTCCTGCGGCTAATGAAAGCCTATACGAGTCCCCTGCCGAAACTGTGCGAACTTGCTTATATACATGACCATTCACATGAGGGTCATTCCATGTCAAATCGACCGATAGTTGGAATCGACTCCTTTCAATTTCGATGAAATTTGGTCAGAAGTTTTCTTTTATCATAAAACGACGTTCTCCCAGAGGAAAAAAATAAAAAAATTTTGTTTCGAAAGTTATGCAAAGTTCGAAATTTCACCATTTTTTCAACTTTTCAAGTTTATTTTTTATCTCAAAAACTATTATAGTTTCGAAAAAATTGTTCTGCGTTCGTATCTATGAGTACACTTGTGGCTACGAAAAAAAAAATATTCCGAAAAAGAATTTTGAAAAATGGTGAATTTGGAGAATTTTGAATTTTTAAAATCGTGAAAATCCACGACCAACATTAAATTTTTGGTTCAATTTTTATTTATATAATACCTTGTACTGAACTTAGAAGACCCTGAAATTTTCATAAAGGGGTTCTTTTTGTCTTCAAAAATATTAATTTTTGAATTTTGGTACAAAAAAATTTGTTTTTTTACCTCTAAGTTGAGTAAAGTTCAGTCATGATGTAATTTTGTAATTTTGAGCAGTAAAAATTACATGATTGCTCAACTTTATTTAACTTGAAGGTGAAAAATTTTTTTTTTTACCAAAATTCAAAGATTTATATTTTTGAATAAAAAAGAACACATTTCTGAAAATTTCAGGGTCTTCCAAGTTCAGTATAAGATATTATATTAAAACAATTGAACAAAAAATGTAATGTTATTGGTGGATTTTTACGATTATTAAAAATTCAAAATTCTCCAAATTCATCATTTTTCAAATTTTGTTTTCTGAATATTTTTGTTGTAGCCGCAAGCATACTCTTTAAGCGCACCCATTTTATATAATACCTTGTACTGTTCTTAAAAGATCATGAAATGATCAGAAAGGCGTTTTTTTTGTTTCAAAAATATGAATTTTCAAATTTTAGTAAAAAAAAAAAATGCCACCTCTAAGTTGAATAAAGTTGAGCAATCGAGTAATTTTGTAATTTTCAGCAGTAAAAATTACACGATTGCTGAACTTTACTTACCGTAGAGGTAAAAAAAAATTTTTTTTTACCAAAATTCAAAAATTCAAATTTTTGAAACAAAAAAACACCTCTGGAAATTGCAGGATCTTTCAAGATCAGTACAAAATATTATATAAAACAAATGGATCCAAAAATTTAATGTTGATCGTGGTTTTTCACGATTTAAAAAAATTCAAAATTCTCCAAATTCATCATTTTTCAAAAAAAATTTCCGGAATATTTTTTTTTTCGTCGCCCCAAGTATACTCTTTAAGTCAAACTCAGAACGTTTTTTACGTAACCATAATAGTTGTCGAGATATTTAAAAAATAAACTTGAAAAATTGAAAAAATGGTGAAATTTTGAATTTTATAACTTCCAAAAAAAAAGTTAAATTTGTTTCCTTTGGTAGAACTTTGTTTCACGATAAGAGGAAACTTCTGATCAAATTTCATCGAAATTGACAGGGGTCGATTCCAAAAATCGGTCGATTTGACATGGAATGACCCATACACGAAACGTGCGACATTGCGGAACCGCTGCTGGGTAGTTCACCGGCGTTGTATTCCAAGCGAGTGTGCGAAAATCAGTGACAATGGGACGGATGGTTGAAGCGAGCCAGGGATGAGAATGCCCAGGCCATAGGCAGGCATTTCCACATCTGACGGACAAAAGGACGCAACTAGGACGATTAAACGTGTAGAGTAAAGCTGGTCAAGTCCTTTGGCCGAGCCGATAGTCGCCAGTTGTTTATATAGGTAAAAAGTGGAAGCGCGTTGAATGCTCCCACGCAGCCCCGAGCGATAGCAACCCCATCTCGATGAACGTGCAGCCACCCCTTCGATGCTTTCGGCGTGGGCGAAAAAAAAAAATGCGTTCATTCGATTCTTCCATTTCCTTCGTTTTCCACCCGACCAGTCAATTTTATCGGCCATTATGCCAGCTCACTCGAGCGCGCAAGATAATCTGTGGGCCCGGAGCAAGGGGATCATTCGCGAAAGTTCGTCCTGGACTTTTCTCCGTCACTTTTGCTTTGTGTTTCAAACATAAGCACCTGATAAAATTGGAAATCGAAGAATTGATTCGCTGCTTTTATAGATGCGCATATGTTAAGGGAGCTTTTTTCCTCTCACAGATGGGAAAGCATTTTTTCCTTAATGGTTTCTATCATTTATTCATAAGCACATTTTTTTTGGGCCTTCCAGCGTTTGTGGATAGAGTCTAGCTTGAATTCATTGTTAGGGGAGAAATGTGCTAAACCGCCCTCAGGGACAAGGACCCTTCTCTAAAAATCGCTTGGCTGACGTCAACCGATTTGGTAGTTTAAGTTCGTTCAATTCTGCGACGATGACGAAGACAGAGAGACCGAGAAAATATTTCTAAATGTAAATTTATTTTTTATCAGGGTTTTCTAATTTTGCGAAAAAGTAGAATGTTCACGTACTTACAACAAATAGCATTACAATTTTTTTGCTGTTTGAAAAGCCTTCGAAAACTCCTCAAAATCTTTTAACGAGTTTAACTATCAACTGAAAATAATCGTATCAGCAATATTATTCATTTTTAAGTGAATTTGATAAGCTCTACCTTGACTTTATCAGCACTAGTAATGATCGATCTGAAGCCTCACAAAAATCATCGTATCATGGTCATTTTTCGGAAATTTAACAAAATCTTGATTGCAAGTTGAAGTCGAGACCCTAAGCTATAAAACTATATGTATCTCAATCGGTGTCCTCAAAATTCAAGCGGATGCGAACGCTTCAACCTGAGTTATGATTTAGATCAGCAGTCGATAATGTAGAACGCTAATTCAATAAAATTAAGGTTTCAATGAACATTAGATTAACCCTTTAACAGCTGAGTTTTGATTCGTACATGGTGAAACTGAATTCATGGGCACCCAATGTGAGAAAAAAAATTATTTGAAAATTTGTTTACCCTCAGAAACTACCCCCAAATAGAAAAAACCACCCCAATCACTTGAAAACATCTTAATTTTATTTCCCATCGTTCATTTCTGCTAGAAATTGAGGAAAGGTCATTCCAAAACACGTAGTGGGATTTTGAAGAACTTACGAATCAATCAACCCTTATGAACTACCCCTCAATCAAGAGAAATTGACCCCTCAAGCAATTGAAATGTTATTATCGCATTTTATGTTATTTTATCCTGATCTGAATCGAAATATCAGTGTTTCAGAACTGAACATCAATGGAAGTGCACTTTTGGGCGTATCGCCATTTCTAGGGGTGGTTTTTGATGTTTCGTTACTGTTAGGGGTAGTTTTTGAATCGGATGTTCTTGATACACATTTTCCATGCGTTTTCGAAAATATATACGAACTGAACATCAATGGAAGTTCACTTTTGGGCGTATCACCATTTGCAGGGGTGGTTTTCGATGTTTCGTTACTGTCAGGGGTAGTTTTCCGATTGGATATTCTTGCTACGAATTTTCGATGTTATTTCAAAGCCTGAAAGTTATGCTCATTTCTCATTTTTTCGAAATTTTCGCCCCTTCTGACAGGGTGCGAGACTGAAGGGGTGCAACCCTTGCGTTCGAATTTTTCATGATCAGATGCATCTTTCGTCTTCAAAATGCGACCTTAACAATGTCGATATGTCCATTTTCATGGAAGTTCTGCGTTTTCAAAGTAGGTGGGTCGTATGTGTCCCACCAGCCGTTAAAGGGTTAAAAACTCTTTTTTGTTATATTGAGAATGTAAAGTACTCGATATTTTGTATGGTTTCCAGTTCAGCAATGCTCGTCATTGTCCCAGCCCCATCCTAATGCTGCTAATTAATATTTAGATATAATGAGCCACGCATTGATAGACACCGGAGCTAATGGTTCGACTGTGTCAAAGCATTGTCTGTCAATCGATCCGTGTTTGTTATAGTGCACGTTTGTGCACGACGAGGTGTGCACGAGAGTGTCTGACAAACGTCAAATCTCCCAAGCGTTATGGAGTGAGAACCGATGGAGCGATGGTATGTTCACTTTGCTGGCTGTCAGGTGCAGATGTGCATCAAGGAAATTATGCCGCTTGAATTAATCGCTGCTGCCCTCCCCCACGACGCGAATATCTCAAAGTCAGACATCGCGAGTTCAGGCACATTCAAACAAAGTTTGAATATCGTCGGCACATGCGGAACTTTAATCCTCGTGCATTTAACAATTCACGCGGTAGGAAAAGGACGACAGTGAGGCATCGTCGTCGTAGAATCAGGAGCCAAACAGTCTTTGTCCACGACTAAGCAGAAGAAAACAAAGCAATTAGTCACTGGATTTGTGGGTAGGAATATATTCGGGAGGGTTAGGCTCAAGCCGCATTTATATGATGACGTACTCTAAAAAATATCATTTTTGAAGAAAGATTACAACCTCTCAATGGGTTTCTGGTTATGATGGCATTGTTCATCGTACGGAACATTGCACAATGGGCCTTGTATGGTCTCAGACATTGTATTAGCGTTAACCAAGTAGTTGAGTAGAATGTTTGGTGTATTTTCATGTCTTCCATGCATCGACCTCTGTCCATCTGTCTCCCCCTTTCGTTCCGCATTTATGTGTGCATTTAGCCCGTCCTGAGAATAGAAGTGTCCACTGAAATGGTCGTAACAGTAAACCAGCTCAACCTCGCTAACTATTATACGTCAGAACGTCGGCTCACGTGAAGTTTAATCGAATTAACGTCGGCAGACATATCCCTCCCGGACTCCCTTCCCGGTCTTTCGCTTGTTCATGGTTACATTCTCGTGGAGTTTCAACCGCGTCAAATAACATACACGCGTTCACGCTGCTGTGAAGCCACGGCGCATATCTGGTACACCACTTTTGCCTCATGCATACACACGAGAAACAAATTAGGGCTCATATTCCTCTTGACTCGCTGGTTGCAGAATTAGTCGAATAAGTTCGCGTGGCAACTGGAACTTTAACAATTCTGGTATACGTCAGAATATGCTGTCCAATTGGGAAACGCTCGAATCACTCCCCAATGCAGCCTCATTAGGAGCTGAGTTACGAACGATTATGCTCTTATGCCCTCATCATCACTGGATTACATGTATTCGACACTTCAGAAGTTAGGTTCCGGCTTCAGCTGTTTTCATCAGCAATTCTCCGGTAAACCAAAATATAATACCAAGTCTGATAGGATATCGCATGCATGTTGATGGGACATCATTTGGTCATCAATCCTGCAAAATGTCCACATTCATCCATTGAGTCTACAAACTTCCCAAAAGGAAAACAACCTCGCGATTCATCGTCCCTCTCTCTCTGAGTATCTGCCTTCGGGAATATCGATGACCCTCTTCTCCTTCAATGTCATGAATGCAAGGTTGATGTATAGGCGATATTACTTGACCATTTTTTGCCCCTCGTGTAATATTCCTTCATTTTTCGAGTCCGCATGATCCATCCTCGTCCGATCGACTCCCCAACAACGGGAGGCGAAATTTCGAACGATCCATCTTAGAAGTATCGCAAACTTGGTGTGTACTCATCCTTCGATTCCGACAACAATGCAACTTTTTTCGACCCTGTTCCAAGTATCTCCACCAGAAGACGGTTTCCTAGGTGCTTCCCTTATGGACCAGCATATATGGCTCCTAGGTGACTTCGTGGTCAATTCTTACGGCGAGTAGAAGTCATCCTCGATATTGGAGTCTGTAACATTCGGCTGGATGATGGGAGGCCAATATAGTCGCTTAGGATAGAACATTCGGGAATAGGGTGAATGCAACATGCATGGATGGCTGCATGAAAAGGGACAACGCAAAGGGAACTATGGGGACGGGACTGTGATGAGTCCGCGGGAACAACGACCAGCAAAGCGAACTCAGCGTGTTCTCCACGCTATTCAATGGTCATGCTCAATGCAAGGATTGACAATGCCTTAAGCCTAATTACATTCCAGCTCTGGCACCGACTGCGGGCTTTGTTCCCGCGTTCTCTATACCTTCTTGGAACATCAGTCAGCTGACACAGCTATTAGCAGAACTAGTAGCAAATCCATTAATAAAGACAAAGACTCGTATGCCAATGACTCCCCCATCGAATCCAACCTAGACCATTTATCGTGTATGGTTTCACCAATCATGTGCCCAGGGTTGCGAAATTCGTAATGTAAAAGTAATGCATTATTCATTACTTTTAGAATGTGTAATGGAAAAAATTTGCATTACCCATTAAAATGTAGTGTGTAATGAAAAAAATTTGCATTACCCATTACAATGTAGTGTGTAATGGAAAAAAAAATCATTACTCATTACAATGTAGTGTGTAATGGAAAAATTTTTATTACCCATTACAATGTAGTGTGTAATGGAAAAAAATTGGCATTACCCATAAAAATGTCGTGTGTAATGGAAAAAATTTTCGGTACCCATTACAATGTAGTGTGTAATGAAACAAATTTACATTACCCATTAAAATGTAGTGTGTAATGGAAAAAATTTTCATTACCCATTACAATGTAGTGTGTAATAGAAAAAAATTTTATTACCCATTGCAATGTAATGTGTAATGGACAAAACTTTGATTGCAATTTTGGGAATGGAAAAATATAGATGAATAAATAATTGCCATTTTGCATTACATTTTAATGACTTAGGTACCTTAAATTCTAAAAAGCATCTATATGCATACAAAAAGTTGAACATTGCGACTGCACTTCTAAAGATACTTTTTTCAGAGTTTGCTTTGGCCAATATCCTTTGCTCAAAGTGATTTTCTGTGAGTCTATTGACTCACAGTTCATCATCGATGAAAATTATAAAAGTGTCAACTATAAAGAATAAGAAAGAATAAGAATGAAAGTGTGGGGCACTAAGCATGAAATTTTTCTTGCCGTTCTAAATGATCACGCGACCACTTAATTATTATAGTTTTGGCTCATTTTAACCTAGGCCAAAAAACTACTACGATATAATAAAAAATTTCCAAAATTTCCATTACATATTAAGTTGTAATGAACAAGCAAAATTTTGTCGATCACACATTACATTGTAATGGGTAATGGAAATTTTTCCATTATGCACTACATTGTAATGGGTAATGAAATGTTTTCCATTACACACCACTTTGTAATGGCTAATGATTTTTTTTCCATTACACACTACAGTGTAATGGGTAATGGATTGTTTTTCATTACACACTACATTGTAATGGGTAATGTAAATTTTTTCCATTACACATTACATTGTAATAGGCAATAAATTTTTTTTTTCCATTACACACTACATTGTAATGAGTAATGGAAATTTTTTCCATCACACCCTACATTGTAATGGGTAAGGAAATTTTTTTCCACTACACACTAACATTGTAGTGGATAATGAAAATGGCAATGCATTACAAAAAGTAATGCATTACTGCAACCCTGCATATGCCAGCGGTTTTTTGCCTCCCTTTTTCTCCAGTTTTGAGCATCCAGCAAAACGGAGGATACCCATCCAGAACCACTGCGTTATTAGCCCCGCGAAAGGTCTGAAATATCAGAACTCCAACTCATACCTAACCAGGATTCTCTGTACCAACGAACCACTCGAAACTTGGCAAATGCGGGGTAGATTGTTGTCTCTCACTATTTCAACCCTCGAATATCCAACAAGGGGAGACTCCCAGCGAGAATCGAGCGAAAAAACAATTATTTGTGAAGTTAAGTGGCCTCACGAAAGTCCTCGAAGACTTAGCGAAGCCTCTTGCACCCTCGGCCATTGCAAATGTATCCAGCTCTCGTGCAATGCAAACGCCCCTGCTGTTTGTAGTCGATATACGTCTCGTTTTATTACTCTTGACTTCCATCTCTCTCTTTCTCCTTCGTACATCAACTTCAACCCTTATGTTTGGATAACCCTCATTGGCTCGATGTAAACTAAAAAGAGAGGTGGTCGCTCAATTTGTGTGTGTGTGTGTGTGTGTTTTATATATCGAATGAAAATAACGAAAACACTTGAAATTAATTGGCGAGAGCTGCGTAATTCGAAGCGAACTTGATTCACGATGATTTATCAGTGACCAAGAAAAAAGGGTCCACATTGCCGAATCGTGTTTCGCTTGTTCTTTGCTCAAAGTGGATATATATTGTGATTCTTAGTTCATGCGAATAAAGATATTTAAATATTTTTAAGAGTTTTTGACTTTGATTGAAGAAGCGAAATATGTTTGAAAGAAAACGAATCGTGAGATCAATCGAAGACAATTCAAGAGAGCCTTGAACTGAAGATATAGTCGTATCGTTTGGAAGACTTAATCCAACAAATTTTTTCTGAAAGACTTTCCGATCCATTCAAAAATCTGCCAAAAATCAAGAAATCGAATTTTCATTAAAAACATTTTTCCTCAATTTTGGCCCCATTTACAAAAACCGCCTTCAGGACAATTTATCAGACAAAAGTTATTCGAATGTAATCAATCTTTTTTCTGCATATATTCTTAAAGAAGTGGGAACCTACCTCAATCAAATCCCAGAGGCGATTTGATCAAATCCCAGAGGCGATTTGATTGAAAAAATGTTGGTCTCGCATTCGTTGAATTGGCACGGAATACCCCATACACATGTGGCCAAAGGGTCCCTTTTTGGGGTTTCTGCCGCAGCATCATCCATCTGGCAACGAGAGACGCATGTGACGCAGCAAGTCCGCATGGCTGGTGGTAGTTTTGGTGGGTCCACATGATCCTCTTTGCATTATTAAGCCCTTTTATTAATGGTCTCGGGAGCGGATGGCATCGCGTCGGGTAATGGCCCGTCGATCGATTGATCGAAATTCGATACTCCTCGTGCGTGTTGGATATTCCTGCTCCGTACACTGGTTACACTGAGAAAAAAAATTACTAGAACCAATGAAATAAAGTTTTGAAGGCAAAAAATCATTTTTTTCATTATTTGCCAAAACATATTAGATTGGTTCCCTTAAATATTTACTTGGTTCATTTTTTTCAGTCAATTCCATAAATTTCTGTTTCAAGAAACGAATTTACTTGAATCTAACAATATGTTATCAATTATATGTAATAAGTTGTTTGCATCAAGAACACATTTTATCATTCAAAACATGCGTGTCTTTTAATACAGGAAGCACTGAGGAAAAAAATTTGGTGAATCAACAAATTAATTAATCCAAGCAACAGGAAAAATGATTCAATCAAATGCGTGTTTATTAATTGTTGCTAAACATTTTATAAAAAATATATAGCCCTTGCCAAATAATTTAATATGCATAGTTTAGTGACCCCAAAAAGAGATAAATAGAAAAAAAGACCTACCATCATACCTATCCTACCTAACTACTTAACACGCTACCTATTACGCTAACGACTACTACTATGCACTTGAAAAAAGTTAGGAGTTATGAAGATTCGAATATAAGAAAACATTTTAAAAACCAGTTTTTTAATTTTTAACAACTTACGTATACTATTAAAGTATACTATAGAAATGATAGTTCTTTGCTTGAAGGAAATGAAAATTTCATCATTTCAAACAAATATTCTATTGGAATAAAATAATGTGTTATTTATTTTACTACAGCTTCTTTTCAAATAATCACAATCAATTTTATATCTAATAAATATTGAAAATACTACAGAAATATTTTTAGAAGTAAAATAATGATGAATTTATTGCAAAGAAATAATTTTGTTCGAAAAAAATAATTTCGTATTGAAGTCATTTTTTAGATCCAAATAATCTCATGTTTATGATGCTATAAGTAATTTTCTTCAAAAAAAAAAAAAATTCGTATTGAAGTCGTTTTTTATATTCAAATAATCATCATTTTAGATTTAAACAATCTAATGTTTATGATGCGATAAATGTAATTGATCTAATGAATACAAATTCAATCAAATCTATTTAAATAAAAATATTTTTTGAAGTAAAATAATAATGACTTTATTGCAAGAAAATAATTTTTTCGAAAAAAATAATTTCGTATTGAATTCGTTTTTTAGATCCAAATAATCTCATGTTTATGATGCGATCAATGTAATTAATCCAATGAATACAAATTTAATCAAATCTATCATGCATTTAATTGTTACTATTAAATAAGAGTTTAATATAATGGATTAATAGATTCGTGAAAATATTTTTTTAAATGTAGAGTGATTTTCTTGGTTCAACAAATTAATAATCGAATTAATACTTTCATTTAATGAATAAATTCATGTTCTCAAATTCAATAATTTTTTCTCTCAGTGTAGACTTTGTATCGTCGTTGTCATGCTATCGTTGACAATGGCACAGTCATTGGCAGATTTTTGGTAACCTTCGGATATTCAATGACCGCAAGGTCAAGCATATTGATACCAGTGTGGACATCACTGGACATCATCGGCAATGTCCAAGATTATGTAATTGTAGTATTTGCCTCGATTTTCAATAGAGACGAAGGTCATCATTGCTGTTGTCATTTTTATGGCGGTGGCCAATCACTGCTTCGTTTGTTAGCTATTCCATTTAAGGTAGCTTTTAGCTCTCCCAGAGCTAAAATGTGACCTTGAGTGGTCGAACCTTGTTGGACGCAAGTGCAACGCATGTGTGACCGTCGTTTGAAATTTCTGGAAATAAGACGAGGTTGAAGCGAACCGAAAGGGATAGGCTTGGTACATTGAAAATCAGAGAGAGACGAAGGTATCAAAGCGACAGGATGCAGCACACGGAGGTCTTAAAGTTCCCTGCGCACATACCGGCTATAATAAAGTTAATAGTACCGTAAACGTCCCCAGATATACGTCCTAGAGTGGCCCATTTATAGCGGCGGTGTGTTTTTATATACGGGACATTCCATACCAAGTCGACCTCAGTGTGACCTCGCTGATTTCGTTAACGATTTTTTATATGATTCTTTCAACTCAGAACAGTGTTCAGAATTTTTTTCAGATTTTCAAAACCAAATCTGAGTACGTTATGATTTTTTTAACATTTTTTTTGAAAACCTCGAGGGCCGTAATTAAAAAATATGAAAAAATTCTCAAAAATCTGGTGTCAAAAATGAAAATTTTTGACTCAAAGTTCATTATGTCTAGGCTTTCGCTTCCACCTCGATTTTAGGTTTTTACGAAGAAATCGTAAAAAAAATACATGCAAAAATTAACAAACTATTTTGGGAAATTGTTGGTTAACGATAAAAATATTCAAGCCACTTTTCACGGTAGATCAATTTCTGCATCTATTTTTTTTTACGTTTTCTTCATAAAAACCTAAAATCGAGGTGGAAGGAAAATCCTGGACATCATGAATTTAGGGTCACAAATTTTCATTTTTGCCACCGGATTTTTGAGAATTTTTTCAGATTTTTAAATTCCGGCACTCGAGGTTTTCGAAAAAAATGTTCAAAAAATCATAACGTACTCAAATTTGGTGTCAAGATTTGAAATAAATTCTGAATGCTATTTTGAGTTGGAAGAATCATATAAAAAATGGTAAAGGAAATCAGCGAGGTCGAGGGTCACACTCAGGTCGACTTGGTATGGGATGCCCCATATGGGCGCTTGTGCGTGTGAGTGTGTCAATGTGCGTGGGTGTGTGTGCGTGTGCGTTTGTGGGAAAATAGGAAAGTAAATCGAGCTTTTATGGAGGCACGTGACCACGAAGTTTCGAGGATTTTGCCGGTGATTCTCGATAATTCGTTTTTTTTTACCCCCTTTCTCGTCGCGAGTCATTTTTCATATTTTCTCTTTTGGATCTTTTTCAAGGAAAATTAATTGATTGGCCTTCGATCTTTGGAAAATATCCAAATAGATACACACTGAGAAAACAATGCACCAGGATTTGTTAACTGTTGAGAAATGTAAAGTTGAATATGGCGAAGTAAATTATTTTTTTAAAGTTGATCAATTAAATAAATATTTTTTAATAAAAATTAAACTATTAGCTATCAACGAAGTTTGCACAGTGGAAGAGCAAAGATTGAATGAAGTTCTCGTATAATTATGATTCTGAATTATGAAAAATATAGTATATGGGGCGTTCCGTCCCAAATCGGACGGTTTGAAACACTTTTTTTTAAATTTCCTCAATTGTTTTATATTTTTTAGTACCCATCGAAAGACCCTTGCTGGTAAATTTTGAGATTTTTTTGATTACCCGTTCAAAAGATATTAAATTAACAAAAAAACTGCTCTTTTTCGGTATTTTGGTCATAACTTCTTTAATAATGGTTCAAATTGAAAGTTTCTTTTAAGAAAATTTTCTTTTTTTCATGGCCTTTTAAGATAAAAATACAACAAAAATATTCGACGTGTTTTTAAATGAGTTTATTGAATTTTAAACTTTAAATCGCGTTTTTAAAAGTGAGTGTATATTTTGATTTTTTGTAATTTTTTGTTTTAAACATCTATATATTCAACAACTTTTAAGACTAGTTCGATCGTGGGCCTTCCATGACTACTATTTTTTTTCGATTTTTGAAAACTAAACATTTTTTTATTTATCATTTAAAAAGTTTCATAAAAAAGTGTCAAAATAAATTCTAAATAATGAAAAAAAATACCATAGTCACGAAAATTGGTACGGGTAGTCCCAGAAGTCACAAAGCACACACTAAGGGAACAGTTTATTTACAGTAAGGAAATATATTTAGTTGGCACTTTTATTTAAGGATGTTGCGTCCCTATGAAACTTTTAAATGTTAATTGTTCAATAAATAGCTTCTTAATCGTTGTGAAATTTTTACACGACCTCCTGAATACTTCATGTAAAAACATACAAAATTTTCAGAATTCTATCATCATTACTTCAACCTTCTTAAGGGTTAAAATGAAAAATAATGAGAAATTCGGAAAATTTGGTATGTTTTGTTTTGGACGATTAGACAGAGAGAGAGCGAGAGAGAGAGAGAGAGAGAGAGAGAGAGAGAGAGAGAGAGAGAGAGAGAGAGAGAGAGCGCGAGAGAGAGAGAGAGAGAGAGAGAGAGAGAGAGAGAGACCGAACGTTGATAGGCTTATCAATAAACGGAGGCCACAGAGCTTTCATTCGATGCGGAGGCTTTTCAGTATTTTCTCTTAATGTAGAATATGTATAATATTTATGTATATCTGTGTACGCGGCTCTTAACGTGCGAGCGAAAAAGTCGAAATGGCGGATCGTACCGAATCTCGAGATTTTAAGCCGAATACTCGGGGAAAAACCACACTCAACCGCGATATCGGATTATTAAATTTATTTCGATAGTTGATTAACGCGCGAGAGTTTCGTTGCAAACGAAAGAGACGAAAAAAAAAAAATACAGAAACCATACAACAATAACGAGTGGATCGAAAAGCTCGATTTTAAACCGGAAAAAATAAAGAGTATAAAAACACTGCGAATAATTCGAGTTTTCTAAAATATCGTTTTGTGGGGAAAAAAAACAAAAGCCCTCTCGTCCTGGCCTGAGCCAAGTTAATCCGCTTATGGTGGTACCGAAAAAAGGCATCCACAGCGGAAATGGCAACGGGGGAGGGAAAGGGGCTAAAAGAGGTTCGCATTCGCCGGTTCGTTTGGCAAAAACGCCCCTTCTGCTGCACAAACCTCGTTGTATTAAAGACTTAGCATGTCGAATTGATGACCGCCGGATGCAAAAATGCACATACCCGCGATTTACATCCGGTAAATCGAACTCGCGGAAAAAAAAATTAACAAAAAATTTCGAAAAAAGCTCACCGCATTTTTTTCGGGATAACGCTTTTTCAGTGAGCATAAATATTTTTTCATCGGTGATTGACTTGTTTCACGGTGGATTTAACAATGAGCGACTATATTTTATTTTGTTATGGAAGGTTATGGCAAAAATTGGGGAAATTTCAGGCGATCACAAATAGATTTGTCAGATGGTTAAAAAAAAAAAAATTTTTTTACTATTGCAAAAAAAATGACTATTGTAAAAATTGTAAACTATGAAGAAAAGAGTCGAAAAATGCCTTTTTTGTTCAACCAGCCGCCATTTTGCGATTTTTTTTGTTTTCTCTGAAGTAGGGGTTTAATAAAAATGAAGTAGGGGTACTGATAAAAATTCTTTTTTTAAATTTTGTATCCGATGACAAGAAAAGTTGTAACCGTAACAATCAGCGCCCCCCTTTTTTTAGCCCAAACTTTAGCAACTCATAACTTATCTAATTTTTATTTTTTTTTCTTGAAAATTTTTATATTTATTGGCAAAATATTAATAAATAGTTTGTAAAAAAAAAGAATGGTAGAAATATATATATTTTTTTTCATCGAGCTCGACAAAACGCCTAAAAATGTAGTCTCTAGACCGGAATAGCACCTTAATTAAAGTTGCATCAATCAATGTCAACGATGCTAAATAAAATTTTAATATAGTTAAAGGTAATCAAATTACAGTAAAGTTGAAGAAAAATAAGGATATGATAGACCTTTAGGTACACCCAGAAAAAAGATCTAGTCGTAGGTACTATAATCCTTTATTTGATTATATTTTAGTTACTTCAAAGAAAATTTTCTTTCCATCCAATTTCGGGCGATATTTACTTCCACTATATTTATTTATTTGAATTCCCTGTCATCGAGAAACAGGCGTTGAAGAAAAATTCTATTTGTTCAGTTTGAAATAATATTTATTAATATTAAATAAAAATTTATTAGATCTCAATATATTTTCCTAGTAGGTAATTGAAAAAAAAATTTCGTTGACATGAATAGAGTTGTATTAGGCCGGCCTACAACTAAAAAAATTATTCTGGCTTGACTAGGATTTAGTTAACCCTTCGTGCCATTCTGAGTTAACCCTTTAGTTAACCCTTTGTGCCACTCTGAGAGTGCCACCTGTTTTCTAACCATTTTCTGAGCAATTTCGACTGAATTTTCGAAATTTGTTTGGTGTTTCAGCATCAGTCATATAATAAAAAATAAGAATTGATGTGCAATAATTAAAAATCATGGATGATTTTGTTTATGCGCATAAACAAACCTCAACCCTTTGTGTCACACATTTTTCCTTCAGTCCAATCGGCTTGAAATTCATTACTCGGGGGTTTTTGGGGTCGCTGATGACGAATCTGACATGAGCTTCGAATTTCAAAATTCAACATGGCGGATCCAATATGGCGGATGAAAATTCGCGAAACGGTACAAATATGATGAAAATGTATATTCTTAGATTTTTGGGGTCGCTGATGACGAATCTGAGCTCCGAATTTCAAAATTCAAAATGGCGGATCCAATATGGCGGATAAAATTTCGCGAAACGGTACAAATATGATGAAAATGTATATTCTTGGATTTTTGGGGTCGCTGATGACGAATCTGAGCTCCGAATTTCAAAATTCAAAATGGCGGATCCAATATGGCGGATAAAAATTCTCGAAACGGTACAAATATGATGAAAATGTATATTCTTGGATTTTTGGGGTCGCTGATAACGAATCTGAGCTCCGAATTTCAAAATTCTAAATGGCGGGTCAAAAAAAGTTCAAAATTTTCACTTCAAATTACAGCTAAATTACATCCAACTTGTTGAAAAATTCCGAAATTCCAAACTAAAGAACTGATCGGAAAATTGTAATTTTTTTTTCAAGTTTATTCCTACTTTACTTTTATTCAAGTATAGTGATGCACGATCGTAAATCTTACGAAGGTTAAAATCTACATCGAGTCAGAGACGATGTTCCGGAAGATAAAACTTGGCAAACGGCGATACATCTTCGACAATTACCGTCACCTTGTGAATAATACGCACACATAGACGCGCATATAGTCCACTCGTGTGTGTCAAGTTTTCCCATAAATCCGCGAATATTTTTATGTGAGAACTTTTCCACCGGGACTTTTCTCGCTCACCTCGTGAATAGCGAGAGGACGACCTATATAACATCATGGATCTCTCTGAAAGGCTCTCCCTCTGTATATATGGATCCCCGGCAGCCATTTTTCCAGCTGAATAAAATTCCACGTACACAGTGTAAAAAAAGCACGAGACCGAGAAATAGAGAGAAAGAGAGAACATTCTGATCTCTTGAGCGAAAATTTAATTCAATATTCAAACGTTTTATTCTCAGCCCTAATCTGCTTGACCTGACGTAGAGAAAAAATTCACTTTTAAGAACCCCACACAGGTCAAATATTAGAATTTTCCATTTTTGACTCAAAACAACGTCCATCTGAATGTACACCGTTAACATTCAAAAAAATCCCGTTTCCTTGCGGATTTTTAGATAAAGGAGGATACTTCAAGATGGGTCATTGGCGACCCTCATTCGCAAATTTTTAAATTCATTTTTCGAAACATTTTGGTGAGAGCTTGAATGAACGTAAAATGGTTTTTACCATTGATAATATATACAAAAATCTGTAATTAAGAAGTGTTTGAAAGAAAAACCGGTAATTATTGGCTAATCGAAAAGGCGCATCCCAAAATTTCTTTTTGATTATATTCTATTGATAAAAAAATAAATATTAGCTCGGCGGAGGCCAACTTTTTATAATTTTTTTTTCTTTAATAAAATGAAGGAATTTAGCTACTAGAATAGATATTCCCGTTGCAGAGTTTCTGTTATTTTTTTTTGGATTTGATAAAAACATTGAATAACAAAATATATATAACATATGCAGAACCAACTTTTTATAATTTTTTTTTTTAATTCAACCTTTTTCACTAAACCCAAAAAACGACAGCAACTTTGCAACGGGAATATCTATTCTAGTAGCTAAATTCCTTTTTTCCTTAAAAAAGTTATTAATCTAAAAATTGAAAAATAAAAAGTTGGCATCCTCCGAGCTGATATTCATTTTTACATCATTATCTAATAAAACATAATCCAAAACAAATTTTGGCATGCGCCTTCCCGATGAGTCGCATCTCCCAATAAATACCAAAATAAAATTGCAAAAATTTCCAATTCCAAACATTCCAATAATTCAACTTGAATTATTCACAATTTCCATTTGGAAAGGATTTTAGTTAATTCAAATTCACAAAAAAAAATCTGCCCACTACAGGTGATAGCTTGAACATTTTTATGTATTATCACGGGTTTTTCAGAATTTTTTAAGATTTTTAAAAAGGCGTTTTTTTCCAAATTTTTTTTTTTTCAAATAAGGGATGGTTAGAAGAAACTAAAAAAATTATAAGGGTGTATTTTAGACTCAATTCGATCATATGAAAAAAAAAAACAAATAAATCCGAGAAGGTCAAGGTCACGGGCTTACACACTTGGGCTGGAATACCTCATATATATAATTTTTTCACTCACGACAGGTCCCGGTCGCCTCCTTGTCGATGAGGTGAAGAAAATAGAGAATGAAGAGAAGTAAAGGGGACAGGAGCCTCACGCAGACCTTATATATACGGGACATTCCACGTCAAATCACGCGGTCATCGGCCTGACCCCCTCAGGTTTTGATGTCCAATAAATCGTGGATTTCGTTTGGCCCAAAAATATGACCTCAAATTGTTAGAAATTTTTATTTCATTTTTTTAAGGGTTGCCCGAGCTAAAAAACCATTGAATTAAGGGAAAATATAAAGAGGTACCTTTTTTAAATTAATGAAATTTTTTCACATAAACTAAGGCCCAAAATAGATATTTTTTCGATGTGGGCCAAAAATAATCACTTTTTTTTTGTATTTTAATTTTTTTTTTAATTATTTTTTATTTTGATTGCTTCTTATAGTGAGAATAACAACAACAAAAATATTTTTCTTATGAAACTTGATTTTTTTTCCTTGTTTTAAGAGTGCAACAACACCATTTTTCGAAAATTTATCAGCCTCGACGATCTGAAATAAAAAGGATGATTCAAACACAATTAAAATATTAGAATAAAATAAAAATAGTAATTATTTTTGGCCCATTATCAAACTATGACGAAAATATGTGGTTTGGGCCCCAGTTTCTGTGGAAAAATTTCTCTAATTTAAAAAAGGCCCCTCTTTATGTTTTCTCTCAATTTAATGATTTTTCAGCTCGGGTAACCCCTAAATAAATAAATAAATAAATATTTCCAAAAATTTGAGGTTATATTTTGGGCCAAACGAAACCCACAATTCATTGGACATCAAAATCCGAGGGGGTCAGGCCGATGACCGCGTGATTTGACATGGAATTACCCATATATCTATTCAGGTCTTCTCGAGTCTTTTCAATTTTATGCAATTTCCTGCAAGCTTAAAGCTCGCGCGCCCATTTCAATAGGCGTCTCTCACCGATCGAACGAGCAACGGAAGCATCAGGTTCTCTCATACCTTGTATAACCTCATTCCTTCGACTTTTCGTCGCTTTTCTCCTTTTTCATCAGCTCGTAGATTCCTCAACCCATGTCGCAAACCCCATCCACGATTCTTCCCGCGAACGAGACATCTTCCCTCTCCTTCTCCTCTCTTCCTTTCTCTCTCGTTTCTTCCCTTCTCCGATGTCAGAATATTTAACTTAACATGAAAAATAGTATTCCCAAGAAGCTGAGATTTTTCACCCCGAGTCGCGACGACTAAAAAAAAAAAATCTTCCATATGTAGGGCGCTAGTTGTAACAGGGGTAAGTTGTAACACTCAATTTTGACCGGGAATTTGAAACATTTTGATTTAATTTTCTTGCTGAATGTGCTTCTTATAATTCGCAGCATAACGTAAATACCCTGCGAGACGTCAAAATAAGAGGATGTGCACACGAGGTCTATTTCGGTCAGGTTTCGTAAAAAAAATACTTACGAAAATTTTGATTTTGACTATTAAAATTAAATTAATTGTTTATTGTTTTTTCCTTGTTACATCCTTGTTACAAGTATAGTGATTACATAGTATTACAAATTATTTGCGGCTTCTTGTGCATTCTTTTACTCTTCTTTACTCTAATGTTGCCCAGAAAAATATGCCAAGTTATTGTATTGTATTTTATTGCACTCCGTGCGTAAAGTGCCACTTTGCGCACGCTGCGCGTGCTCAAACTGGCACTTTGCGCACTCGTACAATAATATTTCGTACGATACTTGTGCGAGAAACTTTTTCTCAACTCGTGTGATTGCAACACTCGCCTTCGGCTCATGCTGCAAACTCACACTCGTCAGAAAAAGTTTCATCGCACTAGTATCGTAATATACTATTTTTCAGCATGAGAGATTACCAAAGATTATAATCATCACAAGAATGAACCACGATGAATAATACAAGACTGTGCACCAATAAAAAGGTGTTCCTTCTTATAAATGTTGCCAGTCTTTTTATTGTTACAACTTGCCCCGAGCCTGTTACAACTAGCCCCAGACGTGGGGTAAGTTGTAACAGCTCCCATTTTTTCAAAAAACGTCTGGTGTAAAAGATGGGTAAAGATTTTAAATTATTTTTCAATTGGAATTAGTGCTCAGATATATACTTTACAAACCCTCTCACTCACAATCTTAAAAGCATACATATTTTAGGTGTTACAGGCCTTTTTCCAAAAACTGTTACAACTAGCCCCACGCTCCCCTGTACCTAAATTTATTGGAAGCAGGACATTGCAACATAGGATTCCAGAAGAATCAACGAAAATTTAGTCATGTTTATAAAATATCATTTTCCCTCGTTTTTACACAATTTCAGCTTACAACATTTTTTTTGCAATCAATCCTCACTGGCAATTCAAGTACTTTCCAATAATTACCTTTATTTTTTATTTCAAATCGACTTTTGCTGAACACAATTGATTTTTATTTCAAATTATAATTTTTCAAAATGAATGTTTCATAATTGATGGATAAATGAACAACGAAATATTGTGATTTGTAATTGTTTGGATAATTTTTACTCGGTTATTACTCTCGTCGAATTAAACGTTTGCATTTATTTTCCGTTTTTATCCTAAAATTCGTTACCCTCATAGATTACATTTTCGGAGTAATTCTACTTTCTATTTCGGATCGCCTGACCCAGGCTATAATTTTCATGCTCGATTCTGATACTGAATTTACTATATTTGACTTGACCGGATGTGAAGTTTCGGTCGAATCAATATTACATTGCGGAAATCATTTCCACAAATATCTGCACATTTATTGTCAATAAAAATTTTCGATGGTCAATATTATTTACTGCTGGAGGTTGTATTCCACCAACGTGCATTTTAATTCAGGGCCTCTAAAAATAATGCCCAATTTTTGTGAAAAAAATCATAATTCAACAAAAATAGTAATATTTGTACTATAGTGAGATTGGACAATCAGATTCCTCATTCGACATTTTTTTTTCTCACCTTTGTAAATTTCATTGGCAAAAGGTTGGTCGTTGCGAAAAAATTCCAACTCCAGAGTTCACCTTTCCCATCTTTTTTTCTCCCGGCAAAGATTTGCCCGGAGGAGATTCGTCCCCAACGAATTGTCAAAGTTTTATCAGATTTCAACTGCATACGGCAAAGTAACGTTCGCTCTTCATCGAACTCGTGAATAAAATTTGAAAGACCGAGGTTGAGCGAGAAGGAGCCAAAGAAAGTACAAAACTATGAGGATGGGGTGAGAAATGTGTGACAGTTCCAATCGACGCCTCGAAAAACATTTAAACTATACAGATATATCCACCAATTCGCGGTGTCCATGTTTGGTTACTTTTGCTGGAAATACAAAATGGCGGAAAGATGAAGTAAGTCGAGAGAAGAGGAATAGAAAAAGGGAGGGCGAATGCAGAAGCACGAATACGAAGAGAAGAGGACGGCGACTAGAGAAATAGTAAGAATAAGAAAAAGTGGAGCAGGACGAAAAAGCAAAAAGGGACCAAGAAAAGGGAAAGAAAAAAGAACTGCCCTGAGCGTCTCGAGCTTTTCCTCTATCTTGCCCTTCCTCTTTTCCTCTCTCCCTCTCTCTTCTTCTTCCTCCATTTCTGCTCACTCCGTTTCTAAGATATAGACTCTTTCACAAAACTCGTACCAAAATGTCAGCAAAGAGAGAGAAAGACAAAGGACCAAGAGGAAGGGAGAGAGTTCCTTTTAAGTGTTGAGAACGCGCTGGCTTTACCTTGTCTTTTCCATCTTTCGTCTTTTCTCTTCCATCCTCTCTCATTTCTCCGTTTCTTCGCATCGAATCTCCTCTGTCCCTTTTTCCCTGACTCACTGTTTCCATCCCATTCCCTCGTTTATTCGCCTTCACTGCACTTCACCTCGGTTTCATCCACTATCTCGTTTTCTCCCTCTTCCTCTTCCACGGTGACTTCTCATCGTGGCGGTCACCATCGCACCCTTGGCTACCTCCAACGTCTGGCAATCACCTAATGCAACGTCCGAGGAGCTTTCCACCCTCCCAATCCCCTTTTTACCATTCTCTTTGTCCCTCTCTCTCTCTCTCTCTCTCTCTCCCGTTTTTCATGTCTCACCATTCTTCGCTATATGTACGATATACATATATGGATTACAACCCCGGAGTCACCCCGTATCTCTCAACGAGTTTCCGAGTAAAAGCCGAGTGACCTTCGAGTGACCTTCGCCGCGGCAAAGTGGCCGAACGACGAGAGCAAGAATTGGAACCTCAAAAGAACTGTCCAAAAGCTCTTCAGATTGTCTCTGTCTCTGTCTCTTCTTGTCTCTGTCTGTGTTTAGGGCAACGTATGCGTTGACTTCAATCAGGGAAAAGCACGATTTCCCCGGTGCAAGAACAGCATCTCTTACATCGTCTTATTCTCCCCCTTTCCCCGCGGCCTTCTGAAAATTAATTAATCTTCACCCAATGCTCGTTTGTATCTCGGTGGCCACTATGGCGTTGATTATTCCCCTTGTAACGGTTACCAGAGCGCATAAGACAGAACGAGCGACTCCTCGTGTCGTTTGGATTAGAGGATAGAAAAATCATTCTCCATGGAAGAGCTTCATTGGAAGAGAAAATTGATTATAATTGTGTCTTTACGTTGGACGCAGTCGAATAAAGTTTCATTGCAATATAGGGGAGGGGGAAGGGCAAAATGGATTAATAACGCCAGAGTTGTGAAAATAGTAATGCATTACCCATTACTTTAAACAATGTGTATTGGACAAGTTTTCCATTACAAATTACAAAAGTAATGTGTAATGAATGCATGTGCCATTACAAATAAAAAAAAGTAATGGGTAATGGATGCGCGTTCCATTACAAATAAAAAAAGTAATGTCTAATGGATGCATGTCCCATTACAAATAAAAAAAGTAATGTGTAATGGATGCGTATTCCATTACAAATAAAAAAGTAATGTCTAATGTATGCAAGTTCCATTACAAATTACAATTGAAAAAAAAAGTAATTTGCAGTGGAGAATATTCCATTACAAATAGAAAAATTGCCGTGCTCGTATTAGAAACTTGCACATTGCTGTCTCATTATTTTATTTCGCTCACTAAAAGTTAATCCACAATTATCACAAATGATCCATAAAGTTAAAAAAAATGAACATGCACGTTATTTAGGGATTCAATAAAGCGACAAATTTTGTATCAGTAACTTGTAATTTTTATTACATTGCTTATAATTATGGGTAACAGCGTGTAAAAGCAAGTTCAATATAAAGTTGGATAATTTTTAGGGTTGAGTACATTTTCGTACTTCATATTTATCAATGAACTGTCTGTTTTTTTGTTTCTATTTTTTAACTTAATGGATTATTTGTGATAATTGTGGATGAACTTTTACTGGGCGAAACAAAATAATGAGACAGCAATGTGCAAGTTTCTAATACGAGCACGACAATTTTTCTATTTGTAATGGAATATTTTCCACTGCAAATTACTTTTTTATTTGTAATGGCACATGCATCCATCACACATTACTTTTTTTATTTGTAATTGAACATGCATCCATTACACATTACTTTTTTTTATTTGTAATGGAACATGCATACATTACATATTACTTTTTGCAGTTGTAATGGAACATGCATACATTACACATCACTTTTTGTATATGTAATGGAACATACATACATTACACATTACTTTTTGTAGTTTTAATGAAACATGCATACATTCCACATTACTTTTTGTATTTGTAATGGCACATGCATCCATTACATATTACTTTTTTATTTGTAATGGGACATGCATCCATTACACATTATTTTTTTTAAATTGTAATAAAGCACGTATCCATTACACATTACTTTTGTATTTTGTAATGGTACACTTATCCATTTCACATTATGCAGTGTAATGGGTAATAAATACAGTAATGCATTATCAAAGTAATGCATTATTTGCAACTCTGATGATAACATCAAACTCATCAGAATTGAAAGAAAAAGAGTCAACACATCGAATTTATGATAATTCGACAATATTGAAAACGCCGAATTAATTTTCTAAACGAAGAAACGAAAATACAGTCTCGATAGTTTTCCTCTCTTCGTGAGTTTAGATTGCAGACATCGCGAAATCGATGTCATGCATAGTTAAAAAAAAAAAAAAAGGAAAAGTCATCTGACCCTTGACCAGTGGTCGTGCGGAAGTTTCAATGAGAACGAAGAGTCCGGAGTTTGGGCTGAAAAGCATGAAACTACATTTGGCTTACCGCATGACCACGAACCATCGTCGACCAGAGGCGGACCAGAGGATATACCAGGTATATAAAATTCTTGCCCGTTTCTACTCTTGCTTCGAGTTTGCCAAAGCGAAAACGCGTTCGCGTCCACGCCCGATATTTATGTAGTGCCGTGTGTGGCACGCTGCACCATGTTTATGGTTTTTACTGTCTGGATCCTCTCTCCGAACAAGCCGCGTGGAAGCGGCAGCGGTTGTATCATCCAGCGGCCCTCCGCATCGAGGCTGGAGGCGAACGATGCAAAGACCGCCGTAAAAGAGGGAACCCACATCCGGCGGTGGCGTTGCTGGAGAATAAACGGCCTATGGGTGGTCGCATAAATTCGAGTCCACGGCTTTTCCAAGCCTCCAACTATTTTCCCCACCATAGTACACATGCATATATGGGTGCAACGTTACTGACGTTTCTAATAAAATAGACTTTAAAATTGTACGGAAAAAATTCCAATGACTCGCCACTTTGATTGGAAAATGATGATATGATCGATGACTTGGAGATTTTTTTTTTTGCTGCTTGCCTGTGGTTCGTTTCAGTGTCACTTTTACTGATCCGAAAAATCGTACCGATTTTTTTTTGCATATTCTTAATTTTACGACCTTTAAGAATGTATTCTGGATAGGACATTTTTTTATTCCAATAATTTACGGAGTTGTAGCGATTTTAGTGACGCAGCCTCGTGCCTTAAAAAATGTGCAAAAATCGATGGTCGAACTTAAAAAATCTGCCAAAAATTGAAAAGTTATTGCAATCAGATAAGCCAAGCAAGGTTTTGTAGCTTGAACGATTACGAAGAGAATGAGCTCGTGTCGAGGTCGCAATTCTATCTAGAAAATAAATCACAGCTGTTTTAGTGAATAAATTGAATTTTGACCGAAGAGCAAAAAAAAAAATTTTTTTATTATTTTTTTCGGGCTTCATATCGATGTATTTTTTCCCCCTGAACACGAATCTACCAATAGTTTTTTCGAAAAATCAAAATTTTTATGAATTTTAATTAAAAACACTCTCCATCAATTTTAGCCCCATTCTGAAAAACCTCAAAATCGCGAAATTTTAAGTGGTCATAACTTTACTTCGGTTTGACCGATTCCAAAATTTCTTTTTGGGACTTGAAGGTTGTCATTCAACTTAGAGAATAGCGTTTGGTTCATTCCGATAAATTAATTTTTGTAGAAGTGAGAGCCCTTTGAAAATCGCCGAAAAAAATGGAAAAGGGGTATACCTTAAAAAATGTGCAAAAATCGATGGTCGAACTTAAAAAATCTGCCAAAAATTGAAAAGTTATTGCAATCAGATAAGCCAAGCAAAGTTTTGTAGCTTGAACGATTACGAAGAGAATGAGCTCGTGTCGAGGTCGCAATTCTATCTAGAAAATAAATCACAGCTGTTTTAGTGAATAAATTGAATTTTGACCGAAGAGCAAAAAAAAAAATTTTTTTATTATTTTTTTCGGGCTTCATATCGATGTATTTTTTCCCCCTGAACACGAATCTACCAATAGTTTTTTCGAAAAATCAAAATTTTTATGAATTTTAATTAAAAACACTCTCCATCAATTTTAGCCCCATTCTGAAAAACCTCAAAATCGCGAAATTTTAAGTGGTCATAACTTTACTTCGGTTTGACCGATTCCAAAATTTCTTTTTGGGACTTGAAGGTTGTCATTCAACTTAGAGAATAGCGTTTGGTTCATTCCGATAAATTAATTTTTGTAGAAGTGAGAGCCCTTTGAAAATCGCCGAAAAAAATGGAAAAGGGGTATACCTTAAAAAATGTGCAAAAATCGATGGTCGAACTTGAAAAATTTGCCAAAAATCGAAAAATGATCGAAATCGGATGAACCAAGCGAGGTTTTGAAGCTTGAACGATTACGAAGTGAATGAGCTCATGTTCAAGCCGAAGATTTATCTAGAAAATAAATTACAGCCATTTTAGTGAACCGATTGGATTTTGGCCAGAATGCAAAAAAAAATATTTAATTTTTTTTCAGGCCTTATATCGGTGTATTTTTTCCCCTTGAACGCGAATCTACCCATAGTTTTTTCAAAAAATCAAAATTTTCATGAATTTTCATTAAAAACCCTTTTTCGTGTGAACCAGCTCACACCTTTTTTTTACCCCCAACTTTATCAGCTTATAACTTATTCAATTTTAATTTCTTGTTCTCGAAATTCTTTTTATTTATTGTCAAAATATTAATACATATTTTGTAAATAAAAAATGGGAAAAATATTATTTTTTTTATCGAGCTTGATAAAACGCTCAAAATGTAAGTCTCTAGACCAGAATACCGCCTTAAGGGAAGAGTTCTCCAAAGATCAAACACTCTTCATACACTTCTGTTTTTCGCTTTTCCTCTCGATCTTATTTCTCTCACTTCCCCTTCCTTCCTTCCTCTCCCTCTCTTTGCGCCTTTTTTCCGCGAGCCACTTCCTCTCAAAAGACGAGAGCTTTGCAGTGAAGTGTGCAACTCTCGAGGGAAAACTCTGCAGTCCAGTCCAGTCCTCTCCTCAAGTCCTCTTCGAATTTATGCGTATACGTATTACCTCGTACGTCATTGAATTTGAGTTCTATCATTCCAACCCTTCAACGAGAATACTTCATGCACTTGACATTCCAAATGTTCATCTGAACAAAAATAGTACAAATGTTCAAACAATAAGTCAAAATATCTCCTCCATTCCTCGGTAATTACTTTTTTCAAACGACGAAGCGAGTTCAAGCATTGCATCAAAATAGACCATTTTGATACATGACAAAATTCAATTCATTCAATTTCTTATTCGAAGAATAAATTTCCCGATTTTCTTACCCATACTAAACCTAACCTAAACTCACCTATAATTGCTACAACCTGTTTTTAATGTGTATTTTTTTTTACCAGTTGACTCTACTGCTCTCTATAATACAAATTGTTGGCAAATGTTCAAGGACGTTTCATTTAAAAAGCGCCCTCGAGCCTTTTCTCCCTTATTCCTCAGACCCTATTATCCCGCAGGACCTGACTTTTCCCTCAAAGTAGTCTATCCTTCCGGATCCATGATCTCTCGGCTTCCCTTAAGGTCAAGGTCCATCTATTTCTTTGGGACCTCTTATCCATCAGGACTCTGCTTTCCCTCAGGACTTCTTCTTTCCTTCATTTCCCCATTCTTCGGACCCTCTTTAGCGTCCATTTTACGCATGGAAACCATGACATCATTCTTCATTGTATTGCAAAAAATAGCCTTTAATAAAAATCAGGGCACGCAGCTGAAAGAAATCCGTATAGTCCTGGCAAAAGAACGACTAATTGTGAATCTTGCTTCTCGATTGTTTACGCGATTAGCTCCTCTGTCTCTCGATCCCACCGAACAAGGGTACTTTTGATGCGAAGCCAGAGAGACAGTGAAATAAAACATTTTTTTTTAGCAGTGCCACCGCTTTTGTGTCGTCGTGAATTTTAGCCTGCACGAACGGTCGGAGCACGAAACGCCGACGAGATTGAAAAGTACGATACGTGAGCGGATTTGCAATTAGATGAACCGTTCCACAGTTCGATTTGTGGATAGATAGAAGGGCAGAAAAAAAATATAGAAACAAGAGCGAGAAAAAAGTATGCGAAAAACAAGGGAAAACGATTTTTTTAAGCTTTTCGGCCTTTTTTTGCATTTTGACTTTCATCTCTCATTTTCTGTCACTCGGTCTCTCCTTCGCTCGATATCCATCTTTCGATAACGCTTTCGTGCCCTTTCCCTCCGTACTATTGGGAAAGGGCATGAAAGCCCGCTCCTCGACTACCAATTTTCTAGATTCTGCTTCTTCTCCTTCTCATTCGCTAAAATGGTATTCTTGCACCGCTGGGAAATCAGGGATTCGATGAAGTGACACTCGTATCCAGGCGTTAATTCTATTTGCTTGGTATACAACGCGGCTTTTCTTCGTCTGATTCCCTTGGAGTGTACCTCCGATCCTATGGATTTTGCCTCATTTTGTTTATTTGACAGTGGTTGAAAATTACCTTTTTTCAAATATACTTTGTTTCCCCATCGATTTTCTCGATCGGATATTTTGGACGCAAGCAAATTTTGAAAATCTCTTGAAATCAATCCAAAAGTTTCACAAAATCTTTGCTTTCGTTCACTCAAATGTGGAGTGTCTGCAAACCCAAAAACTTGAAAAAATCGTGCTCTTATTTCATTGCTCAATCATGTTGGGTTGGATGTTCAGCAAATTAAGGATCCGTTTACTCACTAAATCTTAAAATATCAAATGAATTTTCAGGTTTGTTCTCTCTAGAGAATCCGACTGCTAAATCAAATCCAATCTCTCTATCGTGGTTTTTATACTATTTTTTTCTGTTTAAATACACAGAGAAAAAAGTATTAGAACCAATAAAATAAAGTTTTGAAGGCAAAAAATCATTTTTTTCATTATTTGCCAAAACATATTAGATTGGTTCCTTTATATATTTACTTGGTTCATTTTTTTCAGTAAATTCCATAAATTTCTGTTTCTATAAACAAATTTACTTGAATCTAACAATATGTTAGTACAGTACAGGAAGCACTGAGAAAAAAAATTTGTTGAATCAACAAATTAATTAGTCCAATCAACAGGAAAAATGATTGGTTCAATGAAATACGTGTTTATTAATTGTTGCTAAACATTTTATAAAAAATATATAGCCCTTGTCAAATAATTTAATATGCATAGTTTAGTGACCCCAAAAAGAGATAAATAGAAAAAAAGACAAACCTGCACCAATTCTCCGATCTAATTTCTCTGTCCAACCGAGATTCGAACCCTCGACCCTACCTACCCTCATACCTATCCAACCTACCTAACTACCTAACACGCTACCTATTACGCTATCGACTACTACTATGTACTTAAAAAAAGTTAGGAGTCATGAAGATTCGAATATAAGAAAACATTTTAAAAAACCAGTTTTTTAATTTTCAACAACTTATGTATACTATTAATGTATACTATAGAAATGATAGTTCTTTGCTTGAAGGAAATAAAAATTTCATCGTTCCAAACAAATATTCTATTGGAATAAAATAATGTGTTATTTATTTTACTACAGCTTCTTTTCAAATCATCACAATCAATTTTATATCTAATAAATATTGAAAATACTACAGAAATATTTTTAGAAGTAAAATAATGATGAATTTATTGCAAAGAAATAATTTAGTTCGAAAAAAATAATTTAATATTGATGTCATTTTTCAGATTCAAATAATCTCATGTTTATGATGCAATAAATCTAATTAATCCAATGAATTCAAATTTATTAAAATCTATGTAAATAAAGATATTTTTAGAAGTAGAATAATTTTTAGAGAAAAATAATTTTGTATCGAATTCGTTTTTTAGATTCGAATAATCTCATGTTTATGATGCGATCAATGTAATTAATCCAATGAATACAAATTTAAACACATCTATCATGCATTTAATTGTTACTATTAAATAACAGTTTAATATAATGGAGTAATAGATTCGTGAAAATATTTTTTTAAATGAAGAGTGATTTTCTTGGTCCAACGAATAAATAATCGAATTAATACTTTCATTTAATATATAAATTCATGTTCTCAAATTCAGTAATTTTTTCTCTCAGTGTACTGAAGATTTATTTGTTATTCCATCAATTCCCGTATCACAAATATCCAGGCATATCGAAATACACTTTGGTTTTTATTTCCCACGAGTGAAAAAAGTTTCAACCGATGAAATACCAAAGACTGTTTCTTCTCAATTGAGTGGGACAATTTTCCTCTCGGAATTACGCGAAACATCTTTTATCACGGAATTCCCTGGAGCAACGATTCGCTGGGAAATTGCGACAAGTGGTTCGGTATATCGCGGCTTGAAGAAACTTTCTTGTCTCTCGAAGCGATGAATCTTTCCGAGTAATAATATAAATCAGCATTGGTAATTGGTGGATTCGGAGAAGATGATGAAGAATAGAGATACAGGGGGAGAATAATTTCCACGATTGTCAATTATATTCGTCTCGCGGCAATTAAAAATCCTTTATTCCGTCAGATACGCCTCGATAATTCGACAAAGCGACTGGGATGCCCAACGTTGTAAGACGATATCGATTTATGCATCCCCTTCTTGAGATAGTAAAAATTATTCCATGAATGAAAATATCTTAATATACCTGCAATCATCGTCGACGAGAATGGCGACAACGACAATTGTGTCCCGTCCAATCTAGGCTACTTCCTCCCCCTCAAGGCTTCTTAATTGATTCACCGAGCTTTAAGGCTTCCTAATTAATTCCCTCTGCCAATCCCTCGGACAGAGCGATTGCTATATCTACCAAAGGTCAAGGGGTGGAAATGGTCACGGGGATGTTGCCTTTGTACTGTCGTGCCTTCTCTATTCTCAACGTTAGTTGAAAATTAGGTTTAAAAAGGCGGTAGGCCACAATACTTTTGATTCAACATTTAGGTAGGCCCCAATTATTTCAATTCAACCTTTTAATTCAATTGCAAATCATTCCTACCCTCGAGTCATCGGGTGTTTCTCATTGATTATTATTCTAACATAACCTGGGCCAACCAAATCAAAGGTCACTGATGTGAGAGACTGCCAAGACCCGTCCCCAAATGAAGATCGACCCTGAAACTTCCCCGGTTTTGTGACAATTATGGAGGTAGGTGATGAAGAACTTGGAGTTGGTCGCTGAAGAAGATCAGCAATAACGAAGTTAGGCTTGTGGTAAATCGTGGCGTTCTTCTTTTAATCAACTGGGTCATGACATTTTTTTATCCTGCTGTGGAAGTTCAGCAGTTCGCCTTACGTATCGGAAGGTAGCTGTCATCGGTACAGGAATAAATTGTCTTCGGCTTAGTGTTTCCCGAGATCCGAGATGTTTCCCGAATCAGGCCCAAACAAATTAAAGGTCACTGAAGTGAGGGACTGCCAAGACCCGTCCCAAAATGAAGATCACCCCTGAAACTTCCCCAGTTTTGTGACAATTACGGAGGTAGGTGATGCAGAACATGGAGTTGGTCCCTGAAGAAGATCAGCGATAGCGAAGTTGGGCTTGTGGTAAATCAACGAACCACTCCGTTGGCGTTTTTATTTTAATCAACTGGGTCATAACATTTGTTTATCCTGCTGTGGCAGTTCAGTAGTTCGACTTAAGTATCGGAAGGTTGTCGTCGTCAGTAGAGGAGTAAATGGTCTTCGGCTTAGTGTTTTCCGAGTTAGTTGGTGTGTTCCACACGCGTGGAATATACGGAGCAGATGGAAACGTAATACCGATTGTCCACGGACATTCGGTCAGGGTTCCATAGCTCACGGTGGAGCATTCGTTTGGTAATCCCACGTATGCGCTTTGGTGAATATCCACACTGTTCTCGGCTAGATTGTAGGAGAGAGAGGCAGAGGAATGGATAGCGAGCGAGAGATATCAAGGTCCGATGGCACGTTATTACGTATCCCTGCAGAGAGAAGACCACCGAGGGCACCAGAGAGCCTCAGAACCTGCCTCATGCTGCCGAAGTCATCGTCAACGCCAGAAGGGCTCTCAATCCAACGGTTCCTTCAACATCGACAAGCCTTTTTGACATTGAACCTCAACGTTGAACCTCCATACATGTGCCTATGTATATTTGGCTTCCAAGCGTAGCAGAGGGAACCCGCGCCTCTGAGATTGAACGCGTAAAGCTAATTAACCGACAATACAGAAACAGAAGCAGCCAGTATTTCGGGTAATTTGGATCCCGTAGCTATACGAACGTTTCACCGCAGAAGATACTGATGCAGGAAGAGGAGGGGTAGGAAAAGAGAGTGGTAATGTGAGAACAAGGGAGAGGAAAATTACGTTGAAAGGACGAGTTCCAAATAGAACTGAACCATAGGCTGAGAGTGAAAAGAGCTGTTTTGTAACCACAGGATCAGTTGCAGGAACTTCCGCCCATCTTGGTCCTTAAGCTGACACGCTGCCAAACCCAAAACCCTTCTTTGTCTTTCGGCCTTTCTGCTTTATCTTCCCTTGCTTTCATGGTACATTGACGAGAGCTCAGCCATATTTTCAGCGGTTTTCCGTAAGGGTTCGCTGGTGAACTTTTGCGTGTTGCTAACAAACAACAGAGACAGTGACTGTCCGATGATTTTGAAAGCCAGACGCTGATGACCAATTCTCAGACTTACTAACTGTTTATATAATTGATGGATTATAATCTAAATAATGGTTATGAAACAATAATGACCACAATTGTGTGCTCTAATCGGTTCTTCTATTGTCAATTGTTTCCATACATGGGTCATTCCATGTCAAATCGACCAATAGTTGGAATCGACCCCTTTCAATTTCGATCAAATTTGGTCAGCAGTTTTTTTTTATCATGAAACTGAGTTCTACCGAAGAAATTTTTTTTTATCGAAAGTTATTCAAAATTTCACAATTTTTTTAATTTTTCAAGTTTATTTTTTAATTATCTCAAAAATTATTATAGTTTCGAAAAAATTGTTCTGGGCTTGTTTTTAAGGGTATTCCGAAGACAAATATTTGAAAAATGATGAATTCGGAGAATTTTGAATTTTTCGAAATCTTGAAATTAGAAGATCCTGAAGTTTTAACAGTTGCGTTTTTTTTTCAAGAATATGAATTTTTGAGTTTTGGTAAAAAAAAATTGTTTCTTTCTTTACCTCAAAGTTAAGTCGAGGAATTATGTAATTTGTACTACTCAAAATTGAAAAATTACATGATTGATCGACCTTACTTAACTTAGAGGTGAAATTTTTTTTTTTACCGAAATTCAAAAATTCTAATTTTTGAAAAAACAGCAATTCTGAAAATTTCAAGATCTTTCTAGATCAGTACAAATATTATATAAAAAAATTGAACCAAAAATTTAATGTCGTTTGCGGATTTTCACAATTTTAAAAAATTCAAGATTCTCCAAATTCATCATTTTTCAAATTTTTGTTTCGAAAAATTTTGTTCGTATCCCCAAGTATACTCTTGAAGATGAAACTAAAACGATTTTTTCGTAACTATAAATAGTTTTCGAGATACTAAAAAAAAAACACTTGAAAAATTGAAAAAATTGTGAAATTGCGAATTTTGCATATCTTTAAATGAAAAAAATTAATTTTTTTCCTTTGATAGAACTTCGTTTTATGATAAAAGACAACTTTTGGCGAAATTTCCTCGAAATTGAATGGGGTCGATTCCAACAATTGGTCGATTTGACATGGAACGACCCACATGAATTAATTCCCCTATCTATCAGCATGACATTGGATTTGATTGGAAATTTTCGTGGAAGAATCATTAATAAAAAACGAGTTAACGAGTTACCCTTGAAGACTGTCGAGGCCTTTCGGCAAAAACAACCGAGGTGCAATCAGTCCTGGGTCACGTAGAAGGAAATTTCTTTTTCTCTTCGTATTTTCCATCGCGTTATATACATATATTTCCCTCTATGGAAACTATATATGTATGTGTGTGGTGTCTCCCTCTCGTCTCACGCGCGGCATCGCCTCGTGCATAATTCAAACGGACGGGTCGTTATGAAAGTTTTACCATTACAAGCTCAAAATATAAAGTAGGAAAGAGAGCGAGGGTGACTCTCGCGAAGAGGGTGCAGCGACGCTCGAGAGCCAGCCTTCTTTAAATTGTATCGCAAATTGCCGTGGTTGGCCACCAACGAGCGAACCAACCAACCCAGTCTGGCTCAATCTCTTTCTCCGCTATCTTCGTCTCCCTTACACTCATTCCTATATCTTTTCTCGCCAGCGAGCGAAACAGAATTCACCCCCCCCCCCCTCCCCCGCACCCCGTAAGAGTACAAAACCACCTTCGCCCTCTGCACTGTGTACAAGGTTTTTACAGTAATGGCCCGTTATACAACACCTCCCTTCTGTGGGCAGATTTGCACCCTGCCTTGCACCCCCCCCCCCTTAACCCGAGACCGTACAGCGCAAAGATTCGAGAGTCGTGAGACTTTGCTGATAAGGGTGAAATATGTTTGAGCTCTGTTGCGTTTTTAGTTGCGAAACTGGCAATTTTTTAAAACACTTACGAAAGAAATGATAAAACAACCCCAAAGTTGATGCGAAAACATTATTGAATTAACCCTTACTTGACACACTTCTGCAGAATAACGATTACTTGACGGAGTGAGGTCGTTTGTACCCCAGTGACAAAAATTCTTGGACCATTTAATAAAAAATATACCACTTAATATTTGAACTTGCAAATTTTTTAAAAACTTTTTGAGAGGTTATTTTTCAAAGTTAAACACGATTTATAGTAAAATATTAAAGTTAAATATGATAAAAAAAAATTAAGTATCCAAAAAAGTTGAAAAAATGACATCTTTTACGAAAAAAAAATCATAACTTTTTTATTTTTCGACAAAAATTGATAAAAATTGAACTTAATTTGATTAATATATAGCCCTATAAGAAAAAAAATGGTAGTAGTACAATAATATAACAGGACGAAAATTTGCACAAAATTTTCGCACTCGACGTTACTCGACAATTGACGTTAATATAAATATCTGAATTGACTCACTGAAGCAAAACCAGATCTAATTTTTGATATTTTTATGACAATTAACTATGAAGAACTGAACACTTTTTTTTCTTCTAATTTTCATTCTCATCGCATTTAACCCTTACTTGACCCACTTCTGCAGAATAACGTACTTGAAACACTGGGGTCGCTTGTACCCCAGCGACAAATTTTTTTTTTTAAATACACCACTCAATATTTCAACTTGCAATTTTTTTCAGACCTTCTCAAGAGGTTACCTCCCAAAGTTATACAGAATTTATAGTTAAATATCAAAGTTAAATATGATGAAGAAATTTCAATATCCAAAAAGACTACAAAAATGACAAGTTTTACGAACAAAATCATAACTTTTTTATTTTATTAACTGAGTTTGCTTAATATACAGCAAACTTCGTTATATCAAATAACTTGATCAATTATATTAAATAATTTAATTTTGAAGCTTTTGAAGCAATAAACAGCTTCTTAATCGTCGTGTAATTTTTACACGACCTCCTGAATACTTCATGTAAAAACATACAAAATTTTCAGAATTCTATCATCATTACTTCAACCTCCTTAAGGGTTAAAATGAAAAATGATGAGAAAATTCTGAAAATTTCACGACGATTAGGATCGCTCGTTATTGAATAATTAACATTTCGTTAAAAACAATTTTTTAAACAAATTAAAAAAAAATCTATCAATAAACTTCATTTTGTTTCCGTTGCTTCAAATATATTGTAGATATAAAAAAATTGAGAGGCAAAAAAAAAAACTTATCGCAAAGTTATATCAGTTTCCATAAGACTACATTTAATTAAATTTAATTTGTCAATGTTAATTGTTCGATAACGAGCTTCCTAAACGTCGTGAAATTCTTACACGACCTCTCAAATACTTCATTCAAAAACATAACAAATTTTCAGAATTTTCTCATCATTTCCGATTTGGGACTCAACGTCCTTAAAGATCAATGGAATATATTAATTATTTCATGGCTATTATTGTATTACTATAGGATCAATCGATTCCTCATATCTGGTTAAAAATTGTTTCAATCCAGAGGCACCAAATTCATCACAATTTTCGATCCTCAAAGTACAAACAGAAGTGACAAAAATCCGTCCGGCCTCGGATGTCCTGATCGAATTCATCTTGTATTGAAAAAATAACGGCGAAACGTACAATGAACGTTTGCGCATATGTTGAATTTGAGGTTTTTGTGTTGGTCACGATTGAGACGAGTTTTCCGGCACTCACGAACCATCGGGACATTTAATATAAATATATACCTTTGCGGACTTGAGTCGGTAGAATCTCATCCCCTAGTGCATTCACACCGCATAGTCTCTCTCTTCCTCTCGGTTTTGCTCCCGCGACACAAAGGTCACCGCTGAAACGTCGATTGCTCGGGTGCGCTTGAGTAATTGATTTCGAAAATTGAAATCGACTTTCTCTCTCTCTCCCTCTATCTCTCTCTCTCTCTCTCTCTCTCTCTCTCTCTCTCTCTCTCTCTCTCTCCCTCTCTCTCTCTCCCTCTCTCTCTCTCTCTCTCTCTCTCCCTTCACTCTCCCGAAGCACAAGGGAGTCCCTGGCAATGGCAAATGTTCCAAACCCCTTTCGCCCTTCTATTCAGAACGTTCTCCCTCTGCCTGGACATTGTCCAGCTAAACCACCACCATCGCCGGTGGCACGGTCACCAAGTAATCTCGAGATGTCTCCGCGTGTAACCCCTTGTACCAGATGCAATCAATGCGAATTAACGTTTACTTCCTCGTTAACCGCGCCCCTTAGCACAGCATCACGGACATTAACGAGCATCGAAATTCATGTACGTTGTATGACTCTCCCTCGAACAAAGTGCATCGATCATCCCGGGATCACGTAATTAACGCGCTTGGATTAATCATCGAAATTGAACCAAAGAGAAATTCCATAATACATTGAATGACGAGTGAGCTGAATTTGATTTCCATACTGATACAAAGACGAAGATTCTAGTTTAGAGCAGTGATCGGCAGTACCGATTTTTTCGTCAACGATATTGATTATATTAATGATTTTTTCGAAAAATTAATGATTGGTCAAAAAATAGTACTAATTTTTAATGAAAATTCAAAATTCAAAATATTAGTAATTTTTCTAAAAACTCGGTGATTATAGTAAGAAAATATTTTCAATATTTCCAAAAAAATTAGTAATTAGTGACAAAATAATTCGAATTTTTCTAAAAAATTAGTATTTAGTGACAAAATATTTCAAATTTTTCCAATAAATTTAGTAATTAGCGAAAAAAAATTACCAAGTTTTTTTTCTAAATTGTAGTTATGGAATAACTATTCTGACAAGCAGAACTCACCGAAACGGTAATCCTCGTTGGATCGATGACTTTTTCCGGCCAACGGGATGACTGCGTTTTGACTAATAACCCATTGAGGAGGGATAGAATTATCACGAAGTGGCTTGACGCGCACGGCTATTTCAAACCCCGCCTCAATCGGGTTGGCTCGTCGGTGACCTGTTGCCATCTGTTAAAAAATTACATTATATCAGAAATAGTCAGAGACAGTCAGAGACAGTCAGAAATAGTCAGAGATAGTCAGAAATAGTCAGGGATAGTCGAATATAGTCAGATATATTCAGAGATAGTCAGAAATAGTCAGAGACAGTCAGGGATAGTCAGAGATAGTCGGAGATGGTCAAAGATAGTCAGATATAGTCAGAGATAGTCAGAGATAGTCAGAGATAGTCGAAATAGTGAGGTATAGTCGGAGATAGTCGGAGATAGTCAAAGATAGTCAGAGATAGTAAAAGATAGTCAGAGATAGTCGGAGATAGTCAGAGATAGTCAGAGATAGTCAGAAAAAGTGAGATATAGTCAGAGATAAACAAAGATAGTCGGATATAGTCACGGATAGTCGGAGATAGTCGGAGATAGTCAAAGATAGTCAGAGATAGTGAAAGGTAGTCAGAGGTAGTCAGAGATGAACGGAGATAGTCAGAGATAGTCAGAGACAGAGATAGTTACAGATAGTCAGAGATAGTCGGAGATAGTCAGAAAAATTCAGAGATAGTCAGATAGTCCCCGACGATGATAGTCCCCGAATTAATTACTAATTACGTAGAATTAATTACTAATTTTTTAGGAAAATAACTAATTTTTTTCTGCTAATTACGAATTAGCTAATTAGTAATATTTTGGACTAATTATTAATTTTTCGAAAAAATTATTAATAAAATCATTACCTATTGAAAAATGCATTAGTAATTTTTATTTATTGATTACTTTTTCCAAAATTAATACAACATTCCTCCACAAATTATTGACTTTCTCGGTTATTGAGCAATATCACGCTAATTAGTAATTCTTGGAAAAAATTAGTAATATTTTATTGTTGAATACTCATTTTTTGGAAAAATTAGAAATATTTTGTCATTAATTACTTATTTATTAGAAAAATTAGTAATATTTTGTCTCCATTACAAATTTTTAAAAAAATTGGTCATATGTTCCCGCTAATTACTAATGTTAGCAAAAAAATTAGTGATATTTTTTGCTAATTATTAATTTTTCAAAAAAAAAAAAATGGATAACAAAAGTACATACATTTTTTTTGCCGATCATTGATACATTAAATCATGATGAAGCTGAATTTAATTTCCATACCGAGACAATGACAAGTTTCTAGTTTAGAGCTTGTTAAAGTTGATTCGGATCACCGAATTAATTGTCATTTTTTTCCAGTGCTACGAACTTTACTTTCATCAAAATAACGTGAATGTAACGCCAGGATTTAGCTCAGTTTACAGCGTTGTAACGCCATTTGGAAATAGTGTTTTCGCAAAAAAAAAACACGTATTCAGCGATTCGCAGTTAATTAAGAACCTCTTTCAATTTACGTGCATTCAAAACTGGAAACGAGAAAACAAACTCTTCCATAATGGCAGCTCCCTCCCTCTCTCTCTCTCCCCCCCCCCCTTTGTCTATGATGCATGGATTGTGCGGAGGCTTTTATAAAACTGCATGACATTAATCCGTGCGCACACAAGTGAATGGATCGGAATAGTCCTCGTCAATTAATAGAAGGAGAATACGTCGGTATAGTCACTGTCGTTTCTATCGTCGTTTTTTTTCCTCTCGTTCAGGCTCGTCTCACTTCCGATGCAGAACTCGCAGATTTAATTTTTTTTGCCATTTCTTTTATCAAATATCCACTGTGCACGAGAGAGCCACGCGGAGAGACCGCGAGAAATACACGAAGGGGATGAAAAATAGTGATGCGAAAAAAGGCTGTGGACGCGGATGTGCGCCGTTGAAAGTCTGTGTGAGAAGTATGAAGAGAAAAATCGATGCCCGTTCTCTCTCGCACACACATTCGCTCCTGTAATATTCAATACGCCTCCGCACTGCGTATACAGGTGGCTATTCATCAATTCAAATCCGCAACTTCTCTTCCATTCATACAAATTCCAACCAGCACAAACTCCGATGTGCCAACCCTTTCTAAAGCTTTGGGCTTGTGCACATGTGCGCGCGCGCGCGCGCGCGTGTGTGTGTGTGTGTGTGTGTGTGTGTGAGAGCTTTTCCTCCCAACCGTACAACCCTCACGTTAATGGATGCAGTTTCCCTTGGGAACGTCCCCACCTTGACTTGCCACGGGATAGTAAAATGGCAACGAACGGCGCGAAAAAGCGGCACAGTCCGATGCCACCAAGAGACGATGGGAGGGAAAGAGGAAGAGAGAAACCTGGAATGTGGTGACTCGTCCGATAGCGCCGAGGGATCATCCCAAACGTATGGCCCGATAGGGAAATCCCGGTCCCGAACCAGAGTGCACTCACTAACGCATTCGCTTTACATTCGACTCTTATTCGTCGCAGCGTTCTCCTCTCACATTCAATCTCAGCCTGACGTTAATCCCGTCACGGACGCTTGCTCCGCGAATATAAGGTCGTGCGTACTTCCGTTTGCTACTTAGACAAGCATTACTGTTGGTTCGACCAATCAAACAATTCGGGTCTTCCAGTCTGAGAATGAGCGTCGTTGAAATTGGAAATTTTTGAATGGAATTCTATTTCTGGTGCAATAATTTTGAAAACTAATCTTGAGGATGGAGCTTGGCTCCTTCAAGGTCGTTGCTTCCATCAGGGGATCAACCATCTTCCAACTATTAGCTACACTCTCTCGTTAGAAGTGTTGGTTGGACACTTCTGGAAAACACTGTTTTAGGCTCCTTCCTCATTTGGTCAAGGTCATATGAATCAAACAGTCTGCATGGGTCTAGCAATGACCATAATTTGAATTGGTGATCGTTTGGAGAGTTGTCGTTCCTGGTTAAATGATTCATCATAATCAGGGTTGCAAGTAATGCATTACTTTTTGTAATGCATTGTCATTTTCATTACCCATTACAATGTAGTATCCCATGGGAAAAAATTTCATCACTCATTACAATGTAGTGTGTAATGGAAAAAAATTTCATTACCCATTACAATGTAATGTGTAATGGAAACAAAATTAATTACCCATTACAATGTAGTGTGTAATTAAAAAAAAATTACATTATCCATTACAATGTAGTGTGTAATTAAAAAAAATTACATTATCCATTACAATGTAGTGTGTAATGAAGAAAAAATCCATTACCCATTACAATCTGGTATGTAATGGAAAGAAATGTCATTACCCATTGCAATGTAGTGTGTAATCGACAAAATTTTGCTTGTTCATTACAATTTAATGTGTAATGGAAATTCTGGACATTTTTTATTATATAATAGTAGTTTTTTGGCCTGGGTTAAAATAAGTTGAACCTGGTAATTAAGTGGTCGCGTGATCATTTAGAACGGCAAGAAAAATTGCATGCTCAGTGCCTCACACTTTTATTCTTATTCTTTATAATTGACACTTTTATAATTTTCATCGATAATGAACGCTCCTAAATTCAATAGGCTCACAGAAAATCACATTGAGCAAAGGATATTGGCCAAAGTAAACGCTGAAAAAAAGTATATTTCGAAGTGCAGTTCAACGTTCAACTTTTTGTATGCATATAGATGCTTTTTAGAATTTAAGGTACCTAAGTCATTAAAATGTAATGCAAAATTGCAATAATTTATTCATCTATATTTTTCCATTCCCAAAATTGCAATAATTTATTCATCTATACTTTTCCATTCCCAAAATTGCAATCAGAGTTTTGTTCATTACACATTACATTGCAATGGGTAATGGAATTTTTTCCTATTACACACTACTTTGTAATGAGTAATAAAAAATTTTTCCATTACACACCACATTGTAATGGGTAATGGATTTTTTTTTCATTACACACTACATTGTAATGGGTAATGGATTTTTTTTTTCATTACACACTACATTGTAATGGGTCATGTAAATTTTTTTCCATTACACACTACATTATAATGAGTAATGAAAAAATTTTCCATTACACACTACATTGTTATGGGTAATGTAAATTCTTTCCATTACACACTACATTTTAATGGGCAATGCAAATTTTTCTATTACACACTACATTGTAATGGGTAATGAAAATGTTTTCCATTACACACTACATTTTAATGGGTAATACAAATTTTTTCTATTACACACTACAGTGTAATGGGTCATGAAATTTTCTTCCATTACACAATACATCATAATGAGTAATGAAAAAATTTTTCATTACACACTACATTGTAATGGGCAATGGATTTTTTTTTATTACACACTACATTGTAATGGGTCATGAAAATTTTTTCCATTACACACTACATTTTTGAAGTTTTGTCCGGAAACTTTTCTAGTGTACGTCTCGTTCTCTCAGTTTCTAAATTGTTGAGAATTCATCCAACGTTCCAGATAATTTGTTGTTGATGACCTGGTCGTTCTTCAGCCAAGATGCCTCCTCATTATTTCTATATAATCATGCTCTTTCTTTCCCTTCATTTTTATCGCAACCTTCCGCACGAGGCGTAGCAATAATTATGATGAGAGTAATATTGCACCAAGCCCCGATGCTAGAGTTCACGTAGCAATTGAGCGTTCTACCGTAAATAGGAACACTTCAAAAGCGCCTCGCTCATTCTCCTTTTCGCAGTCAAAGCAACACTTTTGCGGCCTCCATCGTGTATAACGGAGAAGCAAAAGCGGAGCATCAGCACCAAGATTTTCTTAATACATCCGAGCACTGTGTCGACATCGCTGCATGTACGTGCGTCCTATCTTTCACCAGGGATGAAACTAATCCAACGTTGAATTCGCATCGGCGACTTTTTACCCCTCGCCGAAGCGTCTGTAATACAGAGTGTACTCTACTTCGTCATACAGTCCTGTCTCATTTCTTTTATGCCGGTCCTTTACTTTACGTGCATATATTTTTATGCATCCCAAACTGCGCAGAGAGCTTTGATGACGGAATGATTATCTCTCCATCCATGTTTTCTTCAGCGGTAGACATTCTTCATCACTGCCCCTATCCTGCCTGATTCATTACTCTTCTTTCTCTTCTTCTTTTTGCTCGTTGCGTCCAAACTCGAGCGACCTTTCTTCCTGACCTGGCTTCTCTCAGTGTCGTTTGCATGTACCATTTTCATACTTTGCCGAGCTTTCGGATACACATCTTTACGGTTCTGCGACGTATCTTTGATCATGAACCGCGTCGTATCTCAACTAACGCTCCAAGGTTTATCAAGGCAGCCTGTGCATGACCCCATCTCCCGAAAAGGGACCGTCTAAGATTTGAATGGACCGCTGCCCCGATCTCGATGCTTTTGAAGTCTTTGGTCGCAGAAACGGAAGCAGAACTGACCAATATCGCTGAGTTCAGAAACTTCCTTGGTTCACATCGCTCCGAGGCAAACTTGACATCCCTCTTTCGTTAGCTCCAATGAATGTACGTCAACTACGACCAATACTTTGTTTTTGACTTCGATCACTCAGACTCTATCTGCACATCATGAGATCGTCAATGCCCCTTCCCCTACTGTCTCCCAAGTGGACAGCATCCAATTGTGTCGATTCCACGTTCAGATATCGATGCATAATCACACAGTCCTCAAGTACTGATCAAGGTCTGCGCGGATTGGCTTTGGTCATAGTGGTGATGTCCATCGAGCTACTCTCCTCGTGGGCATGGTCCAGCAACCCAAGATAGTTGCTTGGTAGCCATGGCGTCCGTTCCCCTCCCGCTGATCATAACGCTGGAGAGGGTCTTCTTTGGTCCCTATCAAAGGAACCCTATACATGGCTACTGCCATCGGTCCTCTGATGTGCTTGCTGATGTTACTCTGCACAGACACTTGGGACCCGCTTGTATGTACGTAGAGGGAAAGCGAATCTTGAGTGCCGGCATGGCCCTTGGGGACAAGTAATCGATAATATAACGGGTTACGACCGCTGAAATGACGCACTGAAATGAAGACAGTATAAACCTGCACGAGGGATGCAAAGGATGAGATTGAAGGAGGATGAGGAAAGTTTGGCCACTTTGATCACTTTTCGACAATATCGATGTGATCAATGTCGTCAAACAACCTAAACCTCATAATTGAGACCTTCACGGAAAAAAAATGATCAGTGAGAACTGCTGAGATTCCCATTAATTTTTACAGTTTTCCCCATCAACAGCGCCTCCTTGAAGGGCAAACAGTGAAATTTGCATATTTCTTTAATACAATATACAGATGTCACATATGACATGGTGCATGCCCATCGGACGAATTTTTACAGTGTGGAACAGTAAAATGTACACTATGTGAAAGTTATATTTCTGTTGTATCCGGTGAACTTTTTACATATTTCACATTGTAAAAATTATCCGGGGCCCGTGAAAAAATTACAGTGTACATTGTAAAAATTGGAAATACTGCAATTTCTAAAATAAATTATAGTGTAGTGAAACGTTTCGATATTTGATAAAATTCTAATTTATTCAAATATTGCAATAAACCGTTATTTATTCTCGCTAAGGCTCATAGCTACGAGGGCTTGTACTTGACTAATTAATCGTGAGATCAATTAATTAAGAGAATTTAGTTTAACCTCGCATCCATAAAGAGCACGAGCGTCACCGAAATGCAATGGTGATCTGTTAAGAAAACGTAGTCTTCATCTTCAAAACGTAGGCTATGAAAAAAAATATATTCCGAAAAAAAATTTGTAAAATGATGAAGTTGGAGAATTTTGAATTTTCAAAAATCGTGAAAATCCAAGTTGTACATCAATTTTTTTATTCAATTTTTTTTATATAATACCTTGTACTAATCTTAAACGATCCTGAAATTTTCAGAGGGGTGTTTTTTGTTTTTTCAAAAATATGAATTTCTGAATTTTTAAAAGTCGTGTAAATCCACGATCAACATTAAATTTTTGGTTAAATTTTTTTTATATAATATCTTGGACTGATCTTAAAAGATCCTGAAACTTTCAGGATCTTTAAAGATCAGTCCAAGGTATTACATAAAAAAAATGGAACGAAAAATTAAATTCAGGATTCTTGAAAATTAAAAATTCTCCAAATACATCATTTTTCAAAATTTCGTTTCGGAATATTTTTTTTTTTCACAGCCCCAAGTATACCCTTCAAAACGTATTCAGGACGATTTTTCATAACTATAATAGTTTCCGAGATATGTATTTAAAAATGAACTTGACAGATTTGAAAAAATGTGAAATTTTAAATACTGGATAACTTTTGAAAAAAAAAAAATTTTTGTTTTTTTTCCTTTGGTAGAATTTAGATTGGTTAAAAGCGAAACCTGACCAAATTTCATCGAAATCGAAAGGGGTCGATTCCAACTCTTGGTCGATTTGAAATGGAATGACCCATCTAATAAAAACGTTCCCTTGTCATCACGTTTGGTTCATCAATTATTAGTAACAATTTAGGGTCTTTAAGAACTTGAAGGACTTTGAGATGATTTTTCTAGGTTTCTTTGACGGCAAAATAGTGGAAAAGCCAGCCTGAGAGTCATCGTGCTTTGAACAACCTCTCCAATAAGTAATGTTTTCCTTTGCTCTTCTTATATCTCCCCATCGGGAGAGCCATGTTTAAGAGTTTATCTATATACTAGACATTCCTCTATCCGGTATTGACCCACAGGTGTGATATTTCGACCGCGTGCCCCGCGGTCAAAATTTTCCCCAGAATGGCCTCTTCCCATCGATATGTTCTTGCTGCGAGCACATAGATTCTCTTCACGTTCGTCGATCGCTCTCGACACATTGCCCAACCGTGGTATCACGATTGTTATTTCACACGGAAATACCCTGTAACGATGATCGAAGGAGAGATCACACGAAGAAACAACTCTCCATCGATATGTTTCGCGAAGCGTAGCTTCCTCTTTCCGCGACTTCTCACGTTTTAGTCTTGTGCCAGAAGATAAATGCTATGAAAAAGTTTTTGGGGCCTCGAGGAAAAAGTCAACCCCCTCAGAATTGTGAAGAGCAACCAACTGAGAATATACAACCCCTATTTCTTGCGATGGGGTTGCGAGTGGGTGTCTCCCGCCCATTAAATTATCACGGCCATCGACTCCCTCGACAACTTTATAACTTACCGCTCCAACGACGAAAGGGGAGAGAACATTGAAGACGAGGCCAACCTTTGGAGCATGGCTCACGTCTCTAACGCGACCACAGGATTAAGAATGGAGGAGGGAGACAGAGGGACAGACAGAACTGGGGCCCTTTTCTGTCATTTGGTCGTGAAGAAATAACGAGTTGCTCCAAGCCTCGGAATGGTCCCTTTTTTCTCGTTCCTCGCGTTTCACGATCGTCATACGACGACACTCCCCGTAATAGCATTTTTATTTTTCCTGCTGATGAAACATTGTCGCCAATCAGACGATCGTGCTTGGACCATAAATAAAATTAATCATTATTATATCTGTTTATTGGTGGTTCATTGACGTTTTATTTCGCTTAACTGGAATTTCAATTTTTTTCGATTTTTTTTTGTGAACGTCTTTTGAAACATGGTTTGGGTTTTTTTTTTAGTTGAAATTTTGGCGCTCGAGACATAAAAAATTTTTTTAACTTTTTTTCGCATGACAAACTTGTAGGGGGAAATGTAAGCTTCCCTTTCGTTTTTTAAAAAGTTTCGTACAATTTTTTTTCGCAAAAATATTCAGATTTTTGTTAACAATGACCATTTTTATAAAATGAAGCGCAACTCTAAAATTACTGGGTTTTTGTAAAATCACTAAGGGGGTTCAAAGTTGCCAGCAATTATTGAAAAGATTTCATTGAATCCAGAATGGTTGTATGCAACTTTTTACCCTTCTAGTGATTTCACAAAAACCCAGTAGTTTTAGAGTTACGCTACATTTTATAAATATGGTCGTCTTTTTGCAAAAAATTGAATATTTTTGCGAACAAAAATCGTACAAAACTTTTTAAAAACCGAAATTAAAGCTTATACTCCCCTTCATAAGTTTTTCACGTAAAAAAAAGTTAAAAAAAATTTCATGAGTCGTGCGCCAAAATGTCAACGCCAAAAAAAGCCGAATAATGACCATACTTCAAAGGACGTACTGAGTTGAAAAAAAAGTCGAAAAATTTTGTTTGAAAAAGCGAAATGAAGCTGAATATATCCCCTTTGAAACGCCGCTTGTTGAATTGAAAATATTTTCATTTTCAAAAAAGCAGTGAAACTTTTTGTGCAGCGCGGAATCGGGGCGAGTGTTTCCAAACTTTTGGACTGCAGTTTATATATGGGGCATTCCATCCCGAATCGGACAGTTTGAAAAACTTTTTTTGATTTCCTCAATTTTTTTATATTTTTGAGTACCCATCGAAAGACCCTTCCTGTTAAATTTTGAGATTTTTTTGATTACCCGTTCAAAAGATATATTGAATTAACAAAAAAACCGCTCTTTTTTGGTATTTTGGTCATAACTTCTTTAATAATGGTTCAAATTAAAAGTTTTTTTTTTCAAAATGTTTGTTTTTCCATGGCCTTTTCAGAAAAAAATACAACAAAAATATTCGACGTGTTTTTGAATGAGTTTTTTGAGTTTTAAACGTTAAATCGCATTTTAAAAGTGAATGTCATTTTTTTTTTTTTTATTTTTTTTATTTTTTGTTTCAAACATCTATCTATCTATCTATCTATTCAACCATTTTTAAGACTAGTCCGATCGTGGGGTCTCAATAATAACTATTTTTTTCGATTTTTGAAAATAATTTTTTTTTTTTTTTATAAATTATTATGAATACCAATTTTTATTACTGTATAGTATTTTTACACCGTATTTGTATTAATACACCGAATATTGCTGTCAAATTTTCACATGAGAAACATTATTCAGATGCAAAAGAAAGATTTTATTTGCGATAAAATACTGCGAAGGCAATCACGGAGGGACACGAAAATTTCATTCAATTATTCTAATGAGCAACGGAAACGTACTGGCAAAGGAATATTCTAATTCAGGAAATAATCGTATACGTAAGGTTTTCAAAAAAATACGTGCATAAATAAAAACTGTTGTTATTATTGTTCATAACAGACTTAACGGTTAATTGGTAATTTTAAGAACCTGTTAACAATAAAAAAGTGTCAAAATAAATTATGAATATTGAAAAAAATACTATACAGTAACAAAAATTGGTACTCATAATAATTTATAATAAAAAAAAAAATTAATTTTCAAACTCGAATAAAAATAATAGTTATTGAGATCCCACGATCGGACTAGTCTTAAAAATTGTTGAATAGATAGATGTTTGAAACAAAAAATTAAAAAATCAAAAATGACATTCACTTTTAAAATCGCGATTTAACGTTTAAAACTCAAAAAACTCATTAAAAAACACTACGAATATTTTTGTTGTATTTTTTTCTGAAAAGGCCATAAAAAAACAAAAAAAATGAAAAAAAAAACTTTTAATTTGGACCATTATTAAAGAAGTTATGACCAAAATACCAAAAAAGAGCGGTTTTTTTGTTAATTTAATATCTTTTGAACGGGTAACCAAAAAAATCTCGAAATTTAACAAGGAGGGTCTTTCGATGGGTACTCAAAAACATAAAAAAATTGAGGAAATAAAAAAAAACGTTTTTCAAACTGTCCGATTTGGGATGGAATGCCCCATATGCATAGAAGGAAAGTCACAGGATGGAGAATCGATCGATGTCTATCGAAGAGTCGAGCTAGAATTCTCGCCATGCGATTAGATCGAAAGTTCTGACTCTTGACGAAAGGAAGTGCGGAACAGGACTGTTCCAGATGGAAGATTTCAGGCAGATATAGAGGTAACTTTTGGGGCAGAGTTGAAGTCTGACCAGGAAAGCCAGGTCCAATGGGACAGCCACGATGAAGGGTCTAATCGGAGGAATAAGTGAGAGAAGACGGCGAAGCGAAAACGAGAACGAGCGGACGGAGAATGAGAATCTCATTGAGTTTCGTTGGAAAACGCCCCAACTTGTTCCTCGCGAGAAAAGCAGCGGCACAAGCAAGAGATAGAAAGATCTCGCGAAACGTACGAAAGGGGCAGTAAGTCGATTACGCTGCGAGAAACGAGAGAATTCCACCGACCTTTAATGGCATCATTCGTCGTTAGGTTCGCCGCCGACGTTCTTCTTTATACGTCGACGTTGCGATCTCACTTTGGTGTGCGCCATTCTCATACAAACTATCGCCCGAACTAATCCAACTAACTTCGATATACGATGATAGCGGAGTTGCCGAGTTACATCGAAATGGGATAAAGCATTACGCCGCTAAAGTATATGAAATAAAAGAATTCTCGTGATTCTCGGGAAACTGATCTAAAGTACTTTAACTTTAAGTTCCTGGCCACTATTTTATCTCTCCGTTTTCATTCTTTGGATATTCTGCGAAATGATTTCGATACGCTTCAACAATACCCTACACTTTTTCACATATAGATCTATCTTATCCAATGACCGTTAAAATTATGTCAAACAACATTAACTTCCGGTCGGAGTGCATTTTTCTTTCAGTCCGTTTCTTTGAGGTCATTTTTAAGGTCTTGAAATTCTGGGCTTGGAAATGTACCATTTGGAACGTGACTTTTTGTAAACTGGTCTTTTGTGGCTTGACCATTTGTGGCTATGTCATTTTTTATCGTCTTTTTTGCGAAGATAGAAAAAAATCCATAAGAGTTTTTCGTTGGCTTCATCTTTCTCGAAAGCAAAGGAAGTGAGATGCGTTGAATAACGACGTGTCGACGTCGTCGGTTATGAAAGAAGTTCACGAACCCACGTGCGCCATGTGTTGTTTGTAATTTTACTGAACTAGGTTTATAGGTGCAGTGATAAGTGATGAGATAAAAGAGTTATAACGAGAGTAGAATGAAGAGAAGGGAGCACTAACGCGATGAAAAGTACACGGTCGAAAATTCAAACTTTCGTGTCCGTGCCAGATTATCAAGGGTTATTTGTATTAGTTTAACCCGGTTCCTACTTTATTTTGGCTCTCTAATAGGAGAAATAATGTCCGTGATGAATTTCCAACCGGATGCACGCCGCATGCTCCTTAATGCGCTTTCCTGACCAAGTTTATCGGTAACTCCATTATCAAGCGTTAACCATAATTGCAGTAGTTCGATAGATAAAGAAATTAGTTAGACACGTGTTTGGTTTTACCGCATGGCAATTGTTGCAACGGATTCTCTACACTTCAACCTAACTTTGGACACAAAAGGACTCTAAAAATTTTGTGAACTTAAATTTTCTTCAAGATTATTGGCATTTGAAATTTTTTTTTCGAGGATTTATTCTTGAAGGTCTGAACTTGAAGAATATAAAAAAAAATCATTTTTTCAAAATTCTGGACCAGAATACTCCCTTAATCTAATACTAAATATAGAGCAAATACCAAATACTAAACCAATATTTTTTGTTCCCTGACTTTCATAAAAGTTTCCGGACAAAACTTCAAAAAAGACCTGGAACTTTTTTTTATGCCATTTCGCCGGAAGTCAACGTAAACTAATTTAACAAACGGCATTTTAAAGGCGAAGAATTGGGCTTCATTTCCTGTTTTTTTATATTATTTTTACAAATTCTTTTTAGATTTGGACTCTATTTTGAAAGCAACTGTTTTTCGCCTTTTTTCACTCTCTTCAGGTACACCCATTTTATAGAGAAATTTTTTTTATACATTTTTACGATTCGATTCATAAAGGGGAGAAAGTATGAGCTTCGTTTTCCTTTTTCTTTAAACTTTGAACGATTTTTTTCCCAAAGTGGTTCTGTTTTTTGTTAAAAAAGAGGATATTTGAAAAATCCCGTATAACACGAAAACAAAGAGGATTCATGAAAATCTTCAACGTAGCAAAAAGTTGCCCCTGTTTTCGTTGAGTTCAGAGGAATTTTTTCAGATTTTTTTCCAACATTTTTTTTCCGACTGAAAGTAGAAGAAAATGAACGATTTTTTTTTAACAAGCTTTTATTAGTTGTTAATAAAAAATAACAAAAAAGTTAAAAATAATTTTATTTCGATTGGAAATAAGTTTTTAAATAAATGAGTGTTACACCCTCTTTTTTTCCTCATCTGTTAAAATGTAACACGCTTTTATTTGAAAACTTGTTTCCAATCGGGATAAAATTATTTTTAACTTTTTGGTTATTTTTTATTGACAACTAATAAAAGCTTGTTTTAAAAAAAATTCGTTTATTTATTTTTTACTTTTTAGTATTTATGATGTTGAATAATGAATATTTATGATGTTTTTGCACAAAAATTATTTTGCAAACTTTTTTGGACAAATTATTTCACACAATTTAATTGCACATTTTTCTGCAAAATTTATGCAAAAAAATTTGTTCCCAAAATTTTTTGGAAAAAGACTGATGCGCAAAATTTTCATAGAGAAATGTTACAAATCAATTGCTTAAAACCATTTTGTGAACAAAATTTTGCAAAACAATTATTTTGCAAAACATTTTGCGAAGCATTTTTCGTTACAAAACAATTTTCAAGCCAATTTTTTATAAAAATGTTGCGAAACAATTTGTTTGCAAAAAATTTGCAAATTTTTTGTGATAATATTGCATTGTCATCCGATTTACATATGCATGACAAATTTAAACTCAATCGGAAACCGGGAAGTGGGTCAAATTTAACTTCCAAGATTTCATTACAGACAGACACTCGGACAGATGAAACTGGATAAAAGCTTGTAAAAACAGGAAATGAAGCCGAATTCTTCCCCTTCAAAATGCCGTTTATTAAATCAGTTTACATTGACTTCCGGCGAAATGGCATAAAAAAACGTACCAGTTTTGAAGTTTCGTCCGGAAATTAGATTGATTTTGGAGCAGGAACAAGAGAATGGATAAGTCGAGCAGTTACATAGCGCATGAGATATTGTAATGGTTTGTGCCGAGAGTGAATTGGGCGAGTGTCACGATTCAGCCGTGAGAGGAGCCTGTGGGACATGAATATAGTGAGGCTGAGGATGTCGAGAAGGAGACCAAGGAAGTCGAGGGAGTGAACGAGGAAGAGGGAAAATGAAGGGTAGGGGAAGATCCTGGGTTCACGAAGCATGATTTCACGGGACGGTGGTCGGGTGAGTGTCATGCCATGGAATGCCAGGGATGCATGTGCTGCCTTCATGTATCATGTATGGAGGAATGGAGCAGAGGGAATGGGAAACGTTCGAAACCAGAGTATATGGTGACGGATAGGGATGAGGTTGAAAAAGAAAAGGGGGGGGGGCTGCAGGGGTCGAAAGAGACTGGGAACGATAATGGAAACGGTGTCGCTGCAAGTATGTGTTTGTATATGTTCCTATGTGGGAGGTTCCTTCACGCAACGTGTCGTCCGTTAGCAGATGTCGTTTCCGGAAGACATCAAGAAGGTTCACGCGCATGCGCAAGTGTAACATCACTTACCGACGTTTCAATTCGTCAAATGGAGACTTTTGCGACGAGCTATACAACAAAAAACACCTCCGAATCCTTGCTTCGTTTTGATACTTTTTTTAATAAAAGACGAGGTTTGAGAACCATCGCGGAATATCTTATCGGGATTGGTTTAGGTTTTACTGTTGCTATGCTGGAAAATTTGGTCTGTTCAGCGCATACACTGAGAGAAAAAATTATTGAATTTGAGAACATGAATTTATTTATTAAATGAAAGTATCAATTCGATTATTTATTTGTTGAACCGACAAAATCACTCTTCACTTGAAAAAATATTTTCACGAATCTATTACTCCATTATGTTAAACTCTTATTTAATAGTTACAATTAAATGCATGATAGATTTGATTAAATTTGTATTCATTGGATTAATTACATTGATCGCATCATAAACATGAGATTATTTGAATCTAAAAAACGAATTCAATAGAAAATTATTTTTTCAAAAAAATTATTTTCTTGCAATAAAGTCATTGTTATTTGACTTCAAAAAATATTTTTATTTAAATAGGTTTGATTGAATTTGTATTCGTTAGATCAATTACATTTATCGCATCATAAACATTAGATTATTTGAATCTAAAATGATGATTATTTGAATCTAAAAAACGACTTCAATACGAAATAATTTTTTTTTTCAAGAAAATTATTTATGGCATTATAAACATGAGATTATTTGGATCTAAAAAATGACTTCAATACGAAATTATTTTTTTCGAACAAAATTATTTCTTTGCGATAAATTCATCATTATTTTACTTCTAAAAATATCTTTATTTGAATAGATTTTAATAAATTTGCATTCATTGGATTCATTAGATTTATTGCATCATAAACATGAGATTATTTGAATCTGAAAAACGACATCAATATTAAATTATTTTTTTCGAACAAAATTATTTTTTTGCAATAAATTCGTTATTACTTTACTTCTAAAGATACTTCTGTAGTATTTTCAATATTTATCAGATATAAAATTGATTGTGATTATTTGAAAAGAAGCTGTGGTAAAATAAATAACACATTATTTTATTCCAATAGAATATTTGTTTAAAATGATGAAATTTTTATTTCCTTCAGGCAAAGAACTATCATTTCTATAGTATACTATAATAGTATAAGTAAGTTGTTAAAAATTAAAAAACTGGTTTTTAAATGTTTTCTTATATTCGTATCTTCATAACTCCTAACTTTTTTCAAGTGCATAGTAGTAGTCGATAGGTAGGATAGTTAGGTAGGATAGGTATGATAGTAGGTAGGGTCGAGGGTTCGAATCTCGGTCGGACAGAGAAATTAGATCGGAGAATTGGCGCAGATTTGTCTTTTTTTCTATTTATCTCTTTTTGGGGTCACTAAACTATGCATATTAAATTATTTGGCAAGGGCTATATATTTTTTATAAGATGTTTAGCAACAATTAATAAACAAGCATTTGATTGAATGAATCATTTTTCCTGTTGATTGGACTAATTAATTTGTTGATTCAACAATTTTTTTTCTCAGTGCTTCCTGTATTAAAAGACATGCATGTTTTGAATGATAAAATGTGTTTTTGATTCAAACAACATATTACATATAATTGATAACATATTGTTAGATTCAAGTAAATTCGTTTATTGAAACAGAAATTTATGGAATTGACTGAAAAAAATGAACCAAGTAAATATATAAGGGAACCAATCTAATACGTTTTGGCAAATAATGAAAAAAATGATTTTTTTCCTTCTAAACTTCATTTCATTGGTTCTAGTAATTTTTCCTCTCAGTGTAACTATCGACTCAAATGAAAGGTACTGAAAGCCCTCTTTCTCTTTCTCTCTCACTCTTTCCGAGTTTCGTTTGGATATACGAGTAGTCGATAAATGTCGGATGCAGCCTTTGGCAAGAGTCGTTTTAATCGCACGCCCGAGTCATCCCAACGCACAGCAATTGCGAGAGCGTTCCAATAAATTTCCCACTTCTGCGGGTGCGAAAAAAAAAGCGTCACTTCCCAAATCCACAATTTTCCTCCCCCACTTCCGTCCGGTGCCATCAATTGGGAAGCGTTTGTTTTCATAAACTAAAACGTTCGGATTGACCACTCTCTCTCCTGCGTCCGCACATGCTGACCCCCGTACATAATATCGAAAGTGGATCGTTCGTTTCAGAGTCCATTAGTCTCTGTCCACTCTTTTGCTTTGACTGTTGATTTAGGAGAGGGTCTGTGGCTGTGGACACCATTGATCAATCTAAAGATATAATTGGGTCATTCCATTCCAAATCAACCGAGAGTTGGAATCGCCCCCTTTCAATTTCGATGAATCTTGGTCAGAAGTTTTCGTTTACAATAAAACAAAGTTCTACCAAAGGAAAAAAAACTGAAATTTTTTTTTCGAAAGTTATGCAAAATTTAAAATTTCACAATTTTTCAAATCTGTCAAGTTTATTTTTTAAATATCTTGAAAACTATTATGGTTACGAAAAATCGTTCTGAATTCGTTTTAAAAAGTACACTTGGAGCTACGAAAAAAAAAAATATTCCGAAAAAAAATTGGATAAATGATGAATTTGGAAAATTTTGAATTTTCAAAAATCGTAAAAATCCAATTTCCATATTTTATTTTTGGTTATAATTTTTTTAAATATAATATCTTGTACTGATATCGAAAAATCCTGAAATTTTTAGGATGGTGTGTCTGTTTCAAAAATATAAATTTTTGAATTTTGGTAAAATTTTTTAATTTGTCATTAATTGAAATTTTTACTGCTCAAAATTACAGATTTACATGATTGCTCAACTTTACTAAATTTAGAGGACAAACAAACATTTTTTTTTTTTTACCAAAATTCAAAATTTATATTTTTGAAACAAAAAACACCTCTCTGAAAAATTCGGGATCTTTTAAGATCAGTACAAGGTATTATATAAAAAAAAAAATAAACCAAATATAAAATATGAAACTTGGATTTTTACGATTTTTGTACATTCAAAATGGTCCTAATTCATCATTTTTCAAAAAAAAATTTCGGAATATATTTTTTTTCATAGCCCCAAGTATACTCTTCAAAATTAATTTAGAACGATTTTTCATAAATAAAATAGTTTTCAAGATATTTGAAAATTTGTGAAATTTTGAATTATGCATAACTTTCGAAAATAGAATTTCAATTTTTTTTTCCTTGGTAGAACTTCGTTTTATTGAAAACGAAAACTTCTGACCAAATTTCATCGAAATTGAGAGGGGTCGATTCCAACTTTTGGTCGATTTGACATGGAATGACCCAATTGCCAAAGCAGCCAATATGAGATGTAGTCAAAAAATCGTGATTTAATCGAGAATTTTGTTTTTGACCTTAGTCGAGCGGAACATTTTTTGAAACGATTGGATAAAAGTCTAAGGAAATATTTTGCATTCTGTGATTTTTCTAATTTTAGTAATCATGACTCAAATATTTGACGATCGACTCTGTTTTACTTTGTTCTATTTTTTCGTGTACTCTTCGAGTTGGAAAATTGAATTTTTGAATTTTAAATTCAATTTTAAATCAGGTATGTGAATGGATAAATAAATGAACCATTGTTATTGAGTAATATTATTAATATAGAAAATTTAGAATTAACAAAATATAATGGTTTTTCAAAATTAATATAAAATTATGAGTGTATTTGCTAAAAAAAAAAAGGTCTAACGATCGATAAAAAAATAGACTTCTCCATCAGAAAACAGAATAATACAGCTACTTAATAATAATAATAATAATAATTATTATTATTATTATTATTATTCCAATTTTCTTTGGATACAACAATTTTAATATCGCACCGATGCTGCTTTCCAATAATTTTCCTACCTCGACAATATTCCTGAAATTTCTGTCATTCCATCTCATATACATTCGTTCTCATTCTGTCTCTGGATAATCGATAAATTCCCAATTGCCCATTGATGGTTCCTCCGATAAACACTGAAACGTGGTTATTGCATATTAATGAATTTATTCAATATTGTCAGTCATAATTTTTTTTAGGTATACAATGTGACGTATTCCCAATTGAGGTTAATCATCAACTATTAACACTAATACTATTAACTAATTAACTATTAACACTAATAGTAACACTAAGCGGTTACTATTGCGTATTTCCGAGAATTGAACAAAATCTTTGCACTGAGAAAACAATATATTTCTATGCAGAATTTGTTAACCGTTAACAAATGTAAAGTTGCATATGGCGAAAGCAATATTTCTTAACGGTTGATAAATTATTTTGACTTGAATAAAAAAATTAATAAAAAATAAAAATAAAATAAATAAAAACTAACAAAGTTTGCAATAGAAGGAATATTTGGATAAAAGTGCCAACCAAATATATTTGTTTATAATAAATAAAGTGTGTTCTCAATGTTTGTTTGTGTGATTAAATATGCTCTGTTTGAGGATTCTAGCACAAAAATTTCGATGAATATTTTTTTCAAATATAGAAAAAAGCATATTAACGATCAATTCATTCGGCACATCGATATTAATTTTTCTTTTCCGTTTTGTCGCCCTGATATTTTACGGATGACGTCGTATATCGTCCGGGAATTTAATCTGTTTGGCTTTTAATCACGCGGGAATGGTCAGCGTGTGCTCGTTAGTTCCAGGCGTTCGTCGAAGAGACGGATAAAAAGCTGGCACGATTAAATCGGGCGCAAAAACGCTGCTTGCGTCCAGAACACGTCGCTAAAGGGTGAAATCGAAAGAAAAAGAGGAGAGAAGCGACGAAAAGGGGTAGAGAGGAAAATTGTAGGGTACAGCGCGCGCACACATACGAACACATACATACATATGCGAAGAAACGTACGAACATGTATGTAAAGCGAAGTGGTACGAGTCGGTCTTTCGTCGGACGTCCGTTCGCTGGCTCTATCCGTATAATCGAAGCGTTGGAAAGAAACCGACCGAGCAATGGTGGATTGAGCAAACAAGAAATCGAGCAACGTCCGTGATATATATAAAAAGAACGATTAAGGATTGATAGAGTTTCGTTCTTCTTTGACGACATTCGTATACTTTAACAACCCTCTGACAAAATGTAGCGTCGTTAATCGAGGAGCATTTTTCTTCTCTCCCTCGTTAAAAATTCTCCGAATCGACCCAATATGGGAATGTCCAGAAATTTCACATTCAACAAACATTCCAAAGTTTGTTAGGCTTCATTTCGCTTTTTCCAAAAAAAAATTTCGGTTTTTTTTTCAACTCGGAACGCCCTTTGTAACATGGCCGTTTTTTGCTTTTTTTTGACGTTGAAACTTTTGGTGCACAATCCATAAAAAAATTTTGGAACTCTTTTTCGTATAACAAATTTGTGGGGGGAAGTGTAAGATTCAATTACGTTTTTTAAAAAGTTTCGTGCAATTCTTTTTTCCAAAATTATTTAGATTTTTGTAAACAACGATCATATTTATAAAATGAAGCGTAATGCTGAAACTACCGAGTTTTCGTAAAATCAGTAGGAGAGTAAAAAGTTGCGTACAATTATTCTAGATGTAATGAAATTTTTTCAGAATTTTTTTTCAAAATTCTTGTTTCAAATTTTTTTTTCTTTTAACGAGATATTTTTTTATGTTAAACAATCAGGTCTCTTATCTCAACTAGCCTTATTTCTCATAACACCATTCTGCAAATTTCTGAGGGTGTTGTTAAGAGAATTTTCAAATTTGAAAAAAAAAATAAATAAATAAAAACAAAAATTAAAAATGGTAATCATCGAAAAAATTTGATTTTTATTCGAAAAATTAAGATGAAAAATAGAAGGAAGCTCAGCATAATCTTTTTGTATTTTTTTTCGAAAACTACATACAAAAACGAAGAATATGAAAAAAGTTGTTTTTTGGTCCATTTTTGGACAAATGACGGGCATTCAAAAAACACAGCTAATGAATTTGAACTCAAATCTATCATTTTAAAATCTTCTATACTTTTTGATTCGTCAAAATTATCACTAATTGTTGTATCAAATCAAAGAAGCTCTCTAGAATTGTTTTTTTTTTTTAATTTTTTATCAATCTGAAAGTCAAGCGTCATTTGTCCGAAAATGGATCAAAAAACAACTTTTTTTTCATTTTCTTCGTCTTTGAATGCAGTTTTCGAAAAAAAAATCAAAAAATTTGTTCAGAGCTTCTTTCGATTTTTTATCTTATTTTTTCGAAAAAAAATAAAACTTTTTAGATAATTACCACTTTCAACTTTCTGATAAAAAAAGCCATGTAGATGAGGTTTTTCGATAAAAAAAGCCATGTAGATGAGGTAAGCGACCCGATTGTTTAAGATAAAAATATCTCATTAGTAGGAAAAATTAAAAAAAAAAAAATTTGGGAAAAAAAATTCTAAAAAAATTGTATTAAATCCAAAAAAATGATACGCGACTTTTGACCCTCTTCGTGATTTCATAAAAACTCAGTAGTTTTAGAGTTACGCTACAAATTATAAATATGATCGTTTTTTTACGAAAAATTGAATAGTTTTGCGAAAAAAAAATCGTGAGAAACTTTTTAAAAAACGAAATTGAAGCTTATACTCCCCCTCGCAAGTTTTTCGGGCGAAAAACAGTCAAAAAATAATTTCATGGGTCCTGCACCAAAATTTCAATGCTAAAAAAAAATCCAAAAAGCGACCATGTTTCAAAGGTCGTACTGGGTTCAAAAAAAATCGAAATTTTTTTTCGAAAAAAGCGAAATGAAGCTGAATATGTCCCCTTTGAAACGCTGCTTGTTGAATTGAAGTATCTCCATTTTTAAAAGAGCAGTAAAACGATGCATCGATCATCTCGACGATTAAGACACTGTGTACCTTTAATTTTTTTCAATCATTATCCGTGAACCAGTAGTTTTCCAAGAATGAGTTTTGAAGTATTTGAAAAATTCGAAAAATACTTCAAAACTCATTCTTGGAAAAGTACTGGTTTACGGACAGTGGTTGAAGAAAAATTAAAGGTACACAGTGTCTTAATCGTCGAAGGGCAAATACCTCTTTCGTCCGAGTGCGCTCTCAACGATGAAGAAAGCATCGCGCTTGCGGGATCGAAGGGTAAATATGCACATTAAGGTACAGAGTGCAAACGAAAGAATTGGAGGGAAGTAAGAGCGGAAGCGATGGAGAAACGGCGTTTGTAGAGAACTTCTAGGCAAGCGGATGTGTGCTGCGGTCCCAATGGCAAATCTAACGGTGAACCAAACGGTGGATGCTATTTTATAGTGTGCCAGAATAGGGTCGTGTTTGCAAGCTTCGATGCTTCGTGATACGGACATGGAAGTCATGGAGAGACCGAGAGAAACTGGAGAAAGAGAAGAGAGCTCCCTCGCGAAGCAAAGGGTGAAGAGGAATCTTGGGAACGCTCAGAGCAATCCCAAGAGATGGAACGACGTTGATGTGAGAAGCACGAGAAGCACATCGAATTCTCCATCCGTCTCTCTCGCTCTCCCTCTCTTTCCCGAGGGAGCTTAAAGCAATAGCGAGAGTAGAATTATCGAAGATAGAAGCTACATCGATGGTGAAACATTCCCAGGCCACGATATTTCTAATTCGAGTCTCAATCTCTCATACGTACGTCCAGAAACGTCAAGTGGGTCGCCTGCTCCCTTTTCCCTCGAAAGAACCCGTGAATTCCCTGGTTCGTTCGAAAAATCTTCCGTCACGATCCGACGTCGCTTGCAATTTGCCAGTTCGTCAGTAAACTGGACAACGAAGAAGAAGGGTTTATCAACTCTTGGATCACGATTCGCCCTCGTGTCCTTCTAACGAATCTTGGTAAAGGATTGGATTGGAGAATCGGTTCATTCACTGTCTCCGCAAATAGTGGACGTTTGGTTTCGTTTGGTTTTTTTCCGTCTCGTTACTATCTCAGTACTTCATTTCAGAATTGTGAAAATAGTAATGTAAAAGTAATGCATTACTCATTACTTTAAACAATGTGTATTGGACAAGTTTTCCATTACAAATTACAAAAGTAATGTGTAATGGATGCGTGTTACATTATAAATAAAAAAGCAATATGTAACGTATGAATGTTCCATTACAAATGAAAATAGTAATTTGTAATGGATGCGTGTTCTATTACAATTAAAAAAGTAATGTGTAATGGATGCGTGTTTCATTACAAATAAAAAAAGTAATGTATAATGTATGCATCTTCCATTACAAATAAAAATAGTAATGTGTAATAGATGCATGCCCCATTACAAACAAAAAATAATAATGTGTAATGGATGCATGTGCCATTACAAATAAAAAAAAGTAATGTGTAATGGATGCGTCTTCCTTTACAAATAAAAAAGTAATGTTTAATGTATGCACGCTCCATTACAAATTACAATTTTAAAAAAAAGTAATTTGCAGTGGAGAATATTCCATTACAAATAGAAAAATAGCCGTGCTCGTATTAGAAATTTGCACATTGCTGTCTCACGTCATTATTTTATTTCGCTCACTAAAAGTTCATCCACAATTATCACAAATGATCCATTAAGTTAAAAAATAGAAACAAAAAAACAGACAGTTTATCGTTAAATATGAAGTACGAAAATGTACTCAACCCCAAAAATTATCCAACTTTATATTGAACTCGCTTTTACACGCTGTTACTCATAATTACAAGTAACTGATACAAAATTTGTCGCTTTATTTGAATCCCTAAATGATGTGAATGTTCTTTTTTTTTTTAACTTCATGGATCATTTGTAATAATTGTGGATGGACTTTAATTGAGTGAAATAAAATAATGAGACAGCAATGTGCAAGTTTCTAATACGAGCACGGCAATTTCTATATTTGTAATGGAATATTCTCCACTACAAATTACTTTTTTCAAAAATTCTAATTTGTAATGGAACGTGCATACATTACACATTACTTTTTTATTTGTAATGGAACACGCATCCATTACATATTACTTTTTTATCTGTAATCGGGCATGCATCTATTACACATTATCCATTTTTATTCGTAATGGAACATGCATACATTACGCATTACTTTTTTTATTTGTAATGAAACGCGCATCCATTACACATTACTTTTTTATTTGTAATGGCATATGCATCCATTACACATTACTTTTTTTAATTGTAATGGAACACGTATCCATTACACATTACTTTTTTTAATTGTAATGGAACATGCATCCATTACATATTACTTTTGTAATTTGTAATAGAAAACTCGTCCACCACACATTGTTTAAAGTAATGGGTAATGCATTACTTATATATCACTATTTTCCCAACTCTGCTTGTAACGTCTATTTTTCGTCTGGTCTACGAGACGTCCAAAGCTGTTCTAAAAACTGCATCATCCAGCGGATGCTCGAGTCTTTTCGTTGATTATATATAAAATGAAGAAGACTACGTACCTTGAATCGCGAAGCATCTTGGTCTGTAAGTGGCCAAAGTCCCGGAGGACGCGTGCGAAAAGAAATGAGCGGAGGAAGCGGTGGAACTGCGCAGGGAATAATTAATATCAATTCTCTAGAAAGGGTGATTCGGTAAAAGACTGAGCACATCAGCTGAGTGGAATGGGGAGAGCTCAAGACGTGTTTCACCGAGGGGAAAACTTAAGAGGACGTAAATAGTCTTAACGAGGGTGGAAAAACGAGGGGGAATGCTTTAAGGTGTGCTTCGAACCACGGTGAGGTTTTTTTTAATCGTCTTTATTTCCTCGTTCAACATTGATCCTCAATGTCGCGTGATGATGAATATTTTTGTGGTTTTTACTCGGTTCAATCGATGATTCGTGCTTCATTTTGTCCAGGATTCTTTTTCTGCGGCGGGAAATGAGGTGACTTCATCATTTCTGGGCATTGGAGAGTCAAAAGATATCCAAAAGCACGGAGCAGACTGTATCGAGCTGTGTAATGCCCATCGGTCAGGCGTGAGACTCGATTCCCCAAGAGACAATTCCCCTCTCTGAGCTTTCCGGCCCTCTAATTAGTCTGTTCGATAAACTCGATTGCTCTGAATCACACACACACACATTCACACTATATCGATCATCGTATAACAACAACGCGAGCTTCCCACACCTCCGTTCTAACCTCTTCTCCTCCTTCTTCCATTTTAAGCATATGACTATTTCTCCAGGATTCCAGCAGGACTTTGGACCTTGTTCTATTTTATTGTAAATCCAGGATTCCTTTGCGATATTGATTTTAAAAATTGGAAATGCTTTTTTCATTTGTCACCGAGCACGAGTTTAGTGGCAACCCTTAAGTGCGAAAAAGAAATTTTGGAATCGGTCAAAGTAAAGTTACGAGCACTTGAAATTTCGCTATTTTGACGTTTTTCAAAATGGAACCTAAGCAGAAGGGTTTTTAATGGAAATTTATGAAAATTTTGGTTTTTTGAATAAAATATTGGTAGATTCGTGTTCAGGGGGAAAAAATACATCGATTTAAAGCCCGAAAAAAATTTTTTTTTTTTTTGCGTTTTGGCCAAAATTCAATTGGTTCACTAAAATGGCTGTAATTTATTTTCGAAATGTAATTGCGGCGCGAACATGAGCTCATTCTCTTCGTATTTGTTCAAGCTTCAAAGCCTCGCTTGGTTCATCCGATTCCGATCATTTTTCGATTTTTGGCAGTTTTTTTAAGTACGACAATCGATTTTCAAAGTGCTCTCATTTCTACAAAAATTAAGTTATCGGAATGGACCAAACGCTATTCTCTAAGTTCAGTGACAGCCTTTAAGTACGTAGAAATTAGAAATCGGTCAAACCGATCAAAAGTTATAAGCGTTTGAAATTTCGTGATTTTGAGGTTTCTTAGAATGGGGCTAAAATTGAGCAAAGATGTTCTTAATGATGATTCATGAAAAATATGATTTTTTGAAAAAAATATTGGTAGATTCGTGTTCAGGGGGGAAAAATACGTCGATATAAGGCCCGAAAAAAAAAAAAAATTTGCATTTTGGCCTAAATTCAATTGGTTCACTAAAATGACTGGATTTTATTTTCTAGATGAAGTTTCGACTTTCTTGAAAGCTTATTCTCTTCGTAAGGTGTTCAAGCTTTAAAATTTCGCTTTGTTCATCCGATTCCGATCATTTTTCGATTTTTTTCGATTTTTTAAGTCCGAACATCGATTTTTGCAATTTTTTAAGGCATACCCCTTTCGTTTTTTTTCGTGATTTTCAAAGTGCCTACAAAAATTAGGTTATCGGAATAAACCACACGCCATTCTCTAAGTTCAGTGACAGTCCCCAAGTACAAAAAAAAAAATTGTAATCGATCGAACGGATGAAAAGTTATAAGAATTTGAAATTTCGCGATTTTGAGGTTTCCAGAAAGGGGCTAAAATTGAGCAAAAAAAAATTTCGTATGGGGTTCGAGCCATACAAAGCCTAGAATAATTCTCATGACCGTCAAAAAAATTTTCGGACGTTATGGGGGTGCTAGCATCACCGGCCTTGAAGAATGAAGCCTCCCAAACTCCAGCAGACAGTTATTCCTCATAGAGAAATGCCCCGAGTGCTTCGTGGGGCTCACAAAAGTTTTGATAACATTTTTGAAAAATGACTTCTTTTTTTTTTTACGTCATCCTGCAAATGTCGTTCGACCACACTTTCGCCTCCGGGGATTCAACTTCTTCGCGCAACGCGCTCGCTCTCTCTTTCTCTCCCTTACAAATATCCCCTAAATTTGTGTCCCAAGGGCCTACGCTGCAAAGGTCTTTTTTCGGGTTGCGAAGCGTTCTGGAGGAACAGCCCAGCAGGGCGTTACAAAGTCGGCATAGTGAGAGAAGCTTTTCCTTCCACCTTTCCTCCTTCTTTGTCTTTTACTTTCTCTCCCTCTTTCACGGCGATCTACGTCTAAAATATTGGCAAAGTTTCGGAAGGGCGCCACTAAGCGTAGGGAAGGAGAAACAACCGACGTTCATACACGCCAGAAGAAAGACAAAAGTCCCTGGCTGCTTTCGCCGTAGTCATGCTGCTGCTTCTTCCTCTTCTTCTTTCGAAGGCCATTGTTCTCGTCGTTTCCCGGTAACTTCTGTGAATCACCACATATATAACTCGAAGAACGACGATTCGTGCGAGATTCTTCGGCCGGGGATATACCTTCGACTTTTTGTCCTCAGGCGTAGTTTATCCCTTCTATTCGGCGTGGCGCCATTTTTCAGGAAACTGGCAATGCTAACGTCCGATGTAAGGTCGGGATGAATCTATTCGCCTATGCCGGTAGGTTTTGCAGCCTCCTCTGGAAAAGCCATTATTATCATTCCAAATGACATTGGACTGCTCCTTGAGCCGAGATATACTTCGGCTGAATCTGATCCGAAGAAAAAATAATCGTTATGGCCTCTCCTTCAAATGGCTCCCGTAATGGACCTGTTTTAAGTAGACGGTTCAGCTTTGTACCAGGCTATGTCTGAAGGAACAAAACCCCAGAGGAACGTGGAGGAGTCATAAAATAAATTGCACGCTTCACTTGCTAATTCAAAATGTAGCGAGAGAGAGAGAGAGAGAGAGAGAGAGAGAGAGAGAGAGAGAGAGAGAGAGAGAGAGAGAGAGAGAGAGAATGTCAATAGACAATATTGACTCTCAGCAGACAATGCTTCGATGCAGTGGAACGAGCAAGATCGAGGGTTGATGCTCATTGAAACGGAGTAGGTTTGGGTTGTTCCAGTGCAAATATCCTCATGATTCTCCGGTACTGAACATGAATTGCATCACTTCCTGGGATGAAACCAAAGCATTAGATGGACTACGTTCATCTCCAACCAAAAAACACCTTATGGTTCAGAATGTTGTATCGATTTACTGGACAGGTCTACATTGGCACAGGGTGTTTTCTGGAGTGTGAGATGGAGGCATAAAGTTTTGCAAGAAGCTCAGACGTTGTCCTGTTAGAGAGGAATAAGTCGTGCGGAAAATCGCTTTAAGCTACGCCGGCTAATATTAACTTTCAAGAAGACACGGCGGTGTTTTCCCGCCTTATCTCCTTTGCTCACTTCTTCACCATTCCGTGGCCTCCTCGTCTTTTATCTCACACCACTGATTCCTCTCTCTCCCTTCCGTTAGCATCCTCCGCTTGTGGCCTTACAGCACTTGTGTACAGTGAATTTTTCCTAAACATTGCCATTGACTCCGGGTTCAAAAGTGCAAAAATTATTTTTGTTTTTCGGGCCTCATATCGATGTATTTTTGCCCCCTAAACACGAATCTATCAATAGTTTTTTCAAAAAATCAAAATTTTCATGAATTTCGATAAAAAACTGTTTTGCTCAATTTTGGGCCTATTTTCAAAAACCTGAAAATAGCGAAATTTCAAGTGCTCATAACTTCACTTTGGTTCAACCGATTTCAAAATTTGTTTTTCGTACGCAAAGCTTGTGACCAAACTTAGAGAATGCCGTTAAGTTCATCCCGATAACTAATTTTTTCTAGAAATGAGAGCAGTTTGAAAATCGCCGAAAAAAATGGAAAGGGGTATACCTTAAAAAATTTACAAAAATCTATTGTTGAACTTTAAAAATCTGCCAAAAATCGAAAAACGATCGTAATGGGATGAACCAAACGGGATTTTGAAACGTGAACGATTACGAAGAGAATGAGCTCATGCTCAAGCCGCAATTCTATCTAGAAAATAAATTGCAGCCATTTTAGTGAACCGATTGAATTTTGGCCAAAATGCAAAAAAAAAAATTATTTTTGTTTTTCGGGCCTCATATCGATGTATTTTTGCCCCCTAAACACGAATCTATCAATAGTTTTTTCAAAAAATCAAAATTTTCATGAATTTCGATAAAAAACTGTTTTGCTCAATTTTGGGCCTATTTTCAAAAACCTGAAAATAGCGAAATTTTAAGTGCTCATAACTTCACTTTGGTTCAACCGATTTCAAAATTTGTTTTTCGTACGCAAAGCTTGTGACCAAACTTAGAGAATGCCGTTAAGTTCATCCCGATAACTAATTTTTTCTAGAAATGAGAGCAGTTTGAAAATCGCCGAAAAAAATGGAAAGGGGTATACCTTGAAAAATTTACAAAAATCTATTGTTGAACTTTAAAAATCTGCCAAAAATCGAAAAACGATCGTAATGGGATGAACCAAACGGGATTTTGAAGCGTGAACGATTACGAAGAGAATGAGCTCATGCTCAAGCCGCAATTCTGTCTAGAAAATAAATTGCAGCCATTTTAGTGAACCGATTGAATTTTGGCCAAAATGCAAAAAAAAAAAAAAATTATTTTTGTTTTTCGGGCCTCATATCGATGTATTTTTGCCCCCTAAACACGAATCTATCAATAGTTTTATCAAAATTTTCATTAATTTCGATAAAAAAACTGTTTTGCTCAATTTTGGGCCTATTTTCAAAAACCTGAAGATAGCGAAATTTCAAGTCAACGTAATTATGACCGAAACGTATAGAACCGATGAAAAAAAAATTTTCCCAACTTTTTTTTTTTTATACGCCCTTATGGCTTTCTGAGTTGGTGTCGAAAGCCATAAGGGCGTATCGAATTTTTTTTTTCAGCAATCGACGTAATTATGACCGAAAAGTATAGAACCGATGAAAAAAAAATTTTCCCAATTTTTTTTTTTTATCGGTTCTATACTTTTCGGTCATAATTACGTCGATTCCTGAAAAAAAAAATCGATACGCCCTTATGGCTTTCGAGGCCCACTCGGAAAGCCATAAGGGCGAATAAAAAAAAAAAAAAAATTGGGAAATTTTTTTTTTTCATCGGTTCTACACTCTTCGGTCATAATTACGTAGATTCCTGAAAAAAAAAAATCGATATGCCCTTATGGCTTTCGAGACCCATTCGGAAAGCCATAAGGGCGTATAAAAAATTTAAAAAAATTGGGAAATTTTTTTTTCCATAGGTTCTATACTTTTCGGTCATAATTACGTCGATTCCTGAAAAAAAAAATTTCGATACGCCCTTATGGCTTTCCAGCCCTACCTTTGGCTGGCATACGCCCTTATGGCAGCTGTAACGCGACATTTTCGTACTTCATATTTAACGATGGATTGTCTATTTTTTTGTTTCTATTTTTTAACTTTATGGATCATTTGTGATAATTGTGGATGAACTTTTAGTGAGCGAAATAAAATAATGAGACAGCAGTGTGCAAGTTTCTAATACGAGCACGGCAATTTTTCAATCTGTAATCCAATATTCTCCACTGCAAATTACTTTTTTATTTGTAATGGCACATGCATCCATTACACATTACTTTTTTTATTTGTAATGGCACATGCATCCATTACACATTACTTTTCTTATTTGTAATGGAACATGCATCTATTACACATTACTTTTTGTACTTGTAATGGAACACGCATCCATTACACATTACTTTTTTTATTTGTAATGGAACACGCATCCATTACACATTACTTTTTTATTCATAATGGGACATGCATCCATTACACATTACTTTTTTTTATTTGTAATGGAACATGCATACATTACACATTACTTTTGTATTTTGTAATGGTACACTTATCCATTTCACATTATGCAGTGTAATGGGTAATAAATACAGTAATGCATTATCAAAGTAATGCATTATTTACAACTCTGGTTCAATCGTTACACTTACCAAAGTAATTTACATTAAAAAAAATATTTGCCCGATCTAGCAACTGTAAAGATAGGTTTCAACCTTGTTCATCACTATAATCAGGACCTCTGCTTTATAGACCTGGATAACAATTTTACTGAAGACTTTTTTCCAATTTCTGTTGCAGTATTATAAATAACAACAAGGTGCAAAAACCTGATCCCGACAACATCAAAATGTTCGTTGGGCAGGTACCAAAGGACATGGGCGAAAACGACCTTCGGGCGATGTTCGAGGAATACGGCAAGGTTCATCAACTCAATGTTCTCCGCGACAAGTTCACTGGCTGCAGTAGAGGTGAGTTTGTCATTTGATATTCAGAATCTTGACTTCGGGTCAAGTACTCAAGTATTTCATGACCTCTGTTGTTCGATTGAGTCCTTCAATCTGCGATGCTTTTGTTCGGACAAAAACTTGAATCGGTAAACCATAAGTAAACTCAATCGTCCCAGGCATTCCAAAATTCATCAATACCAGAAAGAGATTTTAGAATCTCTCCAGGGCGAAATCAGTATGAGGACACATGTGAATGTAGCCACAGGGAAGTAAGAAATCGATTGCCAGCGGCAGATGGCACGGAAGCCTCTGAGGCTGTTCCTTTTTCTATTGATCGCTTTGGCGCGAGCGAAAGAGTGAGGATAAGTAAGACGACGAAATATAGGATGAAGGAAACGATATATAGAATAGGAAAGAGGAAACAACTTGGTCCCTCCTGTCTATCGCCCACCATACGTTGAGGTCATGTGGAAGCATCTCAGAGAGGCACCTTTATTATTGAGACCAAAGGACAGATGACTCCACGACAAATATAGGAACGTTGACTGTGGAGCTTTAGGAAGGAGGGACATTACATGGAAAGCTTGGCAGAAATCCTCACATCACCGTTTTTTGTGGACCTTCTTCATCCTCGATGAAATTCGATGGCCATTAGGCTGGACGTGTTTTTGTGACTCGCGCCCTAACACATAATTCCGATGACAAGAAGGGGATCATCCCAAGTCAGAGAGGGCTTGTTTGGGTTTGGGACCCGAAGCAGAAAAAAAATAAACGAGCGGGGTAGTGATTATTGACTGGAAAAGGTCACTGATTGCTGGTTAGGCCACAACGAGTTGGGAAGGTTGATGAACCACATCCAGAATTATTATTGGGTGTCCTTGAAAAGTCTATCAAGCCTCTCCCTTAGGGCCTTGTTCAATTACTTTTCAGCTGTTGTCAACTAGGGAAAGGGTGGATCAGACTTTGACCTTGGCATGGAATGCCCAACTTTTCTCTATTTAAAAAAAATCAGAGGGATTCAGAACGGGGTGGGAGCGGTTCTGGGTGACGACTGATCGATTGATGACGGTTATTGGCGATCCTTACCACTATCTTGAATTACGTCCGTTCCTGCTCAAGGCGATAGACTCTGTTTAATCTCGTGGCTCTTCCATCCGCGAAAGCAACGAAGCAACGGATCAGAAAACGTGGGCAAATATTGGCTGACTGCAAATGTTGAACGTCTTCGCGATTGCGAGATGAACTTCCTTGTTTCACGGTCGGTTCCGTTGACCCCAACTTCATATACCTTGCTTCCTACGCTGAAGACGATCGAGTCTTCTCAAACTCTGAAATGTCGATACTCCGACAATGGCGCATTTTTTGACATTGCATTTCATGAATGATCCATGGAATTTTTGAAATATCGTCCCCAAGCATCAGCTGTAATTCTGTCATAAATATACACCATCGGCGAAAAGTTTCTGGACAAAACTTCAATTAAGGTCTGGAACGTTTTTTTATGCCATTTCGCCGGAAGTCAAGGTAGACTAATTTAACAAGCGGCATTCCAAAAGCGAAGAATTTGGCTTCATTTCCTAATTTTTTGATTATTTTTACAATTTGTTTTTAGATTTGGACTCTATTTTGAAAACAGCTGTTTTTCGCCTTTTTCCCCCCTCTTTTCAGGTGCACCCATCTTCTAGAGGAAATTTTTTTCTACATCTTTACGATTGGATTCATAAAGAGGAAAGTTTGAGCTCCAATTTTCTTTTTTTTTCAAACTTTGAGCAATTTTTTTTCTAAAGTTATTCTGTTTTTTGTGAAAAAAGAGGAAATTTGAAAAATCCTGTATAACATGAAAACAAATAGAATTCATGAAAAACTTCAGGATAGCAAAAAGTTGCCTCTGTTTTTGTTGAGTGCAGAAGAATTTTTTCAGATTTTTTTCTTAACATTTTTTTTTCTCATTTTCTGGGTCGGAGCTCAGATCACTCAATTATCATAACTCGAGAACTATAGGATTATTGATGAAATTTCAAGAGGGGAATATACTTTATTTTACCATTTTTAACACATTGGAATTTTTTTTCAAATTTTTTTCCCTTTTTTTTTCCAGTCTCAACATGAAAAAACAAAATTAGAAAAAAAATCTGAAAAAATTCCTCTGACCTTGAGGTCAGGTCAAAAGAGACGCAACTTTATGCTGTCTTGAATTTTTTCATGAATTCTTTTTGTTCTCGTGTTATACGGTATTTATCAAATTTTCTCTTTTTTCACAAAAAACAGAATAACTTTGGAAAAAAAAATCGCTTAAAGTTTTTCAAAAAAAGAAATTGAAGCTCAAACTTTCCCCTTTATGAATCCAATCGTAAGAATGTATAAAAAAATTCCTCTGGAAGATGGATGCACCTGAAGAGAGGGGAAAAAAGGCGAAAAATTTTCAAAATAGAGTCCAAATCTAAAAACAATTTGTAAAAATCATTTAAAAAATCAGGAAGTGAAGCCGAATTGTTCCCCTTGAAAATGCCGCTTGTCAAATTAGTCTACGTTGACTTCCGGCGAAATGGCATAAAAAAACGTTCCAGACCTTTTTTTAAGTCCGCCAACTTTTCGCCGGCAGTATATTTATTCAAAAAATCATTCAGTGCTCTTGAGATATTAAATTTGAAATTCCAAACTTCCGTACAACTATGGAATGATAATTTGACCCGGAGAGACCTTTAATCCCACATCATAACGTTCACATGAAATACGTCGCAATTTGAAACTAGTTGAGACGAAATTTCGTGAATTTGGGAAATGGTCAGTCTTGAGGGATCAAGTAAAAGCCTGACCAACGGAGACGGGGTCTAATGGATTTTACGACGTCTAGACTCCGTTGGGCACTTCAATGTCCCATACCTATACCCGTATATATCTACTAACATCGCACCCATTTAATCGACACTCGACGACGATGACGCCCGCATTACTCCTTTTACTATATGTGTAACTCTTGGAGCTTCGATCTGCCTTCTTTCAAACGACAAAGATAGAAACGACGCCTACGATCGAAGACGATGATCACCGAGAAAGAGGCTCCACTGTACGAGCAGCCAAGTGAAAGAATCTCCGGATGGTTGCCAATTAGAGAGAAGTGCAGAATCGTGTCTGCGTCTGTCTCGTACGACTTTCACAAGGTTCAACCAAGGATCTCGAATTGGCTCGCCTTACACTGAAAGTCTATATTTGTACAATGTGTGTGTGTGTGTGTGTGTGTGTGTGTGTGTGTGTGTGTCGAATAGCAGAAGATTTCTTTTTTCTCCATCCGGATATCGAACACGACGGGCTCTCCTTCACGAAACCCTTGATGCAAGAAGAGGAACACTTCCGGACTTGTTTTTTACCTTCCACAGGACTTCCATCCTTCAACTCGCTGTTGGGAGGCATTCGTTTGCTCTTCGCAGGCTTTATCAGCAATGTTATCAATCCTCTCAGCAGGAAAAATTGACAAAACGCACGAGTCCGTAAAATGCTACTTTACGCACGAGTGCGTAAAGTGCTACTTTACGCACGCGCAGCGAAGCGAAGTGTACGTAAAGTAGGCATTTTACGGACGGAGTGAAATCAAGAGGCGCGGTAGCGTCTCGAGACAAGTATAGGGGTATCTTTTAATCCTTTTGTTCCGTGTGCATTCCAGCTAACTGATCAACGTTCTAGCATCATTCTAGTTGAAAATTGCTGAGAATTGAAGCGTATTTTGACTTTTATTAATCTTTTCACATAGTTTTCTTCATTTATTTCGCACTTTTTTCTTGGCACTTGCAAGTATACGCAACACTGACTTCTGTATCGCATTCGCTCCAACGAAACAGTAGCATCGATCAGTGGAGGTAACACTTGGTTTCAAGCTGGTTCTGCTATTATCCAAGTTCCATTAATCGTGCTTCAGTGCTGGAAGCTTCGTTCAATCGAAACGTGAGATCGGTGCGGAATGTCAAAGCCAAAAGGAAAAGTGGGATCAAGCGAGAGCGTGAGAGAAAGAAAGTTAGCTTTTTGTAAAATTGTTCGCAATTCTTATTGTTCACTGCAAGTCGACTGGCCATTATAAATGACCATTGTCATTATAAATTAATGACAACACTCGTTGTTTTTACGGTATTCGATGATTAATTTTCAAAGTGGAATTCAAACTCTGATCGAGCCTGGCCAATGCTATTTGATCACCTATGTCTGCCAAAAGTTATTTGCAGCTGCAGCTTGGCTTACTGGTCGAAAAAAGCTCGAATCTAAATTGATTCGAAGCCTCTCGATTGTTGAGAGGCAATTAAACATTTTTTACATGTTTTATTTTCTTGCAATTTTTTAATTACGTTTCTCTAGCGATTTTTTATTTAAAAATTTGTCGTAAACGTGAAAAACATGTTTTGTCATTCGATGAAAAATTTATTTTGTCGAAAAATGTAAAAGAATATTTTATTTGTCATTTTTCGTCGATTTTCTGAACGTACAATTCCGTTCAAAAGTTTGGAAACACTCACAGCACAAAAAGTTTCACTGCTCTTCTAAAAATGAAAATATTTCAATTCAACGAGCGGCTTTTCAAAGGGAACATACTGAACTTGATTTCGCTTTTTTCATAAAAAAATTTTGGAATTTTTTTTAACCTTGTACGCCCTTTGAAACATGGTCATTTTTCGGCTTTTTTTTTACGTTGAAATTTTTATGCACGATGAGATTTTTTTTCAACCTTTTTTCACATGAAAAACTTGTGGAGAGGAGTATAAGCTTCAATTTTGTTTTTCAAAAAATTTCGTACGATTTTTTTTCACAAATATATTCAGCTTTTTGCAAAAAACGACCATATTTATTAAATGTAGCGTATCTCCAAAACTACTGAGTTTTTGTAAAATCACTAAGAGAGTAAAGAGTTGCACACGATTATTCTGGATTTAATGAAATTTTTTCAGAATTTTTTTTCAAATTTTTTTTTTTGAGATTTTTTCCTATCAACCAGATATTTTTTTATCTTAAACCCTTTTATCCCTTACCTCATCTACGCGGTTTTTTCATCAAAAAATCTCATCTACATGACTTTTTCATCGGAAAACCCGCGTAGATGAGGTAAGAGACCCAATTATTTAAGATAAAAAATATCTCGTGAACAGGAAAAAAGGAAAAAAAAAATTTTGATACAAAATTCTGAAAAAATTTAATTAAATCCAGAATAATTGTATGCAACTTTTTACCCTCTCAGTAATATCACAAAAACCCAGTAGTTTCAGAGTTACGCTTCATTTTATAAATAAGGTCGTTTTTTGCAAAAATCTAAATATTTTTGCGAAATCGTACGAAACTTTTTTAAAAACAAAATTGAAGCTTATACTCACTCCCACAAGTTTTTCATGCAAAAAACGGAGTAAAAAAAATTTCATGAGCCGGGCGCCAAAATTTCAACGTTAAAAAAAAGTTAAACGACCATGTTTCAAAAAACGTACCAGGTTAAAAAAAAACCAACAATTTTTTTCGGAAAACGCTAAATTAAGCTGAATATGTCCCCTTTGAAACGCCGCTTGTTCAATTGAAATATCTTCATTTTTAAAGAAGCAGTGAAACTTTTTGTGCGGAATCGAGGCGAGTATTTCCAAACTTTTGGACGACAGTGTATTTAATTTAAAGCGCCAAAAGAAATGTTGAATAAAGTACAATTAGCAAAGATAAAAAATAAACGCAACCTGACTAATTAGATTAATGAAGCATTCTTGGTCTTGACCCTTCTGGACTAATATTGAGATGCGATTTTCTCCCTCTGATTTTCATGGAATCTGTTATCTTTCGATCCTCGATGCCTGAGACGCTCGTATCGAAAATAACAAATGATTTTCCATCAAGGGAGAGCAGAAAATACTTCGGAGCAGTGTCGTTAAGTCATTCTTCACGTAAGCAGGGCTCTCGTCGTCTCGAGAATTGCAAATAGCGCTGAAGCCTCTTAATGAAGTGGCCCGAGAAGAGGACTCGGTAAAAGGATGCAGAAGAGCGAGAGAAATACCTTTCGGGGCCATGATGAGTACCGAGTCAAAAGCGCGCTCTCTTCGAGATTTTGCTATTGGCAAAAGAGAGCCTTGAAGATTGAAGTCAGCCGGAGAAGGCAGAGAAAGGGAAAGCCCTTTGACAGCAAATTTTCGTATTCTTAAAAGGATCCTTTGCGTATAAACATTCACCTGGAAAGGCGAACTGCATATTATCATTACTGACTTTCTTTTCTTTTACAAGAGCCTTGAAGAGATCTTTGAAATGCGAGTGCGCAATGGCTCGGACCTCAAGAGTCATATGATAATAAATTATAAGTGATCATATGACTAACAATTTTTCATAAAAAATTCGTGTCTGAAAACAAAATTTCCGAATACGTAAAGACTTTATCGAGCCTCGGCAAATGCTTGCGAAATATGTGACAGATAAAATGACGTGGTACAGATTGAAATTTTTAAAAACTCAATTCAAAATTCGTCTTGAGAAAAAATTTCAATCAGGATCTGCAGATTAATTGACGAATACAGATTTTTATTTATTTGAGCAAAATTGCAAAATGGAGGGATCTGAAGATGCTATTTAGTCTCTCTCACTCTCTATTATTGGACATAAAGATTTCAGAAATAATTGCATATGGGTCACTCCATGTCAAATCGACCAATAGTTGGAATCGACCCCTTTCAATTTTGATGAAATTTGGTCAGAAGTTTTCTTTTATCATACGACGAAGTTCTACCAGAGGAAAAAAATTACAATTTTTTTTTTGAAAATTCAAAATTTCACTTTTTTCAATTTTTCAAGATTATTTTTTAAATATTGCGAAAACTATTATAGTCACGAAAAAATCGTTCTGCGTTCATCTTAAAGAATATACTTGGGGCTATGAACAGAAAAATATTTCGAAAACAAATTTTTTTAAATGGTGAATTTGGAGAATTTTGAATTTTTTTAAATCGTAGAAATCCACGATTAACATTAAATTTTTGGTTCAATTTCTTTTATATAACATCTTGTACTGATCTTAAAAGATCCTGAAATTTTCAGAAAGGTGTTTTTTTGAAAATTATGAATTTTTGAGTTTTTTTGAACAATTTTTTTCTTGTTTACCCCTAAGTTAAGTGAAGTTGGGCAATCATGTAATTTTTATTGTTCAAAATTACGAAATTACATGATTGCTCGACTTTACTTAAAATTTTTTTTTACCAAAATTCGAAAAATCATATTTATGAAACAAAACACTTTTCTGGACATTTTAGGATCTTTTAAGATCAGTACAAAGTATTATATCAAAAAAATTAACTAACAAAAAAAAAAATTTAATTTTTTTCTTTCCGTAGCACTTTGTTTTATGATAAAAGAAAACTTCCGACCAAATTTCATCGAAATTGAAAGGGATCGATTCCAACTATTGGTCAATTCAACATGGAACGACCCATATTTAAACAAATAGATTTCATTGTCCCAAAAATACCACGTCCTCAAAAATAGAGTTCAATTTAGGCAACTAATGAATGCGAATTTGATAGTAACCTCACCATCTCAATCCTGTTATCAAAATTGCAATAACTCAAGAATCATCATGTACTATAATTCAAATCACTATAATTTCGAATCATGTGAAATTGCTGATATCTCTCTCGCACCGGATGAATGAATTTCATAAAGAATTTACAAGTTTCCATTGCTCGCGCTTAAGAATTACGACTAGAATATTATCGAGCACTATATATAACTATATAACTATATAACTATAACTATAACTATAGAAGTGTCGATCCCATCGGTGTGCTCGTGATTGTCGTCGCTCCGCATTAACGCTGACCACCGAGTAACGCCCCCCGGCAACGACGATGCAACCAGATGAGGAAGAGCGGGTTGGGTTGAGGTGGGGGGGGGGGGGGTACTATACTATTTTCGTGATCCAATTTCGTATCGATCGGTGCGAACGTTCGAATTACCCGCGGGTGGCGGCTCAGGCAAGAGCAAGAGAGAGAGAGGACGAGCGAATGGCTAGACAAGTTTGTTCCGAGCGTATCGAGCGTTATGAATATTACATCGCGCCACGGGAATGTGGCCGGGAACCAGTTAGTTACATATATATGAGGCATTCCGCGTCAAATCGCGCGGTCATCGGCCTGACCCCCTCGGATATCCATGTCCAATGAATCGTGGGTTTCGTTTGGTCAAAAATATGACCTTGAAAGAAATTTTTACGATCCAAACCAAATCAGCTGTTCATTGGACATCAAAATCCGAGGAGGGCGATGACCGCGTGTTTTGACGTGGAATGCCCCATATATGTATGGATAAATATATATGTGGATTGGATATAGCGATAGTTTACGATGGAAGAGCGTGGGGTTGCACCTCGGTCTTCGCAAAGTTAGCCACTGGTACGACTCTCGGACCTGCAAACTGCCCAGTTGGGGGTTTGGAGAGAGATGGTCAGCTGGTCATCACAAGGACGCAACTGACCCGATTCCCCGTTGGGATCAGTGTTCCCTGAGACCTTTTGCTGGGAAGGAGCCATCTCCAGGTTGGGTCTAGCACGTTCCCACTCATTTTGCATTCGCTGGGACTTCGTGTATGTCATTGGCTATACCGACGATACACACCCCCGACTAATAGAGGCACTCACTTATTAATCCGAGCAGTTGGCGCGAGAGCCAAAGTATTTTCGTGTCCCTCTACGCGAAAAGGGACGAGCGTCTGGGAGTCGAGGAGTGCGTGGGACCGATGCAAATGTGCTGACCATTTTCCGACCCGGAGATATAGATAGCGAAATAGGAGGTGGTTAGCAGCTGTGGAAACGGTATACGAGTTAGTTATCTACGGGAAACCGTTCTACCCTCCTGCTGCTATTACTAATAAATACCGCATTGTATAGCGCATATAATTCCGGATTATTGTACGACCTCTGTTTGGAAGATGTCAGTGTCCTTTGAGTCCTTTGACCTTCGTCTAGGTCCCTAGTGCAAATTTAAATTCGCGGTATTCTCATTTTGAAGTTCATCATAGAAGAGATTCGTCGGTAGAGACAGAATGTATTAACCTTCACACTTATCTGGGTCGATTTGACCTTGACCATTTTTGAACAATTATTGTGACCAAACTATCGGACGGAAAAATCTCAAAAAATTAAAGAACGTCCTTCAAACATTCTAGTTGATGGACTAAGAACTAGTTTATAAAAAATCAAATGCATATTAAAAAAAAATGTGTAAAGAAGACGAGAGAAAAGTAGTCGTGGGGTTGTTTTGACTGAGTGTGACCTTGGAAGGTCAATTTAAGGGCAGAATAAGGATAGGATAGGAAAAGGATAGGAATGAGTTTGAGATACCGTATATTTTGAGATATTAAGGGGGTGTCCTGAATTAGAATGTTCTAAAACCTCTTTTTTTGTAATTTTTTTTAGAAAGGAAAAAAAGAAATGAGGTAGTGAATTTCGAGGTACGGTTTTATGCATATTTAACGAATACAAGAAACAAAATTTCACGTACTTTTTTACTGAAACAAAAAATCAAAAAAGGATTAAATTTATGATAAATTTTTCTTCTGGGTGAACTAAAAAAAGGCAGAAAAAAGTGTGCAAAAATTTGGGCGGGTTTACAAAAAAAATGTGTTTTTAAAAATAATTCAACTTTGAGGTGCTACAAGAATTATTTAAATAAACTTTTTGACGAACTTTTTTAGTTCGCTTAGAAGAGAATTTAATACTGAATAAAAAAAACTTTAGGTCAATTAAATTTTTAAACATATTCTTACATAGTTTATCTATCGACTTAAACAATTGAAAAAAGGATTTTTTTGAAATTTTAATTCAGATCACCCCTTAATCCTCATTTTCGAAAATTTAAATTTTTTTAAAATCAATGCAATTGAAATGCTTCGATCGTTTCTTTTTAAATCCAAAAGAAATAATGTTCGATCATGATGCATTTATTTTAAAAAATTCAGCTTGGAAGCTCAAAAATTGCGGGAAATAAATTGGTTTAATTTTAGCGAAAATTTTGCCGTATCAAAAATTTGGAAAATCTACAATATTCACAGACATTCTTCGAGAATTAAAAATTTTTGAATTTGAATCGCTTAGATGATAATCATTAAATTTATTAGTGCTACATTTTCAATGATTAATCCACAAGTGGAAAAAAATATAATAATTCCTTCAATCTCTTTCGATATAAATGGTAAAAATGTTCTTTTATTGCATTCCGTACGTAAAGTGCCCATTTTCCGCACTCGTGCAATAAAATTTTGTATGACACTCGTACGAAAAAGTTTTATCGTACTCGTATCATAATGTACTATTTTGAGTCCTTTGTAAATAGTATTTAAAAGTGTCCTTTTTTTGAAGTACACATTAGGCTCTCGTTTTTACACTCGTTTTTCTTCACAAAACACTTCGTGCATCTCGATGAACGATAAATATTCTCTCAAACTATTTTTGTCATCGCTGTTGGTTGCAAAAAAAGCGCGATAAAACAGGAGCAAAATAGCACACTTTAGCGCCGGACAAAGGATATCCCGTGTAGAAATGTGATAGGGCAACCATTAGTTGATTCTTGCCCCTGATCCGCCCTGCCTGATCCGATTTTCCTGGCAGGGCCCTGACATGGAACTTAACGACCTGGTCCCTAGTTATTACATTGAAATAATCACTTATTACCAGTGCCCTGCATGATCAGAATATGAACAGTTTCCGACGACGTTATTTTTACACTTTTAAGCAAAACATATTTTTATTTTATTACCCTGGCAGGGCTCTGATGTGAAAACTAATTGGATTGCCCTGAGTATTTATTAAAATAAAATTATTTGTATATCGGCTTTCAGTAGTATAATAATAATAATAATAATAATAATAATAATAAATAACAATAATAGTAATAACAATAATAATAAATTAACAATCATTGCCTCGTTTATTGTTATTATTATTATTATTATTATTATTATTATTATTATTGTTTAATTATTATTATTATTATTATTATTTAATTATTATTTACTTTTATCCCGCGAGAATAACAAGCAATTGTGCGCCTGTCACAAGTTCGTTACGTAGGCAGAGGATTATTATTATTATCACGACGAACCGCATCGCGTTAGTTCCGAGACTTGACGCGAGATGGCGCAGGACAGCAACCGTTGAACTCGCATACGGATAATGTGTTCAGTATGCTTATATAGACGGGTGCGAGCACGGATGTTAGCAGAAGTCGATGTCGGAAGAATCCATACAAGGAGTTCCTGCCGTCTTATGTAATTGTACTTATTTATTTAATTCTCGTAGAGAATTTCCGTTCACTCGGAATCTAATATTCTCTTCGAGGATTGCCAAAAGAAAAGTGTACTCTAAGAAAGGGTTGCCTCGAAATAAATAATAAGATGCATACATTGAAAAAGGAGTACCTCGTAAAAACGAATTGTTCAAAAAGCGCTTCGGTGTATGATCGCGACCGTGATCAGGGCCTTTAAGGGCATGATTCTAAAAATCTTAGGGGCCTGATCAGGATCTGCTAGGGCCGGATCATATCGTCATAGGGGCCTGATCATGACCGCCGGATCCGAAAATGGCCAGCCAGGTGTTACATGGCTAAACAGGGCCTGTTAGGATGAGCGGATCATTTCCCTACATTAGTTAGGGAGGGCAAGTCAGGGGCAGAAGTTTTTCCCTACCAAAATTTCTACACGGGATGTTTTATACGAGCTTCTCAAGCGTGGGCTTCTCTTTATTAATATCGTCGATCTCTCGCGTACTTATGCATAATACAGACACTGTTTATTTTACGGTTCGCAAAGTCTCCTAGTTACGAGAAGATACGATCGCGCGAAGAGCACCCCTTGGCGAACCGTTATTCGCTTTTATAAAAACTCTTTATTCAGTCGCAGCAGTGACAAAGCGATAAAATACGATGGCAAACGCGCGTGGTTTCAGATTTTCACCGCTATGAGCTCGTTGCATGCGGGTACGAGATTTTGCTGGGAAAGAAAGTTTGATACGACGAGCGTCGTCAACTTTTCATCAGAGTACACCAGTTTAATATTCACGGTAAACAGTTTTCATTGCAACGACCAATAGTTCTCAATTGCTGAGCAAAATTGTTCTCGGTGCTTGAAAAAATTTGTGTCGTTGAGTGATGACAACGATGATGCCTTATGTCCATTTAAGGGGGTTCACTATCTTGAAATTTTCGAAAAATTGATTAAAATTTTTTTTTTTTCTTTAAGTTTGAACCTTAAAGAAAATTTTAGGCTGAATCCGAAGTCTACATCGACAATATTAACGAAAATATTAATTTTTTTGCTCAATCCTAAGATTTTTTTTCTAATGTTAACCATTTTTGTTTTTTTTTAATTAGAAATTTTATGTAAAGGAGCATGAATTTCTGCGGGATAACAAGAATCCACTCTTTTTAGGGGTGGGTTTTCAAAATGTAAAAATATTGGTAATTGGCGCGTCATTTTTTTTTCCACCCCCAAAAAAAAATTTTTTTTTTATCTCGCAGAAATTTGCTTTTTTTTCTCGGCTCCTTTATTAGATATTGCTGTTTTTACAACATTGTTTCATTCTTCGAAAATACAAAAAAAAATGTATTTGTTATTTTAATTCTTTTAATAATTTATACAAGGCGCCAAAGTCGAGTCTTCGAAAATGTCTTGTCTCATGGCAGACAGTTCATCTCAGGATTAGTAAGTCTGAAAAAAAAAAAATGAAGAAGCATTTTAAAGAGAAACGTTTTTTACACAACCACTGTTAATGAAAAATCGATTTAAAAAAAAATGGCGGATATTTAAAATAAATTGTGAAAAATTCGATTGTTCATTTAAAAAATTGGCCATTTTTTCAATTTTTCATTAATAGTGGTAAATTGTTGTGTAAAAACCTTCCTCTTTAAAATAATTTTCTTTTTGTTTCAGACTTGCCAATCCTGAGATTTACTATCGGTTGTGGGACAAGACATTTTCGACTTTGACGCCTCCTACAAATTATTCAAAGAATTGAAATGAAAATAAAAAAATTTTTTGTACTTTCGAAGGGTGAAACAGTGTTGACAAAATAGTTTTATAGCCATATCTGATAAAAGGGCTGAGAAAAAAAAATCTTAAAAATTTGCTTTATTGGCCTTCTAAAGTAGATTAGTACCTTAAGGATGTTTTTCCCCTATTGTCCTAGCCAAAAATTGTTTCTGAATAAAATTTCTGTACTTCGTGATGCTATAAAAATCTGAAAAAAATCAGCAACTTTTGGCATGCCATAAACAACAATTATCAATAATAATATAGCCCATCAATTATTTATAAATTGTTTAAACAAATAATTATTCAACCGTTTTTCCATGAGTTCTTTTTTTTCTTCAACAACTCGAATACGTTAATTTTTCTAAACGCATATAAATTTTTTCAGAATTTTCTCTCTATTTTGAAATATTATAAAAAACATTCTGAAATACAACCAAAAAACTGCCAATTTTGTACATGTTTTTGCACACAGGTTTATCATCAGCTTTAAAAAGATTCAAAGACACTAGGCCAAAAAATGCATAAATACAGCCATTCCAAAAATTTCAAATAGGGAATTTCAAAATAGAGAAAAAATTCTGAAAAAATTCATATGTATTCAAAAAAATCAACGCATTTGATTTGTTGAAGAAAAAAAAATAACTTATGGAAAAATGGTTGAATAATTTGTTTAAAAAATTCATTAATAATTTTTGGGCAATATTATTAGTGATAATTGTTGTTTACGGCGTGCCAAATGTTGCTAAATTTTTTCAGATTTTTATTGTATCACGAAGGACGGACATTTCAATCAGAACGAAAACAATCCGAAACGAAAAGTATTCAGTAGTTTGGCTACAAAATATTTATGAATACCAAGTCTCATACTAGCTTTTCACGGTGAACTCCCCGCAATAGAAATTTCAGCGAATTCAGTCGCTAAATATAAAGTCGTGGATGTCGTGAAAACCAGAAAGTGAACGATGGAATCGGCACCGGATATCGTTTGAACGTGATCGCGAGTTAGAATTCGCATTTAATTGCGCGCGCAAATGGAACGAGAAAGGTGCAGATGTAGTCATGGGGCAGGAAAGAGGATGAATCCAGGAAGGATATGGAGAAATCGAACGGGAACTTCGATTCGTGTATGTTTTTGGTGTATGAGTGAGAACTGGGAGAGGGTAGTTTGCTTCCTCTGTACAGGGCCATGGACTTCCGGCCTGACAGCCGGTAAGCTGCTGGCAGCGAAGGATATCGCGTTCGTGCCTCGACTGTGGCTGATTTAGGATCGCTTTTCCGAGGCTGTATACCGAGGTATACCTTGGCACAGCATTATACAGGGTGTTGATCAAATGGATAACCTGACTAGGTTCGTCGTGTAGAGCGCGCCAAGACAAAAAATTATCTTTTTTTAAAAATTTTATACGATAATAATTGCTTTAGTTATTGAGGTTTAAAGTTGACCAATGACGGCTGGAATCTAGGAGAAATGCCACTGGTGAGCCGCGTGGTGGCGGTTTCTGCCCGCCACGCCCACTTTCACCGTCACCCCCACCAGTGGCATTTCTCTTAGATTCCAGTCGTCATTGGTCACCTTTAAAAACATTAATGACTAAGCCAATTTTTATCGTACGACAATTTTAAAAAAAGCTAATGTTTTGTCTTGGCGCGCTTTACACGGCAAACCTTTAGATTATCTAGTTGCTTAACATCCTGTATATACGATGGGGTTCATTTGTGTCTCCCAACGCTGCTTCAAACCCCGTCCGAATTGGCTTGACGGGGTATCTAGGTGTGCAAAAGCTTCAGCGTCATTCCGCTTGCTCTCCCTCTTGCACCTCTCTTCTCCTTTTCCCTCTAAACGCGGATATCCCTTCTCTGGCAAAAGCGCGCTTCGGTGTTCTCCCGTACACCGATCGCTAATTAAATTGGACGCTTGCTCGATATTGGCCAATCTCCTTACACAATACGTGTGTTCCTAAATTGATAAAAGTCTTCCTCGCCCGAGTGGAAAGATCGCTGTGAGAAACTCGCTCGTTCGAGCATACACCTTGCACCAGAATATATATGGGTCACTCTATGTAAAAACGACTAATAGTTGGAATCGACCCCTTTCAGTTTCGATAAAATTTGGTCAGAAGTTTGCTTTTATCATAAAACGAAGTTCTACCGAAGGTAAAAAATTAAAAAAAAATTTCGACCGTTATGCAAAATTCAAAATTTCACAATATTTTGTTATTCGTAGCTCCAAGTATACTCTCTAATACAAGCTTGGAACGATTTTATCGTAACTATAATAGTTTTAGAGATATTAAAAAAATAAACTCAGAAAATATAAAAAATGGTAAAATTTTGAATTCTGCATAACTTTCGAAAAAAAATTCTTTCATTTTTTTTCTTTTGGTAGACTAACTAAATTTGGTAGACTAACTAAATTTCATCGAAATTAAACGGGTCGATTCCAACTATTGGTCGATTTGACATGGAATGACCCAGGTGGATATTCCCAACGAACCAGCCCTTCCACCGCATTCGTTCGCCAATTTACTTGCTCACGCGAGCCCTTGCACGATCTTTCATTCACACGTACGTACATATTCACCAACGTAAAATTGGGAATCGTATCTAATCGAAGCTGATTTATCGAGCAATCGATTTTACACCTTGCAGCAATTATCTTTGGCCTCTCCGTGCATCAACGAGCCATCCAAAGCTCTTCCTGAGCAAGTGTTTGTTTCGGATACATTAAAGATATAACTTGAACAATTTTATTCTGTTTTGTTGTACTGTCAGAATCATTAAATATTCGAATTAGTGTCGATAAACTAAAGATAGCCGCAGCTAAAATTATAAGTTTCCAACTACACTGAGAAAAAAAATTACTGAATTTCAGAACATGAATTTATTTATTAAATGAAAGTATTAATTCGATTATTTATTTGTTGAACCAAGAAAATCACTCTTCATTTAAAAAAATATTTTCACGAATCTATTACTCCATTATATTAAACTCTTATTTAATAGTAACAATTAAATACACGATAGATTTGATTGAATTTGTATTCATTGGATTAATTACATTTATCGCATCATAAACATAAGATTATTTGAATCTAAAATACGAATTCAATACAAAATTATTGTTTTCGAAAAAATTATTTTCTTGCAATAAAGTCATTATTATTTTACTTCAAAAAATATTTTTATTTAAATAGATTTGATTGAATTTGTATTCATTAGATTAATTACATTTATCGCATCATAAACATGAGATTATTTGAATCTAAAATGATGATTATTTGAATCTAAAAAACAACTTCTATACGAAATTATTTTTTTTGAAGCAAATTATTTATGGCATCATAAACATGAGATTATTTGGATCTAAAAAATGACTTCAATACGAAATTATTTTTTTCGAACAAAATTATTTCTTTGCAATAAATTCATCATTATTTTACTTCTAAAAATATTTCTGTAGAATTTTCAATATTTATTAGATATAAAATTGATTGTGATTATTTGAAAAGAAGCTGTAGTAAAATTAATAACACATTATTTTATTCCAATAGAATATTTGTTTGGAATGATGAAATTTTCATTTCCTTCATGCAAAGAACTATCATTTCTATAGTATACTTTAATAGTATACATAAGTTGTTAAAAATTAAAAAACTGGTTTTTTAAATGTTTTCTTATATTCGAATCTTCATAACTCCTAACGTCTTTCAAATGCATAGTAGTAGTCGATAGCGTAATAGGTAGCGTGTTAGGTAGTTAGGTAGGATAGGTATGATGGTAGGTAGGATCGAGGGTTCGAATCTCGGTCGGACAGAGAAATTAGATCGGAGAGATGGCGCTGATTTGTCTTTTTTTTCTATTTATCTCTTTTTGGGGTCACTAAACTATGCATATTAAATTATTTGGCAAGGGCTATATATTTTTTATAAAATGTTTAGCAACAATTGATAAACACGCATTTGATTGAATCAATCATTTTTCCTGTTGATTGGACTAATTAATTTGTAGATTCAACAAATTTTTTTTCTCAGTGCTTCCTGTAATAAAAGACACGCATGTTTTGAATGATAAAATGTGTTCTCGATTCAAACAACATATTACATATAATTGATAACATATTGTTAGATTCAAGTAAATTCGTTTATTGAAACAGAAATTCATGGAATTGACTGAAAAAAATGAACCAAGTAAATATTTAAGGGAACCAATCTAATATGTTTTGGCAAATAATGAAAAAAATGATTTTTTGCCTTCAAAACTTTATTTCATTGGTTCTAGTAATTTTTTCTCTCAGTGTAATGGAAAAAAAAATCGCAATGCCGTTATTTGCAAAGCTTCATCGGCAATTACTTTCGAGGGACGACTTTTCAACGCTGCTGACGGAATTTTCTCTCGTATGCACCCAATCAGCGCACGAAGGGCCTGGTGAAAGGGTCTGATGGAGCGTTGCAGAAGAACGTTGTGCGACATTTATGCGCACGGCGTTGACGGCAACTCTCGCACTTTCCGCATACAAAGCAGCATCTCGCCCAGAAGCGTTAAGAAAATGAGGAAGAAGGGACGGGATTACAGGTCGAGGTTGAGGGAAACGTAAGGAGGAGAGTTGGATCGACGTTGGAGTTTGTGCTCTGCAGGTTCTCTTACTTGCCGTTGGTTGGAGGTACGCGAACCAAGATTGAGTATTCGCGCGAATATATAACTTCTCGCGCCTCCGGGAAGTGACTCGATGCCTCGTCGTTGCTCTCGCCTTCGCACCCATCAACCATCCCTCCTCCACGTGAACCACCACCCTTGTCCCGGAACGACCCCGCGAGACTGACGGATGAAGCTCGTTAATTTTATAATATTTCACGGGGTTGCTCTCCGCACTTCAGCTCTGTGTCTCGTTTATCCCCGAGATGCTTTTTCACCCCTCCAACCTCGACCCCTTCTCGCTTGCCCCAACCCCAGAAGCCATTGGATTGCGACGAAAATGATCGATCAATGTTTCTTTTTTTGTTTTTTCATTGTGAAACATGTATGGGTCATTCCATGTCAAATCGGCCAAGAGCTGGAATCGACCCCTTTCAATTTCGACGAAATTTGGTTAAAAGTTTTTGTTTTCAATAAAACGAAGTACTATTAAAGGAAAAAAAAATAAATTTTTTTATCGAAAGTTATGCAAAATTTCACAATTTTTCAAATCTGTCAAGTTTATTTTTTAAATATCTTGAAAACTATTATAGTTACGAAAAATCGTTCTGAACTCGTTTTGAAGAGTATACTTGGGGCGACGAAAAAAAATATATTCCGAAAAAAAATATTGGAAAATTATGAATTTGGAGAATTTTGAATTTTCAAAAATCGTAAAAATCCCAGTTCCATATTCTATTTTTGGTTTAATTTTTTTTTATATAATACTTTGTACTGATCTTGGAAGATCCTGAAATTTTCAAAGAGGTGGTTTTTTTTTGTTTCAAAAATATAAATTTTTGAATTTTTTAAAATCGTGCAAATCCACGATCAACATTGAATTTTTGGTTCAAAATTTTTTTATATACCACCTTGTACTGATCTTAAAAGATCATCCTGAAGAGGATGGTGTGTTTTTGTTTCGAAAATATAAATTTTTGAATTTTGGTAAATAATTTTTTTTATTCCTTATTCCTTCGATTAAATATTAGATTATACCTTATATTAATAAAACCTTTTTTATTTTTTGCCTTTTTTTAGAAGGCGAGATTATTTTTTGAAAACAAAAATTTCAAAATAAAGTTAAAAGTTACAAAAATATGTGTAAATTTTTACGTTAATACATTAAAATGTCTTTTCAGAAAAAATTCTTGAAAAATCGCCGTTTTCTGCAGAATTGACAAACTACTGCAGATACTAACAAAAGTCTGCAAATTTTTGAATTTTTTGGGGTGAATTTTGAAGGGGTGAAAAAATTGTCATTATTTGAAAATTTTTTTCACTGACATAATTATTGAGACAATGGGTTAGTTATTTTATTAAGTACGACTTATTTCATAGCAATTTTATATCATTCATATACGACCCATGGCATTTTTTTAAACTGTTTTCCGCATTAAAAACTTATGGAGGTGAGTATAAGCTTCAACTTTTAAAAAGATTCGTACGATTTTTTTTCGCAAAAATATTCAATTTTTTGCAAAGAAACGACCATATTTATAAAATGTAGCGTAACTCTAAAACTATTGGGTTTTTGTGAAATCACTAAGAACGCAAAAAGTTGCCTACAACTATTCTGAATTCGATGAAATTTTTTCACAATTTTTCTTCCAAATTTTTTTTCAGATTTTTTCGTGTCAACAATTTTTTTAAATCTTAAACTATCGGGTCTCTTGCTTCATCTACACGGCTTTTTCATCGAAAAACCCCATCCACGTGACTTTTTTATCGGAAAATCCGTGTAGATGAGGTAAGAGAACCGATTGTTTATGATAAGGAAATATCTCGTTAACGGGAAAAAAAATTTGAAAAAAAAATCGCAAAAAAAATTCTAAAAACAATTCATTGAATCCAGAATAATTGTATGCAATTTTTCATCCTCTTAATGATTTCACGAAAATCCAGTAGTTTTAGAGTTACGCTACATTCGATAAATATGGTCGTTGTTTACGAAAAAAAATCGTACGAAATTTTTTTTTTAAACGAAATTGAAGCTTATACTCCCCCCTCCCACAAGTTCTTCATACAAAAAACAGTTTTAAAAAAATTTCATGGGTTGTGGGCGAAAATTTCAACGTCAAAAAAAAAATTCAAAAAACGACCATGTTCCAAAGGTCGTAGCGGGTTAAAAGAGAATCGAATTTTTTTTTTTTCCAACAAATGCAAATTGAAGCTGAATATGTCCCCTTTAGAACGGTGCTTGTTGAATCGAAATATCTTCATTTTTAAGAGACCAGTGATACTTTTTGTGCGGGACGGAATCGGGTCGAGTGTTTCCAAACTTTGGACGGGAGTGTATGTCGATAACCTTCCCCAACAAGTTGTATTAAGTATATTCTTCGCCAAAGGAGCGTTTTTTTTTTGCCAAAAAAAAAATTCTCAGAATCGAAAAGTATTGCTCAAGATTAAAAAGGCGGATATCGGACGAGGATTGTTGATTGCTAAGCAATGGCTAAGCATCTCGAAACATTTTTTTTTTTATGCCAGTTCATAAAGAAATCCACATACTTCAGCATTTCTTTTTTTCCGCCATTCTTCTTCCCTCGGGTTTGGCGGGGAACAACAGACGAGCTTTCTCGCTCGTATCCGCTGTTTTTCCAGTATTCTCGCTCACTCTGTTTCTCTCTGCCACCGACTATAACATAACTCGAGGTGTACACCGTCGAGTTCACCGTAGAAAGTGGAACTCGAGCACGACAAAACCTCAATCCCTTTAATGGAGACAAATCCACCCGCGCAAGCTCGTCCCTGGTCTTGCCTGCTGTTGCTGCTTCCACTGCTTCTACCAACCCCGTACACGTCGTCGCGCTCCCGCAGCAGACAATTTGTAAGAGTATATCCTACCTACCCTGATATTAGCGCCGTGGCAGAGACGCTCTTTCTCCGAGGCTCCAACCAAGCCCAATCATTCCCCTGACCCCACCCTATTCTTTGAGCTCTACTTCATCTATTCGTCGTTCCTCATCCTCGCCCTTCCATCTTTTTTTTTCCTCCTGGCTTCCCTCAACAATTTTCCCCTTCCTCACCATTATTCTTTCATCCTCAACGCGGTGACGAATAATCCGATAACCAAGGTCTCGAGTGCTTTCTCTACCGCGTATACTTTTTTCTCGCTGTCCTTCATTCTGCATTTCACTTTCTCGAATATTTGAGAAAAAAAGGTTTCGGCGAAAGAAGGTATCTGAGCCGAAGTCAGACTCATGGAGATTGTCCCATGGATAATGGAAATTAAGGTCAAAATACCATCAGCATTGGAGACGAAAAGTTCTCCCAAGGTCAAAAATGATCATGACAACTCAATTGAGGATCTCACCTCTCTTTCTTTAGAAATCGAATAAAGGATGGGACAGTGTGCATCTTTTAGAACATCAGCCAACTTGAAAAAAATGACTAAGATTGGATCCAGTTTGGTATCCAAATTTTTATCAACCATTTTCTTCCTCCTAATGCAATTTTAATTTCGCTTTGAAATAGTTTCCAAACATATACTTTGCGTGGAATATGATCGACTGTCAAGACAGCCAAGGAAAAAATCGATTAGGTGCGACTATAATGTTGTCGATTATACAAATACTCCCACACAAATGTATATGGGTCGTTCCATGTCGAATTGACCAAGAGTTGAAATTTACCAGTTTCAATTCCGATGAAATTTGGTCAGAAGTTGTCGTTTTCAATAAAACGAAGTTCTACCAAAGGAAAAAAACTTAATTTCTTTTTTTTTCGAAAGTTATGCAAAATTCAAAATGTCACAACTTTTCAAATCTTTCAAGTTTATTTTTTAAATATCGTGAAAACTATTATAGTTATGAAAAATCGTTCTGAATTCGTTTTAAAATACACTTGGGGCTACGAAAAAAAAAATTCCGAAAAAAAATTTTGAAAAATGATGAATTTGGAGAATTTCGAATTTTCAAAAATCGTTATAATCCAAGTTTCATATTTTATTTTTGGTTTAATTTTATTTATAAAATACCTTTTACTGATCTTAAAAGATCCTGAAATTTTCAGAGAGGTGTTTTTTTTTCAAGAATATAAATTTTTGAATTTTCAAAAATCGTACAAATCCACCATCAACATTCAATTTTTGGTACTTTTTTTTTTATCAAATACCTTGTACTGATCTTGAAAGATCCTAAAAGTTTCAGGATTGTGTGTTTTTGTAACCGATGTAAACGTCGAAAATGTGGTTGCGTTACTTTCGAGCACTAAAATATTTGCCTAATCGATGACAATTCTTGTCCTCGTTGTCCGACTGTCCGAGTTATGCAGTGGACTCGGGAATAGGAATAATAATTTTCCTGAATGAGGACGATGGATTAAAAAAAAAGGCAGATGAAAAAGGAAGAGAAAGACAAAGTGGAGAATGAAATGAAGGGATAAAATTCGCACCGAACAACTCTTGAGAGGCGGGAATGGCTTACGGCGTTGGATATAGCTCTATTCTGCTCTATAGCTAGAGCACATCGAGTCCGAGTAAGGAACGCGTCGAGCGGCTCGTCGAGGATTTGAGAAATTAAACTTTCCAGTTTGAACGCCCTGGTAAACCGTCGGAGGAGGGCGCTACCATCGGCTCTCCTTATAATCCCACTCTGGCCGCTTGCCAGGACCTCTCGAAGTTTGCTTTGATTGCGAATGAAAAAAAAAGGAAGGAAAAAAACCCCTCAGGATATACTTGGACGAGAAGAAAGCGTTGGACTGTGCGCCAACGGGCGAAAGCCGATTCCTCTTTGGTCGACAGCAGTGTCCGAATCAATAACTCTCGAAAACGTTTATAGTTTCATCTTCATCATTGAGTACCGGTTCAACGAAAGAGTTCCCAGGAAGATAAATTTCACAGATGAAAAAGATTTGGACCAAACGCGATTGACTCGGCTTTTTGCCTCCCTGACATCTTTTTTTTTTTTAATTTTTATTGCACCTGAATCAGCTGTTGAGTCAAGATCAGTGATCGGCAAAAAAAAATCTATTTTTATTATCCAATTTTTCCGAAATTTAATAATTAGCCAGAACTTATTACTAATTTTTCTAAAAATTAGCAGTTAGTGACTAAACATTTCTAATTTTTCCAAAAAAATGAGTAATTAACGATAAAATATTACTAAATTTTTTCCAAGAATTAGTAATTAGCGAGAAATATTGCTAAATAACCAAAAAAATCAATAATTTTGGAAAACCTAATAAATAAATAATACTAATGTTATTTTTAACAGGTACTGATTAAATATTTCTATTAATAATAACTTTTGTGATTACATCATGACATTCGATACAATAAATACTAATGTGTGAAGTAATCAAAAGATCTAGATCTTTTAGTATTTATTGTATCGAGTGTCATACGATATCACATAAGTTATTTTTACTAGAAATATTTAATCTGTACCTGTTGAAAATAACATTAGTATTATTTATTTATTACTCTTTCCAAAATTAGTACATTTCTCCACAAATTATTGATTTTTTTGGTTTTTTAGAAATATCTTTCTCGCTAATTACTAATTCTTGGAAAAAATTTACTAATATTTTATCGTATTACAAAAAATGAAACAACTTTTTGAATAGTTGTTTGAGCTTATAACCATGACTTAATCCGCACACGAGTGCGTAAATATACACAATACTTTTCTACAAATTACTGTTTTTTTTTTTTTAATTAATTAGTAATATCTTCCTTACCAATTACTCTATTTAGAAAAAAACTTGGTAATCTTTTTTTCGCTAAATACTAATTTTTTAGAAAAATGAGAAATATTTTGTCACTAATTATTAATTTTTGCGGAAAAATTGGAAATATTTTGTTACTAATTACTAATTTTTTAGAGAAATTACTAATATTTCCCGCTAATTACGAATTTTCACAAAAAATTACCAATATTTTTTTTACTAATTATTGATTTTTCGAAAAATTGATTAATAAAATCAATATCGTTGACGACAAAATCGATACTGCCGATCACTGGTTACGATATAAAAACAAATGCGCTGCCATTGTTATTGTGTGAGAAAGAATTACCTTTTACCTAAAGTAGCCGAAATTAAGCTGGCTTTGCGAAATTTCGCTCTTTGCTGAATTTTAATTCTACATTTTGCCGAAATATTTCGAAAAGCAACTATTTAGGGATATCCTGATCGTGAATTTTGAAAAAAATCATTTTTTTTGCATGTTACTGAAGTTTAGGCCTTTAAGAATATATATACTCGAAAGAAAATTTTTGATTCCCAACAATTTACAATTAGTCCAATAATTTTTAATATTCAATTTTCATTTTTTTCCTCGAATTTTTTTTTGTTTATTGTCAAAATATCAATAAATATGTTTTAGAAAAAAAATGGCAAAATCATATATATTTTTTTATCGAGCTCAACAAAATGCTCAAAATATATGTCCCTAGACCAAAATACCGCCTTAAACTACTAATCATTAAAACTAATTTTTTTTTTGCACAAATGTGTAATTATAACAGAATTAGGATTGATGTGTCCTCGAAATACTCCTCAAAAAGTCCTTTGCAGTGAGCACCATTCCATTTGAATCTGGGCCATCAAAAATAAAAATGAATAAAAATCTCAGTCCATCAGTTTTTATTCCACGATTAATCAAAGGAATTTAAAAGACATGAAATTCCGAGCGAGTCTTGATTTTAGCAAATAATAGGAATTTTTTATTCGCCAAATTAAACATTGCAGAGAAATTCCTAGAACTCACTGCTAGATTTTTACACCTGGAAAAAGTCTAATTTTTAAACCTCTGTTTGTACACTTGAATTTTGGGATATCGTCTGTACTCTGGGTCATTAAAGTCCTGCTAATGTTTTATCTAAGAAAAAATTCTGAATTGCTTTTATAAATTTTTTTTCCATCATCTAAATCATTGAACCATTTATGATGAACAAAAATTTGTTACAATCTTTCTAATTCCAGAGATATTCGATTTGAAAATTTGGCTTGTGCCTTAAAAGACCCAGTGTATAGACGAAGGGTTAAAAAAATGTATTAACTATTTTTTCAAACATTTCTCTTGACTTTGAAAACGTAGTTCCCATTAAATGGCGCTTATAGTTTCAAGAGCCAATTAAATGTAAGACATTACATGTAATATAATTCGTGCCCCTTAAAATTATGTCCCAAAACCTCATTGAACAGAAAATTATTTTTCAACCTCTACGACGGTGTCTAACGATTTGATAGTTTCACGTATTACACAGAATTACACGTGTCCAGTCGTATAAACGGACGATATCCTCGAATGGTTTGAAAACAAAATAACGCTGGCGAGGGGTATTTTCAGCATGTAAATTACGCTGGCGTTAAGGTTCGTGCTATTATCAACAGTAAACAGAGCTCGAGAGTTGGCGCGGTAGAAGCAAACGGGGCTTGCTAGTGAGAAATTCGGAACATAGGAATTTCGGTGCAAATTAGAGAGGGAAAATTTCGCCGTTGGTCCGTCGACTTTCCCAAGGATTCGAGTAACGAGTTAGGGTCCCTCGAAAATGCTCCTAGTTACGCAGTTTCGCATAGCAGAACCAGGGCTATTTTCCTGCGAGCTTTTCTCAAGCGAGTGAAAATATTCGCGTGGCAAAACCAAGTTAACACCGCCATTTTCGTTTGCGAATCCGCGTTAAGGCTGTCCAAGATAAATGAAAGAGAAGACAGAGAGAGAGAAAGAGATAACTATGTTGTTTTACGAAACGCATGAACACCAGAAAAGGGTCTCTTTTGCACTGGGTTGAATATTTATATCCTTGGTAACCAACTCCAGTGAATCCCTGGACGACAATTTGGGGACTGACCCGGTCCCAAACCACCTTTTTTCGTGTTTCATCTCCTCTCTCTCTCTCTCTCTCTCTCCCCTTCTGTCCTTTTTTCTTTTCTCTTTATTTTCCTCCACCCTCTTCGACCTCTCTGTGTCCCTTTATTCTAGCACTGTATCCTTCACTCAACAGTCCACAACGTCCAGGATAATCAGTAAAAACGATGGGACCGGTGTACACTCTCAACCGTGTAGTTACACTCGTTCTGTTACCGTATATAATCGCTCGGCCCAAGCTATACATTGTGATGGGTGGTCGTTAACGCAAAAACTGCCATGTTCCATGAAACAAGGACCATCACATAGTTGCAGTTATTACTATAGTTCTGGTCATTCGGCCTAGGTTCCACTCGTTAACGTGCTCTCTACTCCACATCGAATCTCTCTTCCTTTCTCTCTCTCTCTCTCTCTCTCTCTCTCTCCCTCTCTCTCTCTCTTTTGCTCTCTTGCGCTTCCGGATGCAAGCAGAACAAAGCGTGGTCGAATGCAACCCTTTTTGTTTCTCCATGAAAAAAGCTTTTTCATAGCAACAATGTATTTAGAGATTTTTTTTTTATTCCATCACAGTAGATTCTCGCTTATTCGACCTTGAAATTGAGGCTGGTCTAGAGATGTATATTCGGAGCGTTTTTTCGAGCTCGATAAAAAAAATATTTTTATCATTCTTTTTGTTACAACACATTTATTGATATTTTGATAATTTTTGCTTCGACGTGACGCGCATAGTTGCTGCGTCACTAAAATAGCTATAACTCCATGAATTATTGGAATTTAAACATTTCCTTTAGAGGATATATTCTTCAAAGTCTAAACTTCAAGAATATGGAAGAAAAATTGACTTTTGCAAAATGTTAGACCGGATTATCCCCTTAAACTTTAAGGGGATATTCTTTGATGTGACGGGCATACTTGCTGCGTCACTAAAATAGCTATAACTCCGTAAATTATTAGACTTAGAAAAATTTGTTTCAAGGCTATATTCTTAAAGGTCTAAACTTTAAGAATATGCAAAAAAATTGAATTTTCAAAGTTCTCGACCAGAATACCCCCTTAAAGTTACACTCTGACGTCATGGGCATAGTTGCTGTGTCACTAAAATAGCTATAACTCCGTAAATTATTAGAATTTCAAAGTTTCCTTCTGGGATGTTTTTAAAGGTCTAGACTTGAAGAATATGTAAAAAATTAATTGACTTTTCAAAATTCTAGACCAGAATACCCCCTTAAAGTTATGCTCCGACGTGACGCACATAGTTGATGCGTGACTAAAATAGCTATAACTTCGTAAATTATTAGCATTTCAAAATTTCCTTTCAGGGATATATTCTTAAAGGGCTAAAGTTTGAGAATATGCCAAAAAATTGATTTTTTAACATTCTAGACCAGAATACTAGAATTTACGCTCCGACGTGATGGGCATAGTTGCTACGTCACTAAAATAGCTACAACTCCATAAATTATTGGAATTCCAAAATTTCCTTTCGAAGATACATTCTTAAAGGTCTAAGCTAAGAACATGAAGAAAAAAATTGATTTCTTCAAAATTCTAGACTTGCAAACCGCCTTAAATGCAGTATGCATCACACCAGACGGGTGCAGACAGAAATGGTCCGTGCGGGCTGCTGAATCTTATCTCACGCTCATTTTAACACCGGCGGTATGGAGTGAGAGAGAAAGCTGTCGGTTTGTGACACCCGCTACTGGCATGTTCGTGACGATCAAAAGGGGAGTGGAGGGTTGAATGCGAAGCGAGAATAGCGCTTATCCCGCGGGAATTACGCGCGATCTCCGCTGCGCCGGGAATATATCCGGTTTAATGAAATAACGGAAGGGTGTGTGAGAGAGAGACGGAGAGAGCAAGAGAGGAGGAGGAGAAAGAGAGAGGCGAAAGTAGATGGCGCCATGGTAAACGGTACGTAAAATCTTAGTGCTCGAGGTAGCGATGCGGAAACAAGGTGATGCGTGAAGCAGGATAATGGGAATTCTGTAAGGGTTGCAACGGAATATCGAGAAAAGCAATCTGCACATTCCAGTCGATAAAAACCAAAAGTGCTATGCATAATGCGCCATATAATGACGGAAAACGATGTATCGTACAGAATGATGAGAAAACTGGAAAATCAACCAGTTTAATACTTGATGGTTGATGATAGCACATCATTTTGGTCATTGAGGAGCAGCTTTTAGGAGCAGCTAAAGCTGCTCCTCGATGACGAAGGGATGAATGGAAATTCAGACCGTAGCTCGGCAATTTAGAAAACAGGTCTCAATAGTGATTCCTCCACAATTTCATCGATTTGTTTGACAAATAAAAAATATTAGACTTGAATTTGACCGGGCATTGAATGGTCAAAAGTATCATTGCGATTACCACGGATCCAACGACACGGCAGAAAGAAACCACCCTAGTTATGACTCCAGTGTACCTCTAGACAGGGTTGCGAAATTTGTTATGTGAAAGTAATGCAACATATTCATTACTTTCAGAATGTGTAATGAAAAAAGTGTGTAGTGGAAAAAATGTCCATTACCGATTACAATGTAGTGTGTAATGAAAAAAATTTACATTACCAATTACAATGTAGTGTGTAATGAAAAAAAACCATTACCCATTACAATGTAGCGTGTAATGAAAAGATTTTTCATTACTCATTATAATGTATTGTGTAATGGTATAAAATTTCATGACTCATTACAATTTAGTGTGTGATAGAAAAATTTTCCATTAACTTTCCAATGTAATGTGTAATGGACAAAACTTTGATTGCAATTTTGGGAATGGAAAAAAATAGATGACATATTATTGTAATTTTGCATTACATTATAATGACTTAGGTACCTTAAATTCTAAAAAGCATCCATATGCATACAAATAGTTAAACGTTGAACTGCACTTCTAAATATACTTTTTTTCAGCGTTTGCTTCGGTCAATATTCTTTGCTCAAACTGATTTTCTGTGAGCCTATTGAATTTAGGAGCGTTCATCATCAATGAAAATTATAAAAGAGTCAATTATAAAGAATAGGAAAGAATAAGAATAAAGGTGTGGGGCACTAACCATGAAACTTTTCTTGCCCTTCTAAATGATCGCGCGACCACTTAATTACTAGTTTTGGCGCATTTTAACCCAGGCCAAAAAACTACTACGATATAATAAGCAATGTCCAAAATTTCCATTACACATCAAGTTGTAATGAACAAGCAAAATTTTGTCGATTACATACTACATTGTAATGGGTAACGAAAATTTGTTCCATTACACACTACATTGTAATGGGTAATGAAAATTTTTTCCATTACACACTACATTTTAATGGGTAATGCCAATTTTTTCCATTAGACACTACATTGTAATGGGTAATGCATTTTTTTTCCATTACTCACTACATTTTAATGGGCAATGCAAATTTTTTCCATCACACACTAAATTGTAATGGGTAATGGATTTTTTTCCATTACACACTACATTGTAATGGGTAATGAAATTTTTTTCCATTACACACTACATTGTAATGGCTGATGAAATTGTTTTCCTTTACACGCTACATTGTAATGAGTAATGGACATTCTTTCCATTACACAATACATAGTAATGGTTAATGGTAATTTTTCCCACTATGCACTACATTGTAATGGGTAATGAAAATGGCAATGCATTACAAAGAGTAATGCATTACTTGCAACCCTGATCCCTACCACAATTTCTGCATAGGTAGTAGCTGAAGTCAGCTCTCAACCGATACATCTGACATGCCATTCACTGGAAGCTGCCAACGGTTGGTCACCATCAACTTGGGCCTAGTGTATGGGTACCTGTGCGAATAGGAGAAAACTTTGGACATGCGTCTCACACGCTTGCCAGAGGTTTCTCTCGTGATCACGAAATTTCGTTAGGTAGAACCGGAGGGTCCCCTAGCCCGTGTCTTCAGTCTGTGAAAGCGCGGGAAGTTAAACAACTACGTGAAAATCGTACATCGTGGGCTGGCAGCTCATTTCACGCCGGCACCACCACAAGCCCCAACCACCCCTTTTGTATTTCGCCATTTCACTCCGTTTGTCTTCGGGAGAGAGACTATCTCCTGCGACGAGTCTCTGCCACACGCTACCTCTTTGCCATATACCACCGACTTCTTACCGGAGTAACTCGCGCACACCTATCTCCCCCCTTTGCCTCTTTCTCTCGATCTTCATGGTGAGCGAATTGCGAGTTGCGAGAAAGGGGAAAACCCTCAAGAAAAAGCGTTTTCTTAGGTTCCCTTGACATTGTCACCGAAGAGAAACGCCAAGTCTCAGGCGTGGTTCCAAGCGTGTTACTCCAACGTCTCAACCTTCCCCTTGAACCACCTCCAATACTCGCGACACGTAACTCCCTCGAAGTCACGTTTGTCCGCGACCCAACAACGTGACTTACGTTTGCCGACCGGTTGGAGACCAATCTTCTTTCTGTTGTTCCTGGTTTTTTTCGTTTTTTACGTCGCGTATGCTCGTATAATCTGCGCAGAACAGACAAGAAACGTCTGGAAGATTTTCTTCAATCAAAACCATCCACTTTATTTCGTAGTGAAGGGAAATTCTAAAGGCAGGGTTGCAAGTAATGCATTACTTTTTTAATGCATTGTTATTTTCATTACCCATTACAATGTAGTGTGTAGTGCAATAAATTTCCATTACCCATCACAATGTAGTGTGTAATAAAAAAAATTTCCAATACTCATTACAATGTAGTGTGTAATGGAAAAAAATTTCATTACCCATTACAATGTAGTGTATAATGGAAAAAAATTTCATTACCCACTACAATGTAGTGTGTAATGGAAAAAAAAATCCATTATTCATTACAATGTAGTGTGTAATGGAATAAAAATGCATTATCCATTACAATGTTGTGGGTAATGGAAAAAAAATTCATTACCCATTACAATGTAGTATGCAATGGAAAAAAATTTCATTATCCATGACAATGTAGTGTGTAATGGAAAAAATTGTTATTACCCATTACAATGTAGTGTGTAAAGGAAAAAAAATCCATTACCCATTACAATGTAGTGTGTAATCGACAAAATTTTGCTTGTTCATTACAACTTAATGTGTAATAGAAATTTTGGACATTTTTATCGTATCGTAGTAGTTTTTTGGCCCGGGTTGAAATAAACCAAAACTAGTAATAAAGTGGTCGTGTGATTATTTGGAACGGCAAAAAAATTTCATGCTTAGTGTCCCACACTTTTATTCTTATTCTTTCCTATTCTTTTTAATTGACACTTTTATAATTTTCTTTTATAATAAAACTTTTTTGAAATATAATACGTCACGTCAATTTCTTCCATTACACACTACATTATAATGAGTAATGAAAAATTTTTCCAATACACACTACATTGTAATGGGTAATGAAAATGTTTTCCATTACACACCACATTGCAATGGGTAATGTAAATTTTTTCCACTGCACACTACATTATAATGGGTAATGAAAAAATTTTCCATTTCACACTACATTGTAATGGGTAATGAAAATGTTTTCCATTACACACTACATTGTAATGGGTAATGGATTTTTTTTCATTACACACTACATTGTAATGGGTAATGAAATTTGTTTCCATTACACATTCTAAAAGTAATGAATAATGCATTACTTTTACATTGCAAATTTCGCAACCCTGGTAGGGATTCAGCTGGATTCCCGCAATCCATCCCAGTCACGGATCAGACTCCTTCTGGGGGCTGGACCAGATTCGATGACCGGAAAGAAACTCCTCATAGGTTTGGAAGCGTGCAACTGTGTCTTTATTGGCAATATCTGTGAACCACATACTTTTCCCCAAAAAAGCTAGAGACCATCGCTGACCTCGCACTCAGCCAAATTGTAAGAGAAAATACAAAGCCTTCATTCCGGTACTTGATTAATATTTCACGAGACAACCACAAAAACGTCTGCCGATGCGAATGGTTTTTTTTTGTTTGTCTTTACTCTTCGAGTGACAGAAAGTGAGGGGTCACTCCGTGGTGATATGAGAAATACTCAAGTTGGTTGACAAGGATAGACCTTTGAGTCAGCGCTGGTGTGGATCCCGCGATGAACATAGCTTGTTGCATTCACAGAGCTCCATCGTCCAGATACACGTGTAGGGCACGCACACATCGCACTTGACTCTTTCTGCCGTCTTGTTTACTCTTCAGAATGGTTCTGCTGGCGTTGCATTGCAAAGAGAGGCATAGCTATGGCGTATAACCACGTCGACGATACCAGGAAGAAAGTAGGGAAGAGCTCGGGGTATAAGCTTGAGGATGGCTATACATAGCCCTGACGCTCCTGCTCTCTTTGTGCCCTACACCTAGGGCAGAGTTCGAGTTGTGGCGTAGGGATCGCAACTCGCCCATTGGCCAGTCTCCCTCTCTCGCCTCGTTCACCACACCGACGCATGAAGAACCCTCGAGGCTCTTTCCTCTCTATGCATGTCTACCTCGCCCTATACTGGTGACTTCGTGCCTTCCTCGGGTGCATCTCTTCCATTTCTCTATTTTTCTCTTTCGCCATCTCTCGTTTCACTCTTTGCAACTCCAGGAAGACGGAAGTCCGGTACTACTCTCGACTCGTTGCGCAATTCCCGGGTCCGTGATCTACACTCCCGTTTATATTCCCTCACGAAATGCGAATTGTTTTTGCTGAGATATATGTGTTCGGCGTAGAGAGAAGGGCCTGAGCTCAACACGCAGAGAGGCAGTTCATTGTTGATCATGATGAAAGATGGCGCAGCGAATGACCATAAATGGTTGTCCATTAGACTGCATTTTCAATATCTAGTTATGGATAGAATTGTTCTATGCAGGATGTGACCTCAGCTCAATTAGTCATCAACTTTTAATGGGAATCATCGACTAATGCTGTCTCTTTAATGCCTACCACTCCTTAGCTAACTAATGATGACCTTCTGAACACCATTTTTTTGCACTTTTGGTCTTCTTATTTTATGGTAATAGTCACCAATGAGGAAAGTCAATGAAAAAATATACTTCCACAGCAAAGATGAAGACATCTAGGCTGCGCTAATGTCGTTCACTCCCTTAAGGCACTACCGTACGAATATCGAATTTCTGACTGCCATGGCCTACTTTTCGTTTGCAAAGCCAAACACTAAGAACGATGAGTTGCGGACCCTGAGTCAGTGTATGGTAGGCTAAGAGTTAGGGTGTGTGCGCGTTGGTCTAGGATGAGCTCGTATAACACAAACACACAATACTATATTGTGCACGAGGCTAACTCCCATTTTATCCATGTAAAACTTTATACGAGCTCACCCCCGAGAAACCCTACATTCTACTGACGGTGTAGAATATCGTTATCAGCGACCTGATTGGTCCGAGCTTGATGGTAATACCACACTTTCTTGCCCTTGCAAGCCTTCGACAAGTTCGGCCTGGAAAGCCTGGAAGTGAACAAATTTCAATTTCGTGCAATGAGGCTCAAAAATTGGACATCACACGGAAAAAACGACTTAGTTGATTCAACCAACCAGCTTAGTGCTCTGAGCGCCAGAAGATAAATTAGTTGGATCAACTAGATAGTTAGTTGAGTCAACTACCCAAACCAATTTTTTAGTTAGCACAACTAATTGACTTAGTTGTGGTAACTAATAAATAAGCTTGGTTAGTTGACCCAACCATCTAGTTGATCCAACTAATTTCTCTTCTGGCGCTCAGAGCACTAAGCTGGTTGGTTGAAGCAAGTAAGTCGTTTTTTCCGTGCACAATCAGTAACTAATCAAATCAATAACTAAACCAAATAACCAAATCGTTCAACACGATCAATAACTAAACCAAATAAGTAAATAACCACATAACCAAATCGTTCAACATAATCAATAACTAAACCAACGAACCAACTCGCATTATTCGAAGTACAGGGAAGTACCAATCGTTGAGACAACCCATCCGAAAGTAAACAATTAAGTCCCGGCTTTCGTGAAACTTTATTGTCACATTTTCTCTGGGTCTGGTGAGGTTGGCGGTGTGGTGTAGAAATAGCAATACACTGCCGAGAATTGTCCAAATAATACCTGTTAGTCGTGGCATGTGCTACCAAGAAGTGAGTCTGGTGGTGGGTAACTGTACATTGTAAAGCGAATTAGTGAGACAGAGAGAAAGACGTGAAAAGGAAAGCACCTTCTGAAACCGAGGGTGTAAGTGAGCAAGAGAGGTACACCGGGGTACGTTCACTTATTAAATCTACCAACCTCAAATTCCTACCTCCAGGAGAAACGTGAGGGTGAGAGTGGAGGGCCAATGTAATTCGCGAGGGAAAGAGAGAGCACGGGAGAGAAACCGACCAGGCAAGAGCACCCCAGGGTGCGAGAGAGATGGGATTTTCCGTGGGGTGTCCCGGAGTTGGGGAATTGGGGCGTAGGTATAATATACAACTTCGGTACCACCAAATTCCCTCTTAAATACCCCGCCTAACTGGCTTACGGGTACGTTACCTCGCGGCACAACCAGAAGCAGCTCTGGCACACACGTATAACAAGTGAGTGCACAGCCATAACCATAGGGGGAAGCTACACTCCCGCTCAAAAGTTTGGAAACACCGGTCAATATTTCTTGCCGCACTAGAAGTTGCATAACTCCGTCAAAAAAAAATATAATCGAATTTTGAAAAAAAGCATTTTGACGGGAAGGAATTCAGCTTTATTTTGCTTTTTTAAAATATTTGTTATAATTTTTTTCGATACGCATTTTTGTATCTACCCGTTTTTCCGCCGTTTTTCGACCATCGCGAATTGGGCCCATAACTTAAGGATCTTTTTTTTTTTTTTAATCTACGGTACATTTGAAAAAGTCAGCAGACGCTCCATTTTTAATTTTTTGAAAATTTTCGTGCGATTTTTTTCGCAAAGTTATTTCACTTTTGGCTGAAAAATACAAATTTTGAAAGATGCGACAACTCAAAAACTATAGAATTTTAGAGAAAATGTCAAATATATAAAAAGTATACACGGAATCGCCTGGAATTATTTCAGAATTTTCCTATGAAATTTGTTTTTTATTTTTTGCGCTCGAAACAGCTGATTGTGACGTCCGAACAAAAAATTGTATCGGATTGAAATTTCCGTACTTCGTGATACAATAAAAATCTGAAAAAATTCAGCATCATTTGGCATGCTATGAACAACAATTACCAATAATAATATTGCCCAAAAGTCATTAACAAATTGTTTAAACTATTGTTGAAACAATTTATTAAGCAATGATGAACAATGATCAATAATTATTATTGATCATTGTTGTTTATAGCATGCCAAATGTTGCTTAATTTTTTCAGATTTTTATTTTATCACGAAGTACGAAAATTTCAATCCGATACAATTTTTTGCTGGGACGTCATCAGCTGTTCGAACAAAAATAGTAAAAAAAAAAATTTCATACGAAAATTCTGAAATAATTCCAGGCGATTTCATGTATACGTACGCTACCTTTTTCATACTTGACATTTTCTCTTAAACTCTATAGTTCTTGAGTTACGTTGCATCTTTCAAATTTTGTAATTTTTTAGTCAAAAGTGAAATAACTTTGCGAGAAAAAATCGTACAAAAATTTAAAAAAAACGAAAATGGAGCGTCTGCTGACCCTTTCAAATGTACCGTAGATAAAAAAGAAAAACAAATTCCTTGAGTTATGCGCCCAATTCGCGATGGTCGAAAAAAGGCCGAAAAACGGTCGCGTACAAAAATGCGTACCAGATCGAAAAAAATCAGAAAAAATATTTTTACAAAAAGAGAAATGAAACTGAATTCCTTCCCGTCAAAACACTTTTTTCAAAATTCGATTATCTTTTTTTTTGACGGAGTTATGCAACTTCTAGTGCGACAAGAAATATTAACTGGTGTTTCCAAATTTTTGAACGGGAGTGTACGCGCCCGAAGTCAGCTTTTATCCGGGTTTACGCTACTTTCGCAATTCCACGTATGGGTTTGGTGAAACCAGCCAAGCTACGAAGGGAGGTAGAAACTCTGACCGATATTGCACGGTAAATACTACTTCGATTCACCCTTGGTTATGAATAAATGTCCGTTACTGCACGCATGAGTTTCCCACGAGTGCATATTCTGCCAACTATAAAAAAAAACAGACCTAGACAATTGTAGCGCCCTTCTCGATTCTCTTCTGTTCAATGACGAAACTTCTCTCTACAACGAATTTTTATGACGTAAATGGCCGGTAATAAAAAAGTAATCGAATCTCCAGAGCAATGTATAATTTGAGTAGTGGAAGAATAAGGAACGCACTGAAATAATAAAGTTGGTCATCATTTATCTATCTTCCTTCTTTATGGCTTTCGCTCGTTTTACGGGTTGACGATCGTGCAGAATCTCGAATTTTCTCAAGAAAATGAAGACCTGCATGACCGTTCGACCCATTGAACGTCTAGACATGACATCCATGAATGGTCAAAGGAGTATTCTTTCAAATATCTGCACTGTTTGATATTGGGGTCATTCCATGTCAAATCGACCGATTGTTGGAATCGACCCCTTTCGATTTCGATGAAAATTGGTCAGAAGTTTTATTTTATTATAAAACGAAGTTCTACCAAATGAAAAAAATTTGAAATTTTTTTTCGAAAATTCAAAATTTCATCATTTTTTCAATACTTTAAATTTATTTTTTAAATATCTCGAAAATTATTATAGTTACGACAAAATCGTTCTGGGTTCGTCTTAAAGAGTATACTTTTGGCTACGAAAAAAAAAATATTCCAAAAGAAAATTTTCAAAAATCATGAATTTGGAGAATTTTGAATTTTCAAAAATCGTGAAAATCCACGACTGACAGTAAATTTTTGGTTCAATTTTTTTTTTAATAATACCTTTTACTGATCATAAAAAATCCTGAAATTTTCAGAATTGCGTTTCTGTTTTTTTCAAGAATATGAATTTTTGAATTTCCGTAAAAAAAAAATTTGTTTCATCTCTTAAGTTGAGTAATTATGTAATTTTGTAATTTTTAGCAATAAAAATTACATGATTGCTCAACTTTACCTAACTTAGAAGTAAAAAAAAAATTTTTTTTACAAAAATTAAAAAATCCGTATTTTTGAAGAAAAAAACGCAATTCTGAAAATTTCAGGATTTTTGAAGATCAATACAAGGTATTGTATAACAAGAAATTGAACCTAAAATTGAACGTCAATCGTTAAAAATTCAAAATTCTCCAAATTCATCATTTTTCGAAAAAAAATTTCAGAATATTTTTTTTTCGTAGCCTCAAGTATACTTTTTAAAACGAACCCAGAACGATTTTTTCGTAACTATAATAGTTTTCGAGATATTTAAAAGATGAACTTGAAAGCTGAAAAAATGGTGAAATTTTGTGATTTTGCAAAACATTCGAAAAAAAAAAATTTTCAATTTGTTTCCTTGGGTAGAACTTCGTTTTATGATAAAAGAAAACTGCTGACCAAATTTCATCGAAATTGAAAGGGGTCGATTCCAACTATAGATCGATTTGTCATGGAACGACCCATTGATAAAACCCTAGTGCCTACTTCTCTCAACCCTGCGCTACAGATAGTAAAGGATCCCTGGGTCCATCTCAGAATATTCGATACCAGAGAAAAAAGACTTGCGTCTCAACCAAAGAAGCGCAATATTGCGAGGAGGAACGACGGAGTAGAATACCCGGACGATGATGCAGGAGGGTTCCTCGTGGCTCTATGGCTTCTTCGATCTGACTATATACATGCTGCTTGGTGGATTTCTGGCATGGGTTGCTCGCTAGTTGGATGAAGAGAAGATAAAGATGGGGGAGAAGCCGCGAGTGAAGAGACAATACAGTCGGCGGCAGACGCAGCAAATTGCCCGTTAATAATCCCCCGCTACCCGACGTCGTCGTCGTCCTCGTCGTCGACGTCGACGACGACGACGTCCACGACTACGAGGGTTCGTGTAGTTCCTTGGGCATGTTTATACCGTTTCTGAACAAGCGATTCAGACGATGAGGCTTGAAAAGGGAATGAGAGCGTCGTTGGCAAGATAAAGGCGTCGAACAGGCGACTGAAAGGACAGGGGATGAAATATTTCTCACTGATCTGATGTAATCGCTGTGCAATGCAACCGTTCTTTTTCATCTACCCAGAAAAGAAAAATATTTTTTCGATCGCAGTTATAGCTGGCTTTTCGGTTGAAGACATGATGTTCTTCGGTTGAAAACATGATCTTCTTCGGTTGAATACATGGATGATGCTCTTCGGTTGAAGGCATGATGATGTTCTTCGGATGAAGACATGATGTTCTTCGGTTGAAGACATGATGTACTTCGGTTGAATACACGATGATGTTCTTTGGTTGAAGGCATGATGATGTTCTTCGGTTGAAGACATGATGTTCTTCGGTTGAAGACATGATGTTCTTCGGTTGAATACACGATGATGTTCTTTGGTTGAAGGCATGATGATGTTCTTCGGTTGAAGACATGATGTTCTTCGGTTGAAGACATGATGTTCTTCGGTTGAAGACGTGATGGTGTTCTTCGGTTGAAGACGTGATGATGTTCTTCGGTTAGAGACATGATGTTCTTCGGTTGAAGACATGATGTTCTTCGGTTGAAGACATGATGTTCTTCGGTTGGAGACATGATGTTCTTCGGTTGAAGACATGATGTTCTTCGGTTGAAGACATGATGTTCTTCGGTTGGAGACATGATGTTCTTCGGTTGAAGACATGATGTTCTTCGGTTGAAGACGTGATGATGTTCTTCGGTTGAAGACGCGATGATGTTCTTCAGTGGAAGACGTTATGATGTTCTTTGGTTAAAGACATGATGATGTTCTTCAGTTGAAGACGTTATGATGCTCTTCGGTTGAAGACATGATGTTCTTTGGTTGAAGACATGATGTTCTTTGGTTGAAGACATGATGTTCTTTGGTTGAAGACATGATGTTCTTCGATTGAAGACATGATGTTCTTCGGTTGAAGACATGATGTTTTTGGCATGCAATATGTCTGCGCCACTGAAGAATCTTCTAATGAGAGAGATCCGCGATGGAATTTAGATGGAGAACAAGAAAACGCGAATATATGGACAGATTATAAAGAGCCCACGAAACATTCGAAGAACAAGTAGCAAAGTGTTAACTCAGCTTCCAAGCTGTCACTCTCGATTTCAACACCCGACACTGCTGTACAGCATAACTGGGCAGAGGGAATCCAGAGAACGATTTAACTTCTACTCGGTATGCTTCGGAATTTAACCAAGTTCATTGTAAGACTGTGGATCTCACGTCAGCTGGAGAAGAATGGCTGAACTGTTGCAACCCCCATCTTATTTTACTTTTCGCTGATCCAGTTGACTCCAGCTACAAGTCACCCACAAGTGTATCCAAAGCTTTGGAATCTTAGCACGAGATGGGTTAAGTGCACCGGAAAGAGAAAGTACTCCGGAAACTGAACTAGCAACAGGAATGCGAACCTGTGATCTTCAAGGAGAATGGTCGGCACTACCTAGCATCTGCTTAGCCAGTGTCCACCCCTGATCCTGGCGACTCTCTGACACTCGAATCCGTCAGTCTGGCTCCAATCGATACGCGTTCATCCACAGCAAAAAAGAAACTTTTTTTTTGTGCAGATTCAGCAAGATCAAAAGAGCAGAAGTTGAAACGTGAAATTCTATTTCTTTCGTATATCCAAAGCACGTTCTCACGTATCTTTCATTGAAATACGTATTCCTCTCTTTCACCGGTGAAACATTGACGGCTTTGGCAATTCATGGCTGAACAAGCATCCATCGGGATGACGCTAATTTGATTTTCAGTGCTTCCCCAAAGAGCAGCCTTTGACTGACGCTTTTGGACGCTCTGCTACGAAACGCTAGGGCGTTGGTTAAATTCACCCATGTCCAACGCAGTGAATTACCGGAAAACTCTTCGAGTGTGGACTGGACACGAGTGAACCAGAGACCAAAATACCATTGGATTTGAACGGAACGGATGCAAAATTATTTTTTCAGAATTCTCTTCAGGATGCTCCCATAAGTTAACCAATATTATTGGCAAGCAGGGTAGCAAAATTTGTAATGTAAAAGTAATGCATTATTCACTATTTTTAGAATATGTAATAGAAAAAATTTCCATTACGTATTAAAATGTAATGTGTAATGAAACAAATTTTCATTACCCATTACATTGTAGTGTGTAATGAAAAAAAAAACCATTCCTCATTACAGTGTAGTGTGTAATGAAAAACATTTTCATTACCCATTATAATGTAGTGTATAATAGTAAAAATGTGCATTACCCATTAAAATGTAGTGTGTAATAAGCAAAATTTTCATTGCCTATTACAATGTAGTGTGTAATGGAAAAATTTGCATTGCCCATTACAATGTAGTGTGTAATGGAAAAAATTTACATTACCCATTAGAAAGTGGTGTGTAATGAAAAAGGAAATCCATTACCCATTACAATGTAGTGTGTAATGGAAAAAATTTTCATTACTCATTATAATGTAGTGTGTAATGAAAGAAAATTTCATGACCCATTACAATGTAGTGTGTAATAGAAAAAAATTCCATTACCCATTACAATGTAATGTGTACTAGGCAAAACTTTGATTGCAATTTTGGAAATGGAAAAATATAGATGAATAAATTATTGCAATTTCGCATAACATTTTTTTTGACTTCGGACTTAAAATTTAAGATACCTAAAAATCTAAAAATCTAAGTCCTAATTCCATAAAATGTAATGCAAAATTGCAATAATTTATTCATCTACATTTTTCCATTCCCAAAATTGCAATCAAAGTTTTGTCCATTACACATTACATTGCAATGGGTTATGGAAATTTTTTCTATCACACACTACATTGCAATGGGTCATGAAATTTTCTTCCATTACACACTACATTATAATGAGTGATGAAAAATTTTTGCATTACACACTACATTGTAATGGGTAATGCCATTTTTTTCCATTATACACTACATTTTAATGGGTAATGCAAATTTTTCCCATTAGACATTACATTGTATTGGGTAATGAAAATTTTTCCATTACATACTACATTTTAATGGGTAATGGACATTTTTTCCATTACACACTACATTATAATGAGTAATGAAAATTTTTTCCATTACACACTACATTGTAATGGGTAATGGATTTTCTTTTTCATTACACACCACTTTCTAATGGGTAATGTAAATTTTTTCCATTACACACTACATTGTAATGGGCAATGCAAATTTTTCCATTACACACTACATTTTAATGGGTAATGGAAATTTTTTCCGTTACACACTACATTGTATTGAGTAATGAAAATGGCAATGCATTACAAAAAGTAATGCATTACTTGCAACCCTGTTGGCAAGATGTCTTGTGATCTTGAGAGGTCTTCCTTACAAAGCCGAATTCCCCCGGTCCATTATTATTTCTACCGTAGCGAAGGTTACCAATGGACTTACGAATCTTACCTTCGAAAACCTCTCTTGCTCATGTCGTCCGCAAACCCTCTTCCATTGATCTCTCTTCTTATTCTCATGTCCCTCTCGTTTCTCCGGTACTCGTTAGAAGTGAAAGAAGGTTGAGATTTTTTTGCAAGAGTCCAACATGGGACTCGGTTGACCGAGTCATGAAACCGGGAAAGCAAAGTCACGTTTTCCAACCACGGACCTGGACGATTGCCCTTTCCTTTGAGGCGTACTTCAGTTTGCCTTCTTCCACCCTCTCACACTCAACGTCACGCACTCCACCACTACTTCTGTACCCATATTTTTCTTCCATACACTTTTGTATGTATCTGCAGAGCTCACAGACTCGTTTCTCGTTTTATATAACCACGACCTCTCTCTTATCTCGCTTCCATTCACGGTGGAGAATACTTTTTTCTTCTGCTTTCTCTATCTGCATCTCTCGTGTGACGTCATTTACCAAGGTCTACAGAGCTTTTTATCTTTTAACCCTCGCTGGACCTATTTCGTTCATATTTCTGTGTAAACCAGCTCTTTGTAACGTCCGGAAATACGAATGCCCCATCCTCGTCTACATTTCATTCCAGTCCTCTTTTTATCTCTGACTCTCTCTCTCTCTCTCTCTCTCTCTCTCCCTTCCCTTTTACTCTTTATTCTTGTCAAAAGTGACCCCTCTTGTGACCTTTGGTTACTCACGCTTAGCAGCGGAAAATTTCATGGGGGAACTAACCCATCGATTGAGGATTTGCTTTATACATTTTGCGAAGAAACGAAGACATCTGATTAATGGAAAACATCACTAAAAACTTTTTTTTTTCAACTGGTTTTTCCTCATTATCAGCTCCACCTGCTCCCAATTTTTTCAGCCTTCATAATACAGGGTTGCAAGTAATGCATTACTTTTTGTAATGCATTGCCATTTTCATTATCCATTACAATTCAGTGTGTAGTGGAAAAAAATTTCATTGCCCATTACAATGTAGTGTGTAATAAAAAAAATCTCCATTACTCATTACAATGTAGTGTGTAATCGAAAAAAATTTCATTGCCCATTACAATGTAGTGTATAATGGAAAAAGTAGCTATTACCCTTTACAACGTAGTGTGTAATAAAAAATCCATTACCCATTACAATGCGGTGTGTAATGGACAAAAATTTCATTACCCATTTCAATGTAGTGTGCAATGGAAAAAAAATCCATTACCCATTAAAATGTAGTGTGCAATGGTAAAAAAATTCCATTACCCATTACAATGTAGTGTATGATGAAAAAAAAATCCATTACTAATTACAATGTAGTATGTAATAGAAAAAAATTTCATGACTCATTACAATGTAGTGTGTGATAAAAAAAATGTCCATTACCCATTGCAATGTAATGTGTAATGGACAAAACTTTGATTGCAATTTTGGGAATGAAAAAATATAGATGAATAAATTATTGCAATTTCGCATTACATTTTAATGACTTAGATACCTTAAATTCTAAAAAGCATCTATATGCATACAAAAAGCTGAACGTGGAACTGCACTTCTAAATATACTTTTTTTCAGCGTTTGCTTTGGCCAATATCCTTTGCTCAAAGTGATTTTCTGTGAGCCTATTGAATTTAGGAGCGTTCATCTTCGTTGCGTAGCCGTTCCACCGGGGCAAACGATGTCAGTGACGTATTATATCATCGTTCAACTTTTTGTATGCATATAGATGCTTTTTAGAATTTAACGTACCTAAGTCATTAAAATGTAATTCTAAATTGCAATAATTTATTCGTGTATATTTTGGCATTCACAAAATTGCATTCAGTTTTGTCCATTACACATTACATTGCAATAGGTAATGGAAATTTTTTCTATTACACACTACATTATAATGAGTAATAAAAAATTTGCACATTACACGCTACATTGTAATGGGTAATGAAAATGTTTTCCATTACACACTACATTGTCATGGGTAATGAATTTTTTTTCATTACACACTACATTCTAAACAGTAATGTAAATTTTTTGCATTACACACTACATTGTAATGGGTAATGCAAATTTTTTCCATTAAAATGCATTTTAATAGGTACTGCAATTTTTTTCCATTACACACTATATTGTAATGGGTAATGAAATTATTTTCCATTACATACTACATTGTAATGGGTATTAGAAATTTTTTCCATTGAACATTCTAAAAGCAATGAATAATGCATTACTTTTACATTACAAATTTCGCAACCCTGTCACTGTTATAACAAAAAATAATAGTTAACCTTCGAGTAACCTTTCATTCGAGTTTCTCCAGTTCGTGGAACTTCAGGCATTAGAACTTAGCTTTCGGGGATGGGAAAAACTCTTAATTTGCATCTTGGGCCCTTCTTCAATTGTCAATGCTCCATCGAAAAATCAGCATTAATCAGAAAGTCAGAATTTAAGGAGAGAAAGATGCAAAACGTCTTATCAACCTGAAAGAGGATCGTCTCCAATTCAAAGAGCCTTCGACATTGTTATCTGACGATAACTGCGACTTTGCTCGGTGCTTTTCCGGTGCTGATCAGACAGCAACCCTCGATAAAACTCGACGTTTGAATGCGGCGATACCGGAGATTATTGTCGTCACGGATATTCCGTATAGTCAACGCGGAGAGAACAAGTAATAGGAAATTTGCGTCAGGGTCGTTAACGACCCTCTCGTCGTATAATACATTCACCCAGACAACTCTCTTCGAAGAGCCGGGAATGATTCTGCTCAACGAATTTAGCGAGGTATGTGTGGCAAATCGCAAAACGTCTCGTCATCAAGTCCTCGAGACTATTGGGAAAGACACCACGATTCCCCCAAAGTGGATACAGCCCATTAGTGATCAGACGCGCAATTTGAATTCTTCGTACATAAGAATTTTCAATACAAACTCAACCTACTCCTCATCGTCATGAATTTTAACCAAAACGTTTCTCACGACTAACCCTAATCCTCATTCCTCCATTTTGTAGAATTTTTCCTGTCAATCATTATTGGTGAAAAAAAAAATCAATGAAAAAATATACTGCCAAAAATTTTTTTTTTCAAAATCCTAGACCAGAATACCTCTTTAAAGTTACGCCCCAACGTTGATGCGTCACTAAAATCGTTATAACTCCGTAAATTATTTGAATTTGAAAATTTTCTTTCGAGGATATATTCTTAAAGGTCGGAACTTTGAGAATATGCAAAAAAAATAGATTTTTTCAAAATTCTAGACCAGAATTCTCGTTTAAGCGGATGCGGATTAAAGCGAGAGGTAAGATAAGAAATAAAGATAAAATGGCGAAAAAGTTTAGTTTTGTTGGGTAAAATAATGATCGTGAAAAAAAGCATCAAGTATCACGAAGCAAAGATCCACGACAAGTTTATGGAGAAATAATTGGAGTACAATGGCTGTTTACAGTTTGTTCATCATAAATTGTTAGGAGTTATGTCAGTTAAGTCAGAATAACGATTGTTTCTTTCGCGAACTACCGAAGCTAGCTTTTTCCTCTTTTAGCATGAGGGAGAGGAAATGCGAAGAACATTCCAATGATTTATGTGTTGGGAACAGATGTTAAAAGCAGTTTTCCAACAAACAAAAAACTTGAAAAGGTTCAGACGAAAACGATTTTTTATTCTGCAATAGTTGTTATCCGAGTTGTCAACTAATAAGAATTGTTTATATTTACGTAATTTGTTATTTATTTTAGTTAGAAAATAACTATTTTAGAGATTTGTAGTTATGTGGTGTGGTTCAGTGATTATACACTAGTGGAAAAAATTAAGGGATGCAAGTGTGACAAAAAAATATTCAAAATTTGTTTTGAAATTTGTTTGCAATTTTTTTTTCAAAAAAATCAAGGATTATGTTTATTGCCTAATCATTATTAAAAGGAATTTTTTCTGAGCTTCTTCCACATTTTTATCGCAAACAGCGTTTAAATTTATGGACAAAAAAATCGACATTTTCAAAAAAAAATCGAAAATTCTTCAAAAAAAATGTTTTCCGTACATTTAAACGCTGTTTGCGATAAAAATGTGTAAAAAAAAATTGTTCACTTTAATAATGATTATGACGTTTAGGGTCAGAAACATGATCCTTTAATTTTTTTCAAAAATTTGATTGCTTGAAACAAAAAAACCGTTCGATAGATAAAATTGGAAGTTTCCAGGGACTTTGTGGGTATATTGAGCTGTAAAAGCCACGCTCAACATTAGTCGTTTTGTCAATATTTTTAATTTAGCCGTTGATTTTCTAAGAAACCATAAATAGCCCTTTTTCTCCTTTTTTTTCAAATTCATGGCAAAGTTGGAAAAAATTTTTTTTTTTCAAAAAATCATCGTCAATCCTTGTAGAGCATTAACTCAAGTTTGTCAAACGCCCCTTCTGATTTCTGTGCGATGATTCGTTGCTGAGATATCAATGGTCAAACACGAAAGGATTTTTTTTCATTAAAAATCCGATATCTCAGCGAAAAATGGTCGCAGCGAGGTTTAAAAAAAAGCAAATTGAAGCTAAATAAACAAGCTATTCGAGCCATGTAATGGTTTTACTGGAATTTTTTTTTCCAAGTAATTGCAGCCAAAAAAAAAGTGATACAAATTTGCCACATTTTTTTTTCTCCATGCATTTGATTTTTTTTTTAAATTCAAGACGCGGGCTTAATTGTAATCTTGAATATTTCTTGATACGAAGATCAGGAATTAGATTAGACTCGCGGCTAGATTTTCTTCAACATTGCAATTTTTCTTCGGACAAACGCGGAAATCAAATACAACGTGTGCGAACTGTTGGAAAATAAATGAGAATGTCCACGATTCGTACGAGGGGCGAAAATGAAATAAGAATTTTTTTTTTCTTGGCAGAGGATGTTTCACGTAGCAAAGAGGGAAAGTAGTCGGGACTCTTGACTAGATTTTCGCTGACGCCCCTCCTCGAGAATTTGCAATTTTTGTTCCATCTCTGAAACAGTGAGCAATGGGGGCGCGAGTAAATAAGGGCCCGAATGTTTCAGCATGGAAGATGTGTGCATGTGAAAAAAAAAATCCGAGATGAAAAGTCGCACGCACGAAAATGAACGGTGAAAAGCACACGAGCTGAGGTGAGGGAAGGAAAAAAAACGATTGCAAGATTGGAGTGAGTAACGAGAGTGGGACCAGTGTCTGGGACAAGGATGTGTGTGGAATGAGAGAAAGTAAATGGAAAAAAAAAGGGCGAGAAAAAGAGAGAAGAAAGCTCTCGACGATGCCGAGTTGAATGAGCTTTTGCCTCGCAGCTTTCTCTCTCTCGCTGTCTCTGCTTTACTCAAGCTCAGTCAATATCTCCATATGAAGCCACGATGCCTCTCTTTATTCCTCTTTTGCTTTCATCCCTCCTTCTCGTCCGTTTCGAGAGGGCCAAAAAAAACGTTATGAATCGTAACTGCGCATGAATGCTTGAAGAGACGCCGAGAAAGCTCGTGGCGTTGAACGCAGACACACACACACACACACACAAAGATATTTGGCAGTATACGTTGGATGCATTGACGACAAAGTTCGAAGAGCACTGTCACACATTGAGGGAGAAATCGTTCGCAAAATGTTGGTAAACTGCGGCCACGACGTTCCGGAAATTAAGATCTTCTCTGTGACGTTTTAGCCTCGACGCTGCGAGCTTTCCTTCACACCCAACGCGATATTCTCTCCTATTGTTGATAAAATATCCTGACGTTTGTTCCCTCCACGATACAGTCAATTCTCCAGATAATATCGCTTCTGAGCTTCTCTCTTTTTTCGTATCCGTCGCTCATCCAATCGATACGAATATCGGATATTCCACGTCAACCCAACCAACCCCACTCGATTTCGTTTCATGACTTTATCGAATATTGCACCAAGGCTTATAAGAGATTTAATAGTACATTATTTAATAGTACATTACGATATTTTATATCACGAGGTGCAATGTGGACGTTTTCACGTCCGCTTGCGGACGTAAAAGCGTCCATTATTGTACTGAGTGATATAAAGTTTATTTATTCGTTCATCTCTTTCTCCATTCATGGATTTGTGTATTTAATTGTTTAATGATTTACCACGTATTTAACGCCCTCATCACTTTGTATCAAAATTGTTTTTTTACTATTGTATCACAATTATGTTTTTTTACTACTGTATCAAAATGATGTTTTTTTACTACTGTATCAAAATTATGTTTTTTTACTATTGTATCAAAATTAAAAACTCTGAAAAAAGAGTTGAAAAACGCCTTTTTTGTTCAGACAGTCGTCATTTTGCGAAATATTTTTTCCATTTTGTCTGAGATAGGGACTATAACGACATTCTTACTAATTAAAATAATGCGAATAATTTTTTTTAACGCTTAAACCGATCGATTTCGATGAAGAAGTTATGTTGTTCTATCATATATTCAACTTAATCATAATATTTTTGTATAACTCACTACTGAAGTAACGAAAATTTTAATAAAACATAACTTCTAAAAGAAAGTTTCATTACCAACCTCTTAATGGAATGTAAAATTTAAAATATTTGTTTAGACATTATGAAAATACATCGTTAGAAAAATTAACAAATAAATGAAATCCGCTGATTATTAGTCAAGTGTAATTGAGTTTTTCAAAAGTTATACTTTTTTATTTATCTGCAATATATTTCTTCCAAATGTTGAAAAAATGTTAACGACATAAAAAAAGTCAATCGTTATCTTTGGTTTCTCTTTCTCAGTTTTAACAATTATTGAAGGGTAAATAAGAAATGATTTTTTATTATTATTGATCGATGACTGTTTTGTTTTGCATTTTTTCTCTCTCGATTTTTTTTGTCTTTATTGTCAAAATATTAATAACCAGAATACCGCCTTAAGGGGGGAAACCCTTATAAATGGTCGAAGGTGACGAGGAATTTCGGGATTTTTTTCCAACGTAACTACTGGAACAATCGTTTCCAACTTTGGAGGCTAATTCATTGTACATTCGAAGACTTGAAAAACATTTTTTTAAGGTACCAGAGATTTTGATTAACTTCAAAACGCGATTTACCCGAAACTACATTTTCGCAATTTACGGCAGCGATAAAAAAAAACTATTCATCCGATTCATTTCAACCAAATATTTTTAGGCACATCATTGCAAACCCTCGTAGATAAACCTCCATTTTCGAAAAAAAAACTAATTTAACAATCATTTTTCGCATAAAAATGTTCGGTGAAAATTCGATGTTTTTTATCTGAGTGCCGCCATTATTACAATATTCAACTTTTGAAACTTTTTCTTGGTTTATCGACAGCGTACTTTCATACAGAATGTAAGGGTTTCTGATTTTTTTGTTTCGGATGAAAAACAAAAAAACTACAGCTGCCCCAATTCGACATCGCGGAAAAAATTCGTTCAGCAACGATTGGTTGCAGGCTGCTGATGAATACTTATTTTCGATTTAAAAAAATGTTTTTCAAATCTTCGAATGTACAATAAAATAGCCTCCAAAGTTGAAAACGATTGGTCCGGTAGTTGCATTGGAAAAAACTCCCGAAATTCCTCGTCATCTTCGACCATTTATATGGGTTTCCCCCCCCCCCCCCCCCTTAATCGTCAGTTTCTCTTATGGGCAAAAGCGACGGCGACGCCGGATGGACTCGTTAAAACTCGAGTATTGATGAAACACCCTCTCCGACTATTCCCACCGACAAAGAAAACACCACTTCCATTATTCCTTCGCACAGACATCAGGAATTATTCTCGAACGTTTGTACAGTAGATATGACGTGGTAGGCAGAAAGTCGAAAAAAGTGAAAGAGGGTGCCCTATTATTTCGTTTGTCAGAGCCGGAGCGTTTCAACCCCGATACACTTCCAGCTTTGGTAATAGCTTTTGTCCCTCTTACATTCTTTTTCGTATATCCGTGTACTTGTGGGGTAAACTTTTGTCCCGTATCTCTCGACAACGCTATCTCCGTATCTCCAGCTCAGGTTGGAAATCTCTATTCCAAGCTCCGTCTATCGTTTTTCAATCGAATTTTTTTTTCCCAGCCCGCCTTAATCGGGTAACGAATGATACACAAGCCGGTAACTCCAATAATTGGTGCTTATCCCCTGTCTCACCAGCTTCGCACTCCTCTTTTTTCCTTCCTCTCGGTCTCTCATTATGTCCTCTCTCACTTAACTTCTGGGATCTTTGACGAGTTCTCATTCTTTCCATCGTCCACAAGTTTATCTTCTTTATCCCGTTAACTCTGAGAACTCTTGTTCGAGATTTGTTCGAATTAGTTTTGAATGAAAAAATAAATATCTTTAGTCGTCAACAGACGGTTATGATTAATTGGCTGCAGGGTTGCAAATAATGAATTACTTTTTTTAATGCATTTACATTTTCAATAACCATTAACTCTCATTGATTAATTGAAATAATTACCATTAACCATTTAATGTTACTGGTTAATTGCTAATGGAAATTATTTCTATTAATATATCGCGTTACAGCTGCCATAAGGGCGTATGCCAGCCAAAGGTAGGGCTGGAAAGCCATAAGGGCGTATCGAAATTTTTTTTTTTTCAGGAATCGATGTAATTATGACCGAAAAGTATAGAACCGATGAAAAAAAAATTTTCCCAATTTTTTTTTTCTATACGTTCTATACGTTCTATACATTTCTATACGTTCTATACGTTTCGGTCATAATTACGTTGACTTGAAATTTCGCTATTTTCAGGTTTTTGAAAATAGGCCCAAAATTGAGCAAAACAGTTTTTTATCGAAATTAATGAAAATTTTGATTTTTTGAAAAAACTATTGATAGATTCGTGTTTAGGGGGCAAAAATACATCGATGTGAGGCCCGAAAAACAAAAATAATTTTTTTTTTTTTTTGCATTTTGGCCAAAATTCAATCGGTTCACTAAAATGGCTGCAATTTATTTTCTAGATAGAATTGCGGCTTGAGCATGAGCTCATTCTCTTCGTAATCGCTCACGCTTCAAAATCCCGTTTGGTTCATCCCATTACGATCATTTTTCGATTTTTGGCAGATTTTTAAAGTTCAACAATAGATTTTTGTAAATTTGTTAAGGTATACCCCTTTCCATTTCTTTCGGCGATTTTCAAACTGCTCTCATTTCTACAAAAAATTAGTTATCGGGATGAACTTAGCGGCATTCTCTAAGTTTGGTCACAAGCTTTGCGTACGAAAAACAAATTTTGAAATCGGTTGAACCAAAGTGAAGTTATGAGCACTTGAAATTTCGCTATTTTCAGGTTTTTGAAAATAGGCCCAAAATTGAGCAAAACAGTTTTTTATCGAAATTCATGAAAATTTTGATTTTTTGAAAAAACTATTGATAGATTCGTGTTTAGGGGGCAAAAATACATCGATATGAGGCCCGAAAAACAAAAATAATTTTTTTATTTTTGCATTTCGGCCAAAATTCAATCGGTTCACTAAAATGGCTGCAATTTATTTTCTAGATAGAATTGCGGCTTGAGCATGAGCTTATTCTCTTCGTAATCGTTCACGCTTCAAAATCCCGTTTGGTTCATCCCATTACGATCATTTTTCGATTTTTTGCAGATTTTTAAAGTTCAACAATAGATTTTTGTAAATTTTTTAAGGTATACGCCTTTCCATTTTTTTCGGCGATTTTCAAACTGCTCTCATTTCTACAAAAAATTAGTTATCGGGATGAACTTAACGGCATTCTCTAAGTTTGGTCAGAAGCTTTGCGTACGAAAAACAAATTTTGAAATCGGTTGAACCAAAGTGAAGTTATGAGCACTTGAAATTTCGCCATTTTCAGGTTTTTGAAAATAGGCCCAAAATTGAGCAAAACAGTTTTTTATCGAAATTCATGAAAATTTTGATTTTTTGAAAAAACTATTGATAGATTCGTGATAAGGGGGCAAAAATACATCGATATGAGGCCCGAAAAACAAAAATATTTTCTAGATAGAATTGCGGCTTGAGCAAGAGCTTATTCTCTTCGTAATCGTTCACGCTTAAAAATCCCGTTTGGGAAATTGGGAAATTTTTTTTTTCATCGGTTCTATACTTTTCGGTCATAATTACGTCGATTCCTGAAAAAAAAAAATTCAATACGCCCTTATGGCTCCCGGATGCCATAAGGGCGTAAAAGAGGTGATACGCCCTTATGGCAGCTGTAACGCGATATAAGAGTTAATGTTTAATTAAAATAATTTCCCTTAACCATTTAATGTTATTGGTTAATGAAAATCATTACAATTAACCATAATGGTTAACGAAAATGATTTCCATTAACCATTAAATGTTAATGGCTAATGGAAATTATTTCCATTAATATATAAGAGATAATGTTTAATGAACATTATCTCCATTAACCATTTAATGTTAATAGTTAATGAAAATTATTACAATTAACCATAATGCTAATGGTTAACGAAAATGATTTTCATTAACCATCAACACGTAATGGTTAATGGAGATAATTTTCATTAACCATTAACTCTTATTGATAATTGAAAATAACTTCCGTTAACCATTAACATTTATTGATTAATGGCAATTATTTCCATTAATCATTCAATGTTATTGGTTAATGGAAATTATTTTTATTAACCATTAACATTTAATGGTTAATGGAAATAATTTCCATTGGCCATTAAAAAAGTAATGATTAATGCATTAATTTTTCATTGAAAATTTCGCAACCCCGATTGGCTTTCATAATCAGCTGACTCTGTTACAATCATATATTTTGATATAAACAAATCTAGATTAGACCCATTAAAGTAAACGTAACTCAAATTTGTATGTCCAATATCCAAGCCAGACTTCCTATTGAAGCTTCATTACACTCCCGATATTCCAATACGATGTGAATGTTGTCTCGTTGACGATAAAAATTGAATCGATAGAGCAATCATCTCGAAAATCAATATAGTTGGTCCGGGGTGGTTATTATAGTTCGTGGTCGCAGCGAAATAGCACTTTTCTTGCTCCATATAGAAGAGAGCTTTTCTTGGTCGTTGTGTGTGCGGCCGGAGGTATCTTTATTCCCACGATGATATCGGCGCATCTTCCGATAACGAGAAAGAGACGGGGGTGAGGAAGGGAGGAGGGAATAAAAAGGGCAAAAAAGAGGCCAACGAGGACCTACTACCCATAATAATAATAATAATAATAATAATCATAACAATGATAATGCTGAATCGAGGATATAAGTTATCCGACGGTTCGAAAATCTTCACTCTTTTCCTCTTCTCGCTTTTCCTTCCCTAACCATTTTACCCTCTCTCTCTCTCTCTCTCTCTCTCTCTCTCTCTCTCTCTCTCTCCCTCCCCCTCTGTCTCACTCGCGTCTCAGCTATCCAAAAGATGGAACTTGACAACAACAAACGGCTCGAGGGCCGGTACTCCAGTTAAGTTTTAAGTGGAAACTTTAGCTTAACTCTCTGGGGAAAGAGCCCGTGACATTTTCATGGTTAGAGGAGAAGGCTGTGCACATCAAAGGCTATACACTTACACATACATATATATATACCTTTCTTACCTTTTTCTCTCACTTTAACTCTCTTCTTTCTTATGCAACTCTCACTTTGGGCCCTTGCCGTACTTTGCAACATTTTCTCCAAGACGAATGGCCCTCCTATTTCCCTCTCTTTGTTCTTTTCCATCTCGCGCAAAATTTTCTTCTTTTGAATTCCAATTATCCGAATGACGTTCACCGCCGAAACTACCCTTCATCTTCCGCCAACAAACTCATTTAGTAACCAAAGGAGAATGCACTTGAAAGCAAAAGTGAGATGGTTAGGAAGGTTAGGTTACCTCGAAGGTTACCTTTTTCCTCCCTGGCAAATTCTCCTGAACAATCTCTTTTTTTTTGGCCTCCTGACTGCGTATAACCCCTTAATAATCACTATAATGTACGTGCATTCGTGATGTATCCATAATACACAGTTAACTAAGACTTTGCAGACGCGACACCTGTTTCCTGTGCACACTTCTGGCACTGACGCAGACCGAATCCGTTTGTTGCAACGGCATCATACGTTACAGGGGTGTTATATACGACAAACCTACAGCCTGAAGAGAAGGGTTACTTGTTGTAGCTTCTTGGGGTTGGAGGAAGGGTGCCTTCTGGTGCACCTAACGTGTCTAGCCTCTACCTCCATATGGGTCATTCCAAGTCAAATCGACCGAGAGTTGGAATCGACCCCTTTTAATTTCGATGAAATTTGGTCAGAAATTTTCGTTTTTAATAAAACGAATCTACCAAAGGAAAAAGATTTATTTTTCGAAAGTTCTGCAACATTCAAAATTTCACAATTTTTCAAATCTTTCAAGTTTATTTTTTAAATATCTCGACAACTATTATAGTTACGAATAATCGTTTTAAATTCATCTCAAAGACCATACATAAGGCTACGAAATTTTTTTTTTCAAAAATGATGAATTTGGAGAATTATGAGTTTTCTAAAATCGTGCAAATCCAAGTTCCGTATTGAATTTGTTAGTCAATTTTTTTCGTATGATACCATGTACTGATCTTGAAAGATTCTGAAATTTTCGGAAAGGTGAATTGGATTTTTGAATTTATAAAAATCGTGTAAATCCACGATCAACATTAAATTTTTGGTTGAATTTTTTTTTATATATATAACCTTGTACTGATATTGGAAGATCCCGAAATTTTCAGGATGGTGTTTTTTCGTTTAAAAAATATAAATTTTTGAATTTTGGTCAAAAAAAAATTTTTGTTTACCAAAATACTGTTACTTTTACTTTTTTTCCTGCTCAAAACTACAAAATTACATAATTGCTTTACTTTACTTAACTGGGAGGTAAAAAAAAAATTTTTTTTTACCAAAATTCAAAAATTTATATTTTTGAAACAAAAAAATACCATCCTGAAAATTTCAAGATCTTTTAAAATCAGTACAAGATATTACATACAAAAAAAGGAACCCAAAATTTAATACGAGCCTTGGATTTTCACGATTTTTAAAAATTCAAAATTCTCCAAATTCATCATTTAAAAAAAAAATTCGGAATATTTTTTTTTAGCCACAAGTATACTCTTTGAGATGAATTCAGAACGATTTTTCGTAACAATAATAGTTTCGGAGATATTTAAAAAATAAACTGGAAAGATTTGAAGAATTGTAAAATTTTGAGTCTTGCATAACTTTCGAAAAAAAAAAATTTTAATTTTTTTTCTTTGGCAGAACTTCGTTTTGGCAGAACTCTTTTTATTTGGCAGAACGTTTCATTAAAAACGAAAACTCCTGACCAAATTTCATCGAAATTGAAAGGAGTCGATTCCAACTCTTGGTCGATTTGACATGCGGAATGACCCATATACATGAGGAATTCCTAGCTAAACTAGCTTGTGTTTAAACCTGGCACCTCTTAAAAATATTGTCCTCAATTTTTTCCACGGTTAAACTCTCAAAAACACTCTGAATTTTTCGATGGACCAACTATACCATTTCGATAGACCTTTAACTAGACACGATCTTGCCGTTCAGTCCAGGATCGTACTTCCAAGTCGAGCAAAACAACCTGAGTGATTAGTGCAGAGATATAGTTGATGAAGAGCAATGGACAAGATGAATACATTCCCCACACTGAATCCTAATTTAGAAATTTTCTTTTCGAGGATATATTGTTGAAGGTCCGAACTAGACCTGAATACAATTGACAACTAACGGACAAAATAATGCCAAAGGATTGTAAGATGTTCTTCTGGAGAGATCATTAATTTCGGTTTATCTCGGTAGGCGAATATTCCGATCAGATAGTCATGCTTTAGGCGAGAAATTGAAACGCTATCTCTCGGGAGACCCGATGATCTATGTATATTAGGGTGGTCCTTATTTAGGCTATGTTGTTTTTTCTGTTGACGATAGTGCTAAATCGTTTTGAAATAAATAAATGAAAATGCATACCAAATTTCAGCTCGATATCTCAATTTTAACCTGGCCCCCACGGCAGTCGAAGTTTTAAAGGGGAAATACGTGTATTTTATACGGTCAATGATTTTTACATTCGTTAATATTGATTTAAAAATTTGAAACTTGGCACATATATTGCTCATAGTATAAGGTATATTTGTAGTATTTTATCAGATTTTTCATCCTCGATTTTCCACATATCCTCCCGCTAAAAAGTTTGGACACATTTGTCGAATTTCGCACCACACTAAAAGTTTGATTGCGGAGTCAATAATGAAGATAGCTATATTTTCCAAGCGGCGTTTGAAAGAGGACATATCAACCTTCATTTTGCTTTTTTAGAAATTTCTCTACGATTTTTTTTGAGCCCGGTACGCACTTTTGAACATGGTCATTGGCCCGGTACGCATTTTTGAACATGGCCATTTGCCATGTTCAAAAGTGCGTACCGGGCTCAAAAAAAAACGCAGAGGAATTTCTAAAAAAGCAAAATGAAGGTTAATATGCCCTCTTTCAAAAGCTACTTGGAAAATTTAGCTATCTTCATTATTGATTTCGCAATCAAACTTTTAGTGTGGTGCGAAATTCGACAAATGTGTCCAAACTTTTTAGCGGGAGGGTACGTCGAAAATCGAAGATAAAAAATCTGATAAAATACTACAAATGTACCTTATACTATGAGCAATATATGTGCCAAGTTTCAAATTTTTTAATCAATATTAACTAAGTTGAAAAAATGTTAAAATCATTGACCGTATAAAATACACGTATTTCCCCTTTAAAACTTTGACTGCCGTGGGGGCCAGGTTAAAATTGAGATATCGAGCTGAAATTTGGTATGAGCTTCTATTTATTCATTTAAAACCGATTTAGCACTATCGTCAAAAGGAAAAACAACATAGCCTAAATAAGGACCACCCTAATGTATATGTACGAGAGGAGCCCGTGTTACCTCGACGGTTTATTCGTCTCGAATTTCGATCAAAATCTCCTTTCCGTCCTCCAAGGCCCCGTCTCATCCCTTCGTAACTGTATAGCGCTCCATGCCAGGTGTGACTCCTTCGAACGTTTCGTCCCGGATCAGTGGGTAATGTCTGTAGCAAATCCCTCAAAAAGATATATGAGGGTTGCTCCGGGGTGTAATCGCAAGATCGTCCATTCCCCAGGCGCAAAATCGAACCTCGCTATTATTTGTTTACGCACGTTCCCTCAAAGCACACAACCTTTCGTCCCTACTCTTTCATTCCCTCGCCGAACGACTGAATCAATAAGGTATCAGACATGGCGCAGAAAAAGACGTCTCTTTGTTAGGTTAAAGAGTCAATTGTATTTTCCAGAGCTTGATCATCGTGGTAAAGATTGCTTTCGCTCTTTGTTCGCTTGAATAATTTGATTTCAATTTGAAATGTGACCTAACCTAATGCAACTACCTAAATTAACGCAGTAGAAGGATTGTTGTTCAAAGGAATTACGATAACAGACCAGAGTTGTAAATAATGCATTATTTTGATAATGCACTAATGTATTCGTTACCCATTACACTGCATAATGTGAAATGGACGAGTGTAACATTACAAAATACAAAAGTAATGTGTAATGAATGTGTGTTCCATTACAAATAAAAAAAGTAATGTGTAATGGATGCATGTGCCATTACAAATAAAAAAAAGTAATGTGTAATGGATGCATGTGCCATTACAAATGAAAAAGTAATGTGTAATGGATTAGTGCTTCATTACAAATTACAATTGAAAAAAGTAATTTCAGGTAAAAAAGTAATTCCATTACAAATAGAACAATTGCTGTGCTCGCATTAGAAACGTGCACATTGCTGTTTCATTATTTTATTTCGCACCAAACAAATTTGAAGCAGGTACTATTTTGCTCAAAGGTAAGTCCATTAATTTTTCAATGAAAATAATTTGTGCGTATCAAGTTTTTGTTAACTTTACTATCATAGTGGTAAACGCATGAACAGTGATTTTTTTGAGTAATTTTTACTCCATTCTCGAATTATAATTTTTACAACAATGGATCAAAACAAAATTACTCCAAAAAATTACTCCAAATAATGGAGTAAAAAAAAAATTACTCCAAAAAATCACTGTTCATACATTTACCACTATGATAGTAAAGTTAACAAAAATTTGATACACACAAATTATTCTTATTGAAAAATTAATAGACTTACCTTTGAGCAAAATAATACCTGCTCCAAATTTTCGTACAAACACACTAATTTGTAATAGAATATTCTCCACAACAAATTACTTTTTTTTTTCAATTGTCATTTGTAATACACATTACATCCATTACGCATTACTTTTATTATTTGTAATTTATTAGGGCGATTGTTTTCGACTTTTTTAAAATTTTTTTCACTCCATGAAATAGAGAATATTCCATGATATACTTAAACGCCAAAGAAAGATCTTAATTTGCATGACCCTAAAAAAAGTCGACGTTCTTCAAAGTTGCATTCTCTTCTTTGGAGCAGCAACGCGTCTGACGTAGAACATCCGTCCGGTGTCTGGCAGGTCCTTTGTGTACCTTGAAAGCACCGATGCTCGCAGGTACATATATACATCAAGGGGAACATTGAAGTTTTAATATTATTAATATTAAAGCCCCTTAATAGTGATGTACGGGCTCGGGTTCTGAACGCGAGAGTGAGCACACGTTGCTTTTCTAGAGATTCATGCCACATGCTTTCGCCCTGTGTTGTTCCCTTTTGTTTGATAATTTAGGCAAGCGAGGAAATGGTAATTCTCTTGAGAAACGAAACATCCTCAACCAAGATCCTTGCTGCCGCCAGCTAACATAATTTTCATGGGAAAGCTCCATTTCGAAACTAAAATTTCTCGTGTCAAACTGGAATGTTCCTTAAATAGCGTCCCCACAACTTTTATCATCCGGCTATAAATTTTTTCCGAAACAAACTGTTCAAAAATATTCAAAAATCCCTGAAAAATTACGTATTTGGGTATCGTCCACCTCAAATCGTTTCATGGATCAACTCCACGAAAACCTCGCTTTCCCATGTGCAAAAAAAAATATATATCGGTAAAAACGTAGTTTTTCTTATTTGACACGTTATTCGAACAATTTCCATGAAATATACGATACGTACGTGACACAATCATTTTTTTTCTCCCTCCTCTTTAGTTTGACGTATCAACGAAAATATCTCTCAGCCAGGACGTCATACGCGAGCAATTCGTCCTGCGCCCAGGATATTTATCGCTTTATTTTCCATCGATTTTCCACCGGGCTGAAGCGAGCTGGTTCATCGTGATAATACGAACGGACAAATAGGAATCTTATCACTGTTCAGGCATATAAATATAGATACACTCTGGTCCAAAAGTTTGGAAACACTCGCCGCGAGTCCGCGGCGTACCAAAATTTACACTGCTCTTTTAAAAATGAAGATATTTCAATTTAACAAGTGGCGTTTCAACGGGAAAATATTCAGCTTCATTTCGCTTTTTCCAAAATTTTTTTTCGATTTTTTCTAACCCGGTACGTCCTTTAAAACATAATCGTTTTTTTACTTTTGTTTTGGCGTTGAAATTTTGGTCCACGATCCATGAAAACTTTTTTTGACTGTTTTTTCCATGAAAAACTTGTGGTGGGGAGTATTAGCTTCAACTTCATTTTTTTTAAAGTTTCGCAAAAATATTCAAATTTTTGTAAAAAAACGCCCATATTTATAAAATGTAGCGTAACTCTAAAACTAATGGGTTTTCCCAAAATCACTAAGATGGTAAAAAGTTGTATACAATCATTTAGGATTCAATGAAATTTTTGCAGAATTTTTTTTCAACATTTTTTTTTCGAAAATAACGACAGGAAAAATTTTCGAAAAAAAAAATTTGAAAAAAAATTCTGAAAAATTTCATTGAGTTCAGAATAATTATATGCATCTTTTTACCCTCTTAGTGATTTAACGAAAATCCAGTAGTTTTAGAATTACGCTACACTGTAAAAAATGTTATTAAATTTAATTCTTTATTAAATTCTTTTATTAAATTTAATTAATACTTGTTATTGAAATTTCTTTTTTTTTGTGTATTAAATTTCAATAACAACTTACGAAGTCGAAATTAATAGACATTGATTGGAAAATTAACAATTTTGACTTAAATTCAATATTTGTATATTGAAATTAAGAGAATAAACTCTGAAAATTAAAATTTATATTGGAATTTATTGAAATATTACTGCACACGTGTATATGAAATTTAATATACCGTATGTGCATAAAAACTTCATATTTTTTTATAAAGTTTGAACAGAAATTTTTTACAGTGTACATTTTATAAATATGGTCGTTTTTTGCGAAAAATTGAATATTTTTGCGAAAAAAAATCGTATAAAATTTAAAAAAAAAGCAATTGAAGCTTATACTCCCCCCCATAAGTTTTTCACTCGAAAAAAAAATTGAAAAAAATTTCATGGATCATGCACCAAAATTTCAACGCCAAAAAACGCCAAAAACTGACCATGTTTCAAAGGGCGTACCGGACTTTGAAAAAACGAAAATTTTTTTTTGAAAAAAGCGGAATGAAGCTGAATATGTCTCCTTTGAAATATCCCTTGTTAAATTGAAATATCTTCATTTTTAAAAGAGCAGTGAAACTTTTTGTGCGGGGTGGAATCAGCGCGAGTGTTTCCAAACTTTTGGACGGCAGTGTATGTATATGGACTATATACCAAAGGCTGTAACGTTGAATTGGCAGCAGGCAGGTGTTTTTTTTTTTGACTGGACTCGACTACCAGCACCAGGGTATTCCCGAGGTATGGAGATGTCGACGACGAACCGCTTATCCACCGGAGCGTTCTCTCCTTTGGATATTATCTCACCATCGTGCCGAACTCAAACACACACACACAGAGGCTTCCTATCTCCATTCGAAGGAAAAACCATCTTTTACGGTCGCGGAATACCAATGACGCAAGCCGAGAACGGATAAAACTGTATCGGGCTATAGTGTGGCATCTCTCGACGGGCACCCCCAGGAAAGCCCTCTGGCATAACCGCGGCTTGTGCTTACCCGGTTGCTCACTCTTTTTTCCGCTTCCTCCATCCGAGGCACTCGCTTTACTAAAAAAACCGCATGAGAGAAAACGATACACCGCGATCTAGACAATTTTTATGGTATTTTCCTCCGCCTGTCGCGCATTCTCTTTGCCCCGGTGGGGGCTCCTCGTATCCTTCGCTATATTTACATCCTGGAAAATACTTTGCCCCGGTTATAACCCAACGTCGAATATCAAGTTCCCGTCCCGCTCCTTTGCCCCTCTTGTCCCGAAGAATTGAACATGTGTGTTTTGTCCGTCGGAGAATCGCCGAGCTTTGCTCCACAAACGGAGGACACTCGAATGCAAAGGATACCTTCTATGCACACCTGATACAAAGACACAAAAAGTTGGGGGGAGAAGATTTCGGATTTGGCACGGTAGGAAAGCCCATAAGCTTCTTTCCCATTTCAACGTTTACAGCCCTGGAAAAGTTTTGCGCAATAGTCCTAGGCATTCTGATACAAGTGCCGCCACCAGAAATCTACACCATAGTGGTGCACTCTTCCATGGGGTCGCATTCCGGTGTCTACCAAAACCAGCATCTGGGACCGATACGTTATTTTCGCGGGTCTGCAACACAAAACCGTGGGTTTGGTCGGGAACGAGCCTCTGGGGCATCTTCTTCGCGGATTAGGCTCTGCCAGGGGATTATAAAGGAGGCATTGACAGATTACCATGTTAGGACCGATCCCCACGAAAAAATACGTTTATAGATTCAATTACGCCAAAAGCTTTCCAGCCTTCAAGCTTCCCTTGCGGCGCAGTCCATTATGTTGCATCAAGTCAACTAGAAATTTGTTTTGTCAATAGACTTCGTGGAGCCTAACGAAATAGAAGCTTGGGTCTATCACAGGACTTGGTCGGGTAGGTCTTCAGCTGACAGACTCTGTCACGTCCAAGAAATAAAGACTGTACCCATTGTTCAGAGATTAATAGGTATTGAACAGCCGATACCAGCAGGAAACAATGTCCGAACAGATTTCTCGTAAAGCTTTCGAACCTTTTATCGTAGCAAGTCCTGGATGGGCATTTGGTATATGTTCGACCGATGAACTCTGTTAGGTACAACCAGGGTCGATGTGTACGTGTTGTCCAGAGATTACCGGGAAAATGTAGCTGATCACTTCTGTATAGCGCCGAAAACAATATGGGACCAGGTCCGATGATGAAAACGAGAGGTTAGGTGTAGTTTGCGAATTAGGATGCAACGTGAAAGCCCCCCCCCCCTTCCCAAGTTGGACCTAGGAAGGAATTCCCCCTAGTGCTTACCTTAGGGGTCTATGTACCGTTAGATTTCCCGGCGGACACTAATCACGCAACGGGCCAGGGTATTAGCTATACATCCCCCCAACAACACACACGCTAGCCTCCGCCCGCAGCTGGGTATCTGCCGAACAGCCTCGATCAAGCCAACAGCGATGTCTCCAGTGTGTTCGACACGCCAGGGTATGGATACCTTCCGGCGCAGACCTTTCGTAGTTGATACACGTGCAGCTCGAACGCGCCACCGTATGTTCGCCATGATTACAAAGGGAACACCGTAGGTTTTCCATAAAGACAAGTGGGTTACGTGACCTTCCAGTCTTGTTGGCGACTACCATCGGACAATGTGATCCATTATACAATAATTGAATCTAGGTGGTCTTCAAGATATTTCAGACATTGATGACGACAGTTAAGCAGGTCCGTGAAGCTAGCAATCCTACAACGTTTAAAAAATGTTTGAAGGTCACGAGAATTATAGGCTTTTTGTTGGCTCCAAACTCCATTCGTTGTCAAAACTCCGTTTTGACAACATTAGATTGACAAAATTCAATGGCTCTATGAGTCCCAAAAGTCTCTCGTCTTGAGCAAACAATTGAGAAACGATCAGGAAAACGTATGAGGAGCCAGAATACGAAACGAAGAAGGGAACAGAAAAGATTATACGAATATAAGCGAGCACGCACGCAACTCAATTGGAAGGAAATCCGTGCACGTCGTCGAGAGAAGAGCCTTCCCTCGATACCCCCGAACAAACATCCGAACAAGACCCGCCAGCGAATAAATCAGCGGCTCAGATCACGAACGCATGATTGCCAAAAAGTGAGGAAAAGTTACTTCAGAATTTCACGAAGCGTTTAATCGCCTATAACCGATCAGAGAGAAAATCAGGAGATTGGGTTCAGACATAAACCTTTTTTCTTCCACGTCCCTCCACTCTCCTCCACTCTTTCAAATAAAGTTATGGACAACAGAATGTAATTTGAAAATTTTGATATTCCGGAGAATGTGAAGCTTGGTTGGTATTTGGAGGGAGAAGGCAACATCTGCACGTTAGAGTTTCGTGTATGAGCGGCTATGTCAGAAAGAGCGAAGGATAGAGTAAAAGAGAGAAAGAGAGAAGGCGGAAAAAGGGAGTCAAGCAAATATCGTTTCGGCAATGTAAAAGAGTCCAGTGGACCGAGAAGCTCTTGAGGTCGAACGAGCCCGCAGGGAATCGACGAGGGGTTAGTTTGAGTGGAACGCGGGAGAGGAGGAAAGCTCGCGTGTGCCCAGAGAGTCTGGGAATGGCGGATAAGAAAAAAAGCCCAGTGAGGTAGGATGGAAGTTGGTTATAAAAGGTATGGCCGAGCGCGCCGAGCCGGAGGGAAAAAAAAATCCGTGTGAGAGCCTAAACTGTCGCTCGACTAACCTACCTAACTACGTGGTACTCCCTATCTCGAATAAATCGTCGCCCCTTTCACTTACAACCCTGTCGAAGCTTGGGTTTCAATTTTTTGCGCTCGAATATCCTTTTTCGCTCAGAATCTCGGTCAACGGACCCATTGGTAATTTGTTTCAGTCCTATTTTGTACGCGATAGTTTAGATAAAAGTCCTTTGTAGATTTTAGAAAAATAGTCCCATATTGATCAAGCAGTTGAAAGCTGGAGGGTGACAAGTAACAATTTCGCTAGTAATTTCATTCAATTGTTTTTTTGTTAGGAATAAATCCAATTCCAGAGAAACACGCACCGGATAGATGCAGTTAGCCTAATTATTTACTCATTTCTGAAACCTAAAATGCACACGATTGAGGGGATGCTTAACGCTATTAGTGAATCTAACACTTAGACATGACCTCCAAACTGTGCACATTACTGAGAATGAGGACACTTTTCGGAACTACAATCTTAGAGTTTAAGACTGATCCATTGAATTTTACGATTTAGTAATGTGCACAGTTTAGAGGTCATGTCCAACACTTGGACATGACCTGTAATCTGTGCACGTTACTGAGAATGAGGACACTTTTTGGAACTACAATCTTGGAGTTTGAGGCTGGTCCATTTAATTTTATGATTTAGTAATGTGCACACTTTTTGGAATTACAATCTTGGATTTTGATACTGGTCCATTTAATTTTACGATTTAGTAATGTGCACTGTTTGAAGGTCACGTCTAACACTTAGACATGACCTCCAAACTCTGTACATTACTGAGGATGAGGACACTTTTCGGAACTACAATCTTGAAGTTTGAGATTGGTCCATTTAATTTTACGATTTAGTAATGTGTACTATTTGAAGGTCATGTCTGACACTTATTGTTACACATGACCTCCAAACTGTGCACATTACTGAGAATAAGGATACTTTTTGGAACTACAATCTTGAAGTTTGAGACTGGTCCATTTACCACTCAAAATCGAGAGTTAGTAAATCTTTGCGACATAATCCACTTCATATACAGTGGATGATGTAAAAAAGATGATTCGTAGGGTCTCATTTATCTCTCCCAAGGTCATGTCCGACCATTTGGAGGGGTCGCAAATTTTTTTTATTCGTTGGAGACAGGAAATTGGATGGAATATATGAAGGATCAAAAAATCGTTATGCACAATTGCCATATGATGAATTAATTTGCGGTGATCTCTTGAACAAAATGACGGAATGATTGGTGCTGCACTGCAGCTGATGCGAAGGTCCAGTTTGACCCAGAATGTGTAAACCCCTCAGTTGCAAGCTCCACCGGTCCATGTTGTATATGTATATAGTTGTATATAATATATTGCGTGAGCGGGGAATATACGATATCCGGTAGTGGTATAACATATATCAAATATCGTATACGCAATGTGAGTACCGTGGGTATAGATAAATATACAGGGTGTCACAAAAGTAACGGAACGACTGAATATTTCCTCAGCTAAGATATTTTTCAAAAAGGTCAAGAACATTCTTGGATTAACTTTCAACGAGGAATTCAATGATGACCTTACTTTTGACCTTGACGATAACCTTCAAGGTAATTTGAAGGTCAACATTGTTTTTTTCAAATGGAAACCCCCTTTTTGACATCGACAATCGATAGAGCGGAAAATTTCACGTTCAAGTATGTTCCGAGGTTATCGGTACAATTTGACCTTGGAGGTCCACTAAAGTTAAACTTAAACAAGGTGTTAAACCTCTGGGAATAGAAGCTTTTCCAATTCCTTCGTAATGACCAAAGTGATTAATTTTAACGAGGCTCATTTGGTAGTGACCTTGACGATGTTCTTCAAGGTGATTTCAAGGTCATCTATTGTTTTTTTAATGAAAAACTGTATTTTTGAGTTCTGAAACCAATAGAACGGACAGTTTTACATTTACATCTAAATATTCGGAAAAGATCAATCAACTTTTTCGGAATGAGTTTATAATTTACTACAAGAGTGACCTTGACCTTTTTGAAAAATATCTTAACTGAGAAAATATTCAGCCGCCCCGTTACTTTTGTGACACCCTGTATATATTATATGTTACACATATATGGAGCACAGTGGAACGAAGGATTTCGCGTCGGTTCGGCGCACAACCGATTCATCAACGTTTCCAGACCCCGGCGCACAACGATTCGTCAATTTCACGAGACGTACACGCTCGATGCGCCGGACGACTCGCAGCTAATATCCGGAGACGCCTCCCCCCCTTTCCTGCCACCCTTGCCCCCTTAAGACCCGACGTAGGTTCGCAACTTTGACGCGAGAAAGTTGGAGCGAGAAGGAAAAGTCTTGGTGGCTCGTCGACGATGGCATCGTTGCCGGAAACCGCGTCGTGGCTGCCTCCATGTCGAACCATACCTCCTTCAACTCCCTTTTTATACGTCACAATGCTTCTTCGCTCGGTTCTCCACGCTCATTCCTCTTTCCTCTTTTCCTTGTGTGCATTTCGAGCTTTTTCGTTTCTTGACCCTCGAATCCTTTTTTTTATGACGATGGATATTAATAATAATTATATTGCCCATTTAAAAACTTTCTTGCCATTAAGGGGGTATTCTGGTCTAAAGATATACGTTTTGTCGAGCTCGATAAAAAAAAATATTTTTACTATTCTTTTTTTACAACATTTATTCATATTTTGACAATAAACAAAAAAAAATTCAAGATAAAAAATGAAAATTGAATAAGTTATTCGGTAAATCAATGGAATTAAAAAATTTCCTGTCGAGGATATATTCTTAAAGGATTAAACGTTAAGAATATGCAAAAAAATTGATTTTTTCAAAATTTTAGAGCAGAAAACCCCCTTAAAGTTACGCCCTGACGTGACGGGCATAGTTGCTGCGTCACTAAAATAGCGATAACTCCATAAATTAATGAAATAAAAATATTTATTTGGAAGGATATATTCTTAAAGGACTGGACTTTACGAATATTCCAAAAAAAATGTTTTTTCCAAAATTTTAGAGCACAAAACCCCCTTGAAGTTACGCTCTGACGTGATCGGCATAGTTGCTGCGTCACTAAAATAGCGATAACTCCATAAATTAATGAAATAAAAATATTTCTTTTCCAGGATGTATTCTTAAAGAACTAAACTTTACGGGTATGCAAAAAAAATTTGATTTTTTTCCAAATTTCAGGACAGAATGCTCCCTTAAACGTGATGGGTGTAGTTGCTGCGTTACTAAAATAGCTATTACTTCGTAAATTTATGGAACTAAAAAATTTCCTCTCGAGGATATATTCTTAGAGGTCTAAACTTGAAGAATATGCAAAAAAAAACTTAGTTTTTCAAAATTTTTTACCACAATACCCCCTTTAAGTTGAGCTCTGACGTGACCGGCATAGTTGATGCTTCACTACAATAGCGATAACTCCATAAATTAATTAAATGAAAATATTTCTTTTCCAGGATATGTTCCTAAAGAATTAAACTTTACGAATATGCAAAAAAAATTTTTTTTTCAGAATTTTGGAGCAAAAAACCCCCTTAAATTTACGCCCTTACTTGACGAGCATAGTTGCTGCGTCACTAAAATAGCTATAACTCCGTGAATTAATGAAATTAATAAATTTACTTTCGAGGATATATTCTTGAAGGTCTAAACTTTCAGAATTGAGACAAAAAATTTATTCAAAATTCTAGACCAAAATACCCCCTCAAAGTTACGGTCTGACGTAACAGGCATAGTTGCTGTGTCACTAAAATAGCTTTAAGTCCGTAAATTATTGAAATTAAAAAAATTTCTATTAACGATATATTCTTAACGGTCTAAACTTTACGAATATGCAAACAAAAATTTTGTTCATAATTCTAGACCAAAATACCGCCTTGAATGATATTCAATGATGTATAGCTGAAAGGCTTGATAATCATACCGTCATATTTCTTTGGTACAAATACGTCGGGAGTGACGTATATATGGTCCTTTTCATCGCAGGATCCTGTATTTTCCACGTGGCTGCGGAGATAATTCAGGAACTTGCGGTTAGTTGACTGATTACGAAGGTTGAGGGTTGACGCTGGAAACATGAGATAAATTTGTCGTGATTATATATTTTCAAAACTCGACGAGAGGGAGCTTATGGTCAGTGTATCCATTCACACATACAGACGCACGTGCCTCCTCGGTGGATTGATGAAAATGGGCTTGGTTAAAATGGGGTTGCAGCAAGGGGGTAAAAAGAGAGAGGGATGGGAGAGAGAGAGAGAGAGAGAGAGAGAGAGAGAGAGAGAGAGAGAGAGAGAGAGAGAGAGAGAGAGAGAGAGAGAGAGAGAGAGAGAGAGAGAGAGAGAGAGAGAGAGAGAGAGAGAGAGAGAGAGAGAGAGAGAGAGAGAGAGAGAGAGAGCGTTGGCACCTCGACGAATGGAGGACCATTTGTAGACACGAGTATTACAGCTGGTGCCAACCGGATCTTCGTCTCTCTCTCTCACGACCCTCTTACTCTCTCTTTCCCTCTTTCACTCACTCTCACCCCTCGAAGCTCATTTTCCTTAACAGCGTAGGGGTTAGATCGCTCAGCGTGATTTAAAGGTCTATCGGGCGATGATGTCTCGAGATTAGTTGCCCACCGGAACATAATTTCGCAGCCAGTGCCAACGTGAAAGAAAGAACCTCCCCCGCTGTGTGAAAAGCCCGAAGGATGCCAAGAGAAAGAGGAAGAAGGAAACTCGTAGATCTTGGCATGAAAATACTGTTTGGGCCATTTTCTCTCGTGTCAGTTTCGTGATCGATTTGCGGATTCGATTCACGTAGGATGTTCTTTCCAGGGGTGTATATATTTTTTTTTGAAATCAGGAGCAAGACAAATTTCTTCAGTATAACATTGACAGTGATGCAAGTGAAAATGTATTACGAAAAAAAAAATTCCAAATAACTCTTGTGCAAGTAATAATAATATGAAATTTTAAATAAATGTTTTGTGAAATTTTAATATCAAACGAAGTTATTTTTCATAAAATGAAGAAAAAAAATATTCCTGATGCGATTGGAATGGTGGAGTTGTCGCTCGAAAAAAAATTGAAGGAAATGAACGAAAAATCGTTAGATTTATCGAAATTCCAGTTGAAAGCGAATAACTTTTTTTCGATTTTTTCTGCAGCCGAAAAAAATCTGTTGACTCGTTGAAAGATGAGTGCTTTCCCAGTAAATGAATATGAATAAATTGATGGCGGTAGTTTCTTCGAAAAAAATTATTAAAACAGAAATCATTAGAGATAAAATTCCTTGCAGAGTGGGAAAAAAATCTAAAACAACAAAATCTTGACTAATTCATATTGTGTTGATTATTACTACTGCTAATAATTATTTATAGAATTGAATTAAATTGAATTAATTTAACTCAATTAATTAAATTTAATCACAATTAAACTCAAAATGAAACGTTAATTTGAATCAGCGAATACCACTCAATTGAGTATAATGTTTTTTTTTATTCTACTAATAATTGTGATTAATTAAATTAATTTAATTTAATTTAATCATAATTGACCTTAAAATGAAACATTAATTTGTATCAACGATTTCCACTCAATGGAGTATAATGTATTTTTTTTATTTCTACTAATAATTGTGATTAATTTAATTCAATTAATTGAACTTAATCACCATTGACCTTGAAATGAAACATTAATTTGAATCAGCGATTTCCACTCAATAGAGTATAATGTATTTTTTTTTTATTCTACTGATAATTGTGATTAATTTAATTCAATTAATTAAACTCAATCACCATTGACCTTAAAATAAAACATTAATTTCAATCAGCGATTACTACTCAATGGAGTATAATGTTTTTTTTTATTCTACTAATAATTGTAATTAATTTCATTCAATTAATTAAATTTAATCAGAATTGACCTCAAAATGAAACATTAATTTGATTCAGCGATTACTACTCAATAGAGTATAATGTATTTTTTGTATTCTACTAATAATTGTGATTAATTTAATTCAATTAATTAAATTTAATCACAGTTGGCCTTACAATACAAAATTAATTTAAATCAGCGATTTCTGCTCAATCGAGTATAATTTTTTTTTTATTGTACTAATAATTGTAAATAATTTAATTCAATTAACTAAATTTAATCACAATTGACCTTGAAATAAAACATTAATTTGAATCGGCCATTACGACTCAATGGAGTATAATAAATTTTTTTCTCTACTAATAATTGTGATTAATTTCATTCAATTAATTAAATTTAATCGCAGTTGACCTCAAAATGAAACATTAATTCAAATCAGTGATTTCCACTGAATGGAGTATAATTTTTATTTTATTTTACTAATTGACGAAGACACAACCGAAAATATTAGCTTCGCCGATTCCTGGCAAACTTAACACGTCCGGAACATCCAAAACTGGATTTGTTGCTCGGGTAAACCAAACACAGAGAATCCAAGGATATTGCATTACTCGGAGGTCGATGAGTCTGGACCGCTGTGTCGGGTAAATCAATCTGTAAACCAAGCAAAATAAGGCCCCGGAAACTGCGTGTATGTGTGTGTGTGTATGCCGAAATCGCGAGCTGTTATCTCGAGGTTTCGGCAGAGGAAGAACAACTTTTGGCAACTATAGCTGGCAATGTATCGATTCCCTGGCCTGGAAACCATGGATGAAATTCTCACATGAATTTCAGTGCCTATGCTTCCATCCTCGAGCTCAATTTCCGGAAACTCCTCGCGAAAGGATATCCGAATATTTCACCGGATAACATTATCGCACGATCCTTTAAGGATAACGATCCGATTGAGTAGAATAAATTTTGAAAAAAAAAGAGACATTGCACTGTGCAATTTTTGACCTTAATTTTTCAAAATTGGAAATTTAATTCTTCAAAATATTGTTGAACAGAAATGACTGGAATTTTCCGCAACTTTTTGTCTTTCCCCACGTTTTTCTTTTTCTAATGATTGTGCAAAAAATTTTTCAAGTAAAATTCCACGTCAATTATCCTCTCAATACTAAGGTCTATTTTCATTTTTTGTTTCAGGATGTTGCTTCGTGACCTTTTACACCAGAAAAGCCGCCCTCATAGCCCAGAACGCGCTGCACAACGTCAAAACCTTTCCCGGGGTAAGTAACGAAAAAAAAAAAAAATTCCAGGGTAATAAGATGAAAAAAATGTTTAAGTGGAGAGGAGAAAACTCAGGATGCGAAGTTACTTTTCTCGCAACGTTCACGAGTTAAGACAGCGAAAGCGAGAAGGAGTTTTGCATTTGAAGCCTCAAACACCTTTTTTTCAAGAACCCCACTTGAGAATTTCTTTGATAAGAGAGTCTTTGAGTTATACATTAAATAGACATGTATATATATGTATGGAGGAAAAGAAGAAGGTTTTCGAGAGTCATAACGATAAACTTCTGAAGGGAAGAGTGGGAGTATATGACGAGTATATAACGTCTCGCTTATTCGCGCCAGAAGGTGACGCTTTCCAAAGTTTTGAGCGCACGTAACCTGCAGCTTGATATATATATGGGGCATTCCGTCCCAAATCGGACAGTTTGAAAAACTTTTTTTTTTCATTTCCTCAATTTTTTTATATTTTTGAGTACCCGTCAAAAGACCCTTCCTGTTAAATTTTGAGATTTTTTTGATTACCCGTTCAAAAGTTATTAAATGAACAAAAAAACGCTACTTTTTTTGGTATTTTGGTCATAACTTCTTTAATAATGGTCCGAATTAAAAGTTTTTTTTCTTCAAATTTTTTGTTTTTCTATCGCCTTTTCAGAAAAAAATACAACAAAAATATTCGACGTGTTTTTGAATGAGTTTTTTGAGTTTTAAACTTTAAATCGCGTTTTAAAAAGTGAATGTCATTTTTTATTCTTTTTTTAAATTTTTTGTTTCAAACATCCATCTATTCAACAATTTTTAAGACTAGTCCGATCGTGGGATCTCAATAACTAGTATTTTTTTTCGATGTTTGAAAATTAATTTTTTTTTTTTACAAATTATTATGAATACCAATTTTTGTTACTGTATAGTATTTTTTTTAATCATTTTGAATTAATTTGGATACTTTTTCATTGTTAACAGATTTTTAAAATTAATAATTAATCGATGAGCAAATAACAACAGTTGAAGAATTGTATGAGTGGGCATTGAACCTAAATAGTCTACCGAATATTGCTGTCAAATTTTCACATGAGAAACATTATTCAGATGCAAAAGAAAGATTTTATTTGTGATAAAATACTGCGAAGTCAATCACAGGGGGACACAAAAATTTCATTCAATTATTCCAATGAGCAACGGAAACGTATTGGCAAAAGAATATTCTAATTCAGGAAATAATCGTATATGTAAGGTTTAAAAAAAAATACGCGAATAAATAAAAACTGTTGTTATTATTGTACATAAACAGACTCGACGATTAATTATTAATTTTAAGAACCCGTTAAAAATAGAAAAGTGTCAAATTAAATTCTAAATATTGAAAAAAATACTATACAGTAACAAAAATTGAGTTAAAATAAATTCTAAATATTGAAAAAATACTCTACCGTAACAAAAATTGGTATTCATAATAATTTATTTTAAAAAACACAAAAAATTTAATTTTCAAAAATCGAAAAAAATGGTAGTTATTGAGATAAAAAAATGACAAAAATGACATTAACTTTTAACAAAGCGATTTAACGTTTAAAACTCAAAAAACTCATTAAAAAATAAGTCGAATATTTTTTTTGTATTTTTTTCTGAAAAGGCCATAAAAAAATAAAAAATTTGAAAAAAAAACTTTTAATTTGGACCATTATTAAAGAAGTTATGACCAAAATACCAAAAAAAAGAGCGGTTTTTTTGTTAATTCAATATCTTTTGAACGGGTAATCAAAAAAATCTCAAAATTTAACAGAAAGGGTCTTTTGATGGGTACTCGAAAATATAAAAAAATTGAGGAAGTAGTAAAAAAAAAAGTTTTCAAACAGTCCAATTTTGGATGGAATACCCCATATATAATATATATATATATATATATATAAGGGTGTCAATTGGTGTGCGAGCAAATATTTGTCGGTTCGGAAGTTTTTTAATCACTCAACTTTTCTTCGACCGCACACTTTACGCGTCCGCGTGCTTTTTTTCTCACGAGAAGCGAGTTCTGCTCTCTTGACGCAGCTCTCGCGTCGTTGATTCTCGAAATAAATTATACCATCGAATTTAATAACCGGAAAATTGGCTCGTGAAACGCTCGATTGACCTTAATGCGTTAAATACCCAAAAAAATCGCATTAAGGAGTTTTTCCGGTCTAGAATTTTGAAAAAATAATTTTTTTGCATATTCTCAAAGTTCAGACTTTCAAGAATATATCCTCGAAAGGAAATTATTTAATTTTTTTCGTTTTTCGTTTTTCCAAAACTACTTTTCTCAACACTGCTGACACGATATCTCAAGTTCTACTCTACCGATTTACTTCAATTTTTTTACCAATCTTTAATGTAAAACTCTACATCGCCCCCACCACTTTTGCATCAAAATTATTTTTTTTACTATTGTAAAAAAATTAAATACTATGAAAAGAAAGTCAAAAAACGCCTTTTTTGTTCTGACAGCCGCCATTTTGCCATTTTTTTTTTGTTTTCTCTGAGAGAGGAGCTATATCGACATGCTTACTAATTAAGAATCTTTTTTTTTAATTTTGTATCGGATGACTAGAAGGGTTGAATCGTATCAGCCAGTACACCCCTTTTTTTAGCCCCAACTTCACCAGCTTACAACTTATTTAATTTTCATTTTTCTTTCTCAAAATTTTTTTGTTCATCGTCAAAATATTATTTAATAAATATATTGTTAAAAAAAGAATGGTAAAAATATTTTTTGTTTTTTTTATTGAGCTCGACAAAACGTTCAAAATGTCTCTAGACCAAAATACTGCCTTAATCCTCAGCATTGAATAAACAATCGATCGATCATAATATTTCCGCAGAATTCACGGAAAGATAACGGCGTGTATTACCGTGAAAAATTATTGCATCTCAAGATTTTTATTCCAGTATATTCAAAATGTTGAATAATACTAAATAATCATATTTGGAATAAACATAATATTTTGAATATGTCATATTTTGTCAATTCTATATTTTTATATTCCAAATATACAGATTTTTGGCGCAAATATCTTGAGAGACAAAAACTTTGTCAAGTTCCAAAATTTTCGACAAACAGTTTGGAATGTCACAAATTATCGTCAATTTTTTTTCATCACGGATGAAGTTCGAAAACTAATTGGAAATCATTTTGAATTTGGATAGGAACAATTGATAATTCAATTTTCGCTTTATGAAAAAAATTATGTCATGCTTCCTGTTCAGTGAAAAAAAAAAAATCTTGCAAATAACAATTTGCAATTTTCTTTCTCATCCACCCAAAAACAATCTTCTAGAATTACTAGATGACGCTATTAGCATTTTTTTCCATTTCATGGAAATAGTTATTATTTTTCAATCTTTTTTTTCCATTACATAACAATAGTTATTGTTTTATCATTTTTTTTCCATTTCATAACACTTGATATTTTATTATCATTCAGGAGCAAAAAAAAATCATCTCAATATTGTTGATAATTCGTCAAACATTTTGATTGTCCAAATTACTTGTTGGATGGAGTTGAAAATGAAAATTTCAATCTACGTTGAGAAACAATTTTGGGAAACTTTGCTTCACCGTTGTCGGCGATGTAAACTCCAATGGGGCATTAAAATTCGGTTAATCACTCGTTAGCGATGAAAGAAAGTGAAGCGAGCGTCGAAAATCTATATGATAGAGACAGCGAGAAAGATGGATAGATGGAGGGAACTATATCGTACGATAATTGCTCGCTGTGCACTATTACGATGGGTCTCGATGGTAGAACTTTCCGCGTAATTGCGAGACGTCATTACGAGCGTTTAAACGATTCTAATGAGCGCGCTTCTCAACCCGTTCAGCCGTTCCTCACGATTTTCCAAACGTGCTATCAGTGGGAGAGAGAGGGAGAGAGAGAGAGAGAGAGAGAGAGAGAGAGAGAGAGAGAGAGAGAGAGAGAGAGAGAGAGAGAGAGAGAGAGAGAGAGAGAGAGAAAGAGAGAGAGAGAGGGAGAGAGAGAATAAGAGGGTTACAACGAAAACTCGTGTACGGGTCGGATTATTCGGTCTGAGAAATTATTCTCTTGCAAATTGGAGCAATTATTGTCTCATCGGAATCGGGTTCGATTTCACTGAAAAATTATCGTTCAAATTCGTTCAAGGCAAGCGGGAACTCCAACTTCCCATTCCAATATTTTTTCCGCAGTCGAACTCATTTGTGCCATGAATTTCAGATTTTCTGTTCCCTTGAACTTTCCACAAGTGCCACAAAATTTTGTGTCATGATTTTATTTCAAATTAAAAAAAAAAAAAATTCTTTATAGCATATTATTATTTTAATAACAATGATTGGTAAAAAATAATAATTTCTTTGATAAATATAAATTTTTCATAACATTGAAAATAACAGCTGTTCTGGTTGTAAATTGTGATTCGAAATTTCATGATCCTTTCTGAGCTGGAAATACGGAATGAGAGTAGAAAGAGTTAGCGATAGGCAGACAAATTAACATTTGTGACCGACTGTCCAATTTTTTATTTTTATTTTTTTAGTATATTAGTAATCTACTATTTTTATACTATTATCTATTATATTGCTATAATACTGTTATCTCATATAACTCACTATATTTATTAGGGTGGTCCTTATTTAGGGCTTGAACGAATTTTTTATCAGACGCCCCCCAAATCGACTCCAAATAATTCAAAAACAATACCCTAATTTTTTTCAGATTTTTACCTAGACTCCATCTCCCGAAACGAGGGTAGATTTCTCCATTTAAGATACACGTGTTTCGGCCATATTCTCAAGATACATTTTATTCCAAGTGTAATAATTTCATTTTAATCTGTAATTGCACGATTTTAGTGTTCATTGGTGCTACTATTCGAGGAAAAATTCACCCGTATTAGGATTCTAGATAAATTGCAATTCGTCTGGACAGACTCGTATGATGATGTGAATTTTTCCTAAAATAGTAGCACCAATGAACACTAAAATCTTGCAATTACAGATTTTTTAAAAAATTATTACACTTGAAATAAAATATATCCTGAGAATATGGCCGAAACACGTGTATTTGAAATTGGTCAATCTACCCTCTTTTCGGGAGGGGTTAGTCTAGATAAAAATCTGAAAAAATTAGGGTATTACTTTTAAATTATTCGGAGTCGATTTGGAGGGCGTCTGATAAAAAATCGAGCCCTAAATAAGGACCACCCTAATATTTATACTATTTTTTCAACTATATTAGTTCTCTTTATTTAAAAAAATAGCTCATTTAAAAAAAAGGCAGTAGATGAAGCAAGTGATGATCAAACATGTTTCATAACACCCACTTCTTTATTTACATCTCTGTTGATTAAATTTTTTTTGCATTAAAAAAAAAATTATTAATGTCCAATTTTTTTTACAATACTAAGAAATAACCCCTGCCTCAGAGACGGAATTAAAAAATACATTAAGGTATCCCAAGTCAATTTCAATATTTTCATACCATACGAAATTTTTCTCCTATTTTATTCCTCGTAATATTGAGAACTTAATATGAAAAAAAACAAGTAGTTACAATCTCCAATGGTCAGACATATTCCCATCTGACATGAGACCATCAGTTTGTATTGAGTGGTCGAATTGCATCAAGAAAATCCATCGATTTCAAGAGCGATGGATTGGGGGAGGGAGAGAGAAAGAGACAGAGGGAGAGAGAGAGAGAGAAGGTTCGTAGGAAAAAAGCTCGGGAAGCTTCGAAGGTCGGCCGCTCGACGCCGCCACTGCCTTGCCGCTTAAGCTCCCCGGGATATTTATTGTCTCACAAATTACTCCCCGAGGAGGTTGTAGCAGCGAAGCGTGGCACTCGACCCCCCCCCCCTCCCCCGCCTTTCTACTTTCTATCCTTCCCCCTCTCCCTCGCCCTCTCTTTGGGCTCCCTCGACGTCGCAGTAGTAGCACGTAACTACTACAGGCCACACGCGGCGTGCACCGGCTCCGAACGGATGAGACACGGCTTTAAACTCGGCCGGACCCATTCGCCTCGTTTGTTCACGAAACTAGAGAGACCCCCACGTAGGACCAGCTACAACGTTATTTTCCACCCCCATTTTTTTTTTTTTTTTTTTTTTTTTTATTTCTACGTTCTTTATGTCCTACCTCTGTCGAGGATTATGTTCAATAATTCATTACGATTAGTCTTTCCCAGCGCAAAGTTGCCACGGAAACGTCTGAGCCCTTCCGTTACTACTGGAGAGGAATTTTTTTTTCCGTACGATCGCGACACGGCCATTGATTTTTTGCCTCGCTCATACGAGTCTATATTCATTCGGGTAAATGGAATTGGTATTTTTTTTGTGGAGAGATTTGGACGTAGAAAACACATTATCGTTTATTAATTTTTTTATTGCGAATTTTTGCTCTCTAAATGAAATCATTTTTTTTTTTATTTCAAAGCGAGACACTAATTTTCAACTAGCCGTATTTCTCATAACACCATTCTGCAAATTTTTGAGAGTGTTCAGAGAACTTTCAAACTTGAAAAAAAAAATAAAAACAAAAATTGAAAGTGGTAATCATTGAGAAATTTTCGATTTTTTCCAAATATCTAAAAAAACAAAACGATGAAGACGAGTTTGAATAATTTTTTTATATTTTTTTCGAAAACTGTTTTTGAATTTAGTTTTCGAAAAAAATACAAAAAAATTATTGAAACCCATCTTCATCGCTTTTTTTTAGATTTTTGGAAAAAATCGAAAATTTCTCGATGATTACCACCTTCAATTTTTGTTTTTATTTTCTTTTTTCAAGTTTGGAAGTTCTCTGAACACCCTCAAAAATTTGCAGAACGGTGTTATGAAAAATAAGGCTAGTTGAATTTTTTTTTTTCAATTGGAAAAAATAAAAAAATCACCACTCTAAAAAAATTTGAGGATTTGCAGAAAGAGTCAAAATTTAATATAATGAAAATAAAAATAATAAAAAATCGTAATCATCGAGAAATTTTCGATTTTTTTCAAAAATCTGAAGAAACAATGAAGATGAGTTTCTATAATTTTTTCGTATTTTTTTTCAAAAAGTACATTAAAAAACGAAAATTTTGAAAAAAAAACGTTCCGATAAGTTAAATTTTGAAAAAGTTATAGCCATTTGAAAAATAAAAAAGCAATTTTTTCGAAAAATGTATAACTTTTTATCGATGGGTAAAAAAATTTGAAAAAAAACTGAAAAATGTTTTTGAAAGGGTAGAAAATGATAAAAACGTTTCAGCCACATCGAAAAGGGTCGCGTTTTAAAGTGGAATCATGGAATGCCCCAGATACACTATAACCAAATAATAGCTAATCATAGATTTGATAGAAATCGATAAAAGGGTTTTTATTTGCAAATAGAATTTTTTTTTAAATTTATTTATTTTTAAATTGAATAAAATTTTCATGATTTTATAAAGTCTGTGGGATAAGTTTAACATTTTTCGAAAGGCACTGCGAATTTTTCTGTTTGCACAAAAAAAGTTTCTCACATTTCTGCGAGCGCTCAGAAAACTCAAGGAGGAAAGACACGGTTGAAAAAATAGTGCTCGAGAGTCTATCGGTGCTTTTCCCGATAGAAACGTCGAGTCGGGGCGCCGAGAAAAGAGGAAGTAGAATATACGGTTAAAGGAGAACACGTGGGTGGCAACAGCGGGAACTCCATCTGTACAAAACAATCTTAACGCTTTCGCAAGTGTGTGCCACTGTCTCTCACTAATTAGTTTTCGGAAGATTAGATTGTCGCGAGATGTATTACCAGCATGTGCTCCAGAGGGCGAGACTCTGTGATACGTGTGGGGAATGTTAGGGTGGTTCATCAAGGAATTTTTTTTTTTTTTTTTTAATTTGCGATAGAAAAAAAATTGCTAAAAAAAAATTGTCAACACTTGAACGAAATGAGACGATATATTAAGAACGATTCAATGTTCCGGTTGCCTAAATTTTTGAATTTTGAATGAGTACAATTTGATTTTGAAAAATTGCAAGACTATCCCAATATATTGTTTAGAAAATATTTTTATCAGTCATTTTAATATTTAATACCTTCGTCATCAAAGCAAGAGCCCTTTATAAGGGAATTTCGAAAATTTTAAGCATAGTTTAAACAAATGCAAGAATATTGCAGAATGCTTCGTATATGACAAAAAGAGGGAGCGAGAGAGACAGATATTGTGAAACAGCGTTACTCTTCTTTATCGTGGCAAATTCTCGAGAGAAAACGAGATGCGAAGAGGTCCGTTGCCTCTCGACCAGATTACGTTTCATAATTGAATCGCTAATTTCGCACGAGGGTTGAAGAGGACCAAGGGGATAAACGAGGGGTTGAAAAGAAGGAGAGAGAGAGAGAATTCGAGTAGGTTCTCGCGATGACAGCACGACTCTCGGGATGAAGCGAAACCACGCTCATCCCTGAAATGAGGGATGCAAAAGAGCGGATACGGGTGAATTCTCCGTTCCTATACGATATTACCATTAATTCGTAAGCGTGCAAAACCATTTGATCTCTCGTCCAGTTAAGCTGAAAAAGGTATTAAGGGATTGAAAGCACGGTGACAAAAAAAAATTCGACTGCTTAAGGTTCTCAAAAATGTGTGATTTTCGAAAAATGGTGGACTCGTCTGTGCTTTTCGTGCTCGCAAAAATACTCCTTAAGGATGCTTTGCCACCACCGTCCCAGCCAAAAATTTTATCTGATTGAAATTTCCGTACTTCGTGATACAATAAAAAAACGCAAATGATTTTTTTCAGAATTTTCCCTCTTTTTAAAAATATTTAGAATGGCTGTATTTATGTATTTTTTTGGCTCAGTCTCTTTGAAATTTTTCAAAGCTGACGATAAACCTGTGTGCAAAGACGTATACAAAATTAGCATTTTTTGTTTGTATTTAAGAATGTTTTTCATAATATTTCAAAATAGAGAAAAAATTCATATGCGTTCAAAAAAATTAGCGCATTCGATTTGTCTAAGAAAAAAAATAACTTACCGAAAAATTGTTGAATAATTATTTGTTTAAACAATGTATTGATAACTTTTGGGCAATATTATCATTGATAATTGTTGTTTATGGCATGCCAAATGTTGCGCAATTTTTTCAGATATTTATTGTATCACGAAGTACGAAAATTTCAATCGGATAAAATTTTTGGCTGGGACTGTAGAGGCAAAGGAACCTTAAGAGAGAAGCTTCCCGTACTTTTTATCCCCGTACTCATAACCTTCCGGACTCTTCGTTAATTAACTGTCTCTTTTTCTCTCTCCGCTCTCGAGGCCAGTATTTGGGTTTGCAAATAAAAAAGGCGCGGATTAGCCAACCCTTTTCACTATACAGAAAAGTGCCCGCCTTTTACATTATAAATGCGTACTCGCAAGTTGCAAGGAGCTCCTTGCGTTTTCTCTTGGTGTGCGGATCTCAATATTTAATTTTTTTCACGTTATTGGTACAGAGTACCAGTACAGAGTACCAGTACAGAGTACCAGTACAGAGTACCAGTACAGAGTACCAGTACAGAGTACCAGTACAGAGTACCAGTACAGAGTACCAGTACAGAGTACCAGTACAGAGTACCAGTACAGAGTACCAGTACAGAGTACCAGTACAGAGTACCAGTACAGAGTACAGACTACAAAGTATCATTGGTTTCTTCACTTGGCACAGAGTACTTGGCAGAGTATTTTGTACAGAGTACTTTGTACAGAGTGCTCCGTATAGAATACTTTGAAAAGACTACTTTGTACAGAATACTTTGTACAGAGTACTTGGCAGAGTACTTTGTATAGAATACTTTGTGCAGAGTACATTGTACAGAGTACTTGGCAGAGTACTTTGTATAGAATACTTTGTGCAGAGTACATTGTACAGAGTACTTGGTACAGAATACTTTGTACAGAGTACTTGGCAGAGTACTTTGTACAGAGTACTTTCTCCAGAATACTTTGTACAGAGTACTTCATACAGAATACTTTGTACAAATTGCTTCGTACAGAATACTTTGTACAGGATACTTGGCAGAGTACTATGTTGAGTACTTTGTACAGAATACTTTGTGCAGAGTACTTTGTGCAGAGTACTTTGTACAGAGTACTTGGTACAGAATACTTTGTACACTGTACTCTGTACAGAATACTTTGTACAGAGTACTTAGCAGAGTACTTTGTACAGAATACTTTGTGCAGGGTACTTGGTACAGAATACTTGATATAAAGTGCTTTGTAGAGAATACTTGATACAAAGTGCTTTGTACAGAATACTTGGTATAAAGTGCTTTGTACAGAATACTTGATACAAAGTGCTTTGTACAGAATACTTCATACAAAGTCCTTTGTACAGAGTACTTTGTGCAGAGTACTTTGTCAGAGTACTTTTTACAGACGACTTTGTACAGAGTACTTGGTACAGAATACTTGATACAAAGTGCTTTGTACAGAGTACTTTGTGCAGAATACTTTGTGCAGAATACTTTGTGCAGAGTACTTTGTTCAGAGTACTTTGTTCAGAGTACTTGGTATAGAGTACTTTGACAGAGTACTTTGTGCAGAGTACTTGGTACAGAGTACTTTCTGTAGAGTACTTTGTACAGAGTTCTCGGTACCGAGTATTTGCTACTGAGTACTGCGTAAGAAAATACAGCAGTATTTTACTGTCAATTCTGTCTAGAACCAAAGCACGTGAAACCACAGCTTCTCTTTTTCCACAGCGACAGCGTCTATCATGCGATTGATTGACACTATAATACGACAACTTTATCCTTTCATGGTGAAAGAAAGAGCGAGAGAGAGGGGGCGAGAGTGATAAAGAGAGGGGGGGGAGGAGGGAAGGTGCTCGAACTCTCCCCGGTGAACAATCATTACACGATACGAGAGGATACGAAGAGGGGTAAAAATAAAATAAAAATAAAAGTCAGCGTACCAGCGACAACAAATATCTTCTGGGTTGGATGAGGGGGGGGGGGGGGAGGGACGTCTGATGACAGAAGCTCTCGTGGCATCTTGCGAGGGCGCGAGTGACTAAGTTAAAACGCTCTCGAGTCGATGGTCGGAAAGAATGGGCAGAAAGGAAGAGAAGTTGGAAGCTCGAGACGAGAAAATGGTGAAAAGAGAGGGTGGAAGGTTTGACGCTACCACCGAGAGTTGGGAGAGAGAAGGAAAAATAGATGAGGAAGAAAAAGAGGAAGAATTGAGTTTTAGAACGACGTATTTTTGGGATAAAAGAGTTGACTGGATGAGTGGGTTGTGCCGAAAGGAGAATAAGAGTAACGGAGCCTCACCCCCAAAACCAACCTCTCCCTCTCTTGAAACCCTCATTCTCCCGTCGTCAACTTCATCTCAAGAGAACGAGAGCGAGGAAAGGAAATAAAAGAGAGAGAGGAGAGAAACTGCAAGATTAGTTGATACCTTGTGACAAAAATATTATATTCCACACTGTAAAAAGTTTTATTAAATTAAATATACAAAGGTATATGAAATTTCAATAAAAAGTATGCGAAATCGAAATTAATATAAGGGTATTGGAAACTTAACAATTTCATCTTAAATTTAATATTTGTATATTAAAATTAAAAGAAGTTATATAGATTTATCATATACTTGTATTTAGGGTTGCAAATAATGTATTACTTTTTTTAGGGCATTTGCATTTTCATTAACCATTAAAGTTTAATGGTTATTAGAAATTATTTTCATTAACCCTTAAATTTCAATGGTTAATGGAAATTATTTGCATTAACCATTAAGTGTTAATGGTTAATGAAAATGCAATTGCATTAAAAAAAAGTAATGCATTATTTGCAGCCCTGCCCATTACAATGCATTGTGTAATAGAAAAAATTTCCATTACCCATTGCAATGTAATATGTAATGGACAACACTTTGATTGCAATTTTGGGAATGGAAAAATATAGATGAATAAATTATTGCAGTTTTGCATTACATTTTATTGACTTGGAACTTGAATTTTTAGAATTATAATACAGATGCTTTATAGAATTTAAGGTACCTGAAAGTCTAAGTCCTAAATCAATAAAATGTAATGCAAAATTGCGATAATTCATTCATCTATATTTTTCCATTCCCAAAATTGCAATCGAAGTTTTGTCCATTACACATTACATTGCAATAATAATATAGATGCTTTTTATAATTATAATGCAGATGCTTTATAGAATTTAAGGTACCTGAAAGTCTAAGTCCTAAATCAATAAAATGTAATGCAAAATTGCGATAATTCATTCATCTATATTTTTCCATTCCCAAAATTGCAATCAAAGTTTTGTCCATTACACATTACATTACAATGGGTAATGGAAATTTTTTCTATTACACACTACATTGTAATGGGCAGGGTTGCAAATAATGTATTACTTTTTTTAATGCAATTGCATTTTCATTATCCATTAACATTTAATGGTTAATGGAAATAATTTTAATGTTTAATGAAAGTAATATCCGTTAACCATTAAATTTTAATGGTTAATGAACATAATTTCCATTAACCATTAAATTTTAATCGTTAATGGTTAATAAACATAATTTCCAGTAACCATTATTATTATTAAATGTTAATGATAAATCAACATAATTTCCATTAACCATTAAATTTTAATGGTTAATGCATTACTTTTTCATTAAAAATTTCGTAACCCTGCTTGTATTGGAATATTACTATACACATTGTACACGGAAAAAACGCGTTGGTTGTGGCAACTAACTGGTTTGTAAGAGTTTGTAATTAGTTAGTTAGGGCAACCATTTTCGTCGTTACCGCAACTATTTTATTGGTTGCCAAACACCCAACCAATAAAAAGTTGGTTGCGGAAACCACAAAAATGGTTGCCCCAACCAACTAATTACTAAGAGCATATCTTACAAACCTGTCAGTTGTTAGACCTTACAACTCGTTTATTCCGTGTATCTGAAAATAAATATACCGTATTTGCTGGGTTCCTTCATGAAGAAGTGAGGGTAGGCCCTCTGCTAAATACGATTTCGAGGCCTTCTCTCAACGATATTTCACAGCGTTAGAACGATGATGATGATGACTGCAAATTGAAGTAGTTTGAGGAACAACAAAATCAGGAGTGCCCCAATTCAAGTCAAGTTCAGTTCTCAACTGAAAAGGCAGCATAGAGGGTAGAATCGAATGGAGAGGAGGAGACGAGGGTTGTGGTGTGGAGTGGCGGGAAGGTTGAAGATATTTTTCGTTAAAGAAAGAAGAAAGGGTGGGGGAGGAAAACTCGGGGGATGGTGAAGTGCAGAGGTAAAAGATGGCGGTACGGCTGAAAGTGAAGGGGGTTTCGTGGCGGCGGCGCTCTCTCTTGTAACGCACATACAGAAGAGCTCTGCGGAGGGCCAGGTTCAGGTTTGCCAGGAAAACGGCTGTGCCGAGACTCTCGTGAGCGCATTTCGAGGAGTTCAGCTTTTCTCGTATCGGATTTCGTTTTCACGAGTGGCGGGCACGTCGAGTCGAGAGGTCTGTGTGTCGGCGTGGGGAGAGCAACCGGAGAAATGAGTCGCAGTGTGCGAACCACCCCTTTTCCTGTATACTGGCTAAGGCGCCTAACCTTTCCCCCCCCCCCACCCACCCTCCTTTCCAACCTCATCCTGCAACCTCACGTGTGTGGTTATACGAGAAGACGAAAGATTTATCCCAACTGCCAAGACCTCTCCCATCTTAGTGCCCTTTTGCCCTCAACCCCTCTCTCTGTGCTCACGATCCTCATTCTCCGGTGAGCTTTTTTTTGCTCCTTCAAACTTGTACCAGGAAACCTTCATTCTTCCGCATCCCTCGCGAGTAAAGGCATTTTGCTTGTGTATAAAAAATGCAAAATTGGGTTTTTGAAACTTTCTTTTGAATTTTACAGTTTTTGGTCCCAATTGACAATTTGAATTTTTGTGGAATTTAACTTGGCAGAGATTGTGAAGTAAAATCTTTCTATTATTCCTCAGGAAGTCAGTAAAAATGGAGAAAAACGAGACATTTTTTATTATCTATTTAACCATTTTAATCATTTTACACTACCAGCGAAAAGTTTCCGGAAAATACTTCAAAATAGGTCTGAAACGTTTTTTATGCCGTTTCGTCGGAAGTCAACGTAGACTAATTTAACAAACGGCATTTTAAAGGGGAAGAATTCGGCTTCATTTTTTTATTTTTAAAATTATTTCTACAATTTGTTTTCAGATTTAGACTCTATTTTGAAAACAGCTGTTTTTCGCCTTTTTCCCCCTCTCTTCAGGTGCACCCATCTTTTAGAGGAATTTTTTTTTTACATTTTTACCATCGGATTCATAAAGAGGAAAGTTTGAGCTCCAACTTCCTTTTTTGAAAAACTTTGAGCGATTTTTTTTCCAAAGTTATTAAGTTTTATGTGAAAAAAAGAGGAAATTTGAAAAATCCCGTATAACATGAAAACAGAGAGGATTCATGAAAAACTTCAAGATAGCAAAAAGTTGCGTCTATTTTTGTTAAGTGCAGAGGAATTTTTTCAGATTTTTTTTCCCAACATTTTTTTTCCCATTTTCTGGGTCGGAGCTCGGATCATTAAATTACCATAATTCGAAGACTATGGAATTATTGATAAAATTTCAAGAGGGAAAATACTTTATTTGACTAAAAAGGCGAAAAACAGCTGTTTTCAAAATAGAGCCTAAATCTAAAAACAATTTGTAAAAATAATTTAAAAATCAGGAAGTGAAGCCAAATTCTTCCCCTTTACAATGTCGCTTGTCAAATTAAATCAGAAATCGAGAAACTGTTTGACAAAAATGCTTAGGACAGATGTGAAGTCGCGGCAAATGAGTCTCCGTCAATTCCTTTTCACAGAGTTGATGGTCCAGAATTTTTTTGCAAACTAGATTTTTTTAGATTTGCGAGAGAGATTTTCCCGAGGCATTAAAAACTTATTATGGTTATTATTTTACGAGCATGAGGATGAAAATACTTGGAAGAGACGGATAACGTCGGTTTTTATAAATAAGTCTTGGTCCGAACGTGCATCAACCCTTGTCCATAGTGGGTTCAACAACTTCATCCCTGTCTCATGGTTCAACGAAGCTTACGTCTTCGAGGTACGTGATAAAGAAAAAAAAAGCTCGGTCGTATATATGGGGAAATTCATTCGGAAATGACCAGCTCACGATTTTTGCTGTGTCGAATATCATTAAAGTGTCTGTATTGATTATCTGTATCGATATTTATATCTGTCTCGATTGTCATTTAAGTTTTAGAATAGCAAAGTATTGAGGTACCTCAGGATTGAAGGTTCATTGAGGGGAGGTTTGCGTTGTCTCTCCCCCTCTTTGCCCACGTTTGTTTATTTCGACGTTTATTATTATTATTATTATTATTATTACTATTATTTTTCGACGTTTTAGAATATATTCAACGTATTGCAGTATAAAACTAAAAAAGAGTCACCAAAACAAAACTTTATTTATGAGGAATCGAAACTTGTAATTTCTCCAGTGATAAATAAATCTGCTTTCGATTTTTTTTAATTCAGTCTCTTTTTGACATAAAAGTTTATCACATTAGTATCGTGTCGAAAAATTACAATTTGTACTTTCAAAGTGGGTGAGAGAGTCCATTTTAATTTAACGGGTTATTCGCAGTCGGGAGACCGAAAGAGGCGATTTTTCAAGATTTTTTTCTGAAAAGACATTTTAATTTATGAACGAAAAAATTTATATACGAGGTATTCTCGCTCAATAGAACCCCCTTTTAGGCCGACCTCTTTCGATCGGCCTAAAAAGGGGTCCCGTTGAGCGGGAATACCCCATACATATTTTTGTAACTCTTAATTTTATTTTGAAATATTTCTTTTTTAAAAATAATGATTTTTAAAGTCGCTGTATTAACTTCAATTAACCCCTTAAAAGTTAGAGTTTCGGTACGAATTTAAACGTAGACGAGCCTCGATGAGAAAATAGCGACTCTTGTCAAGTACGTGTCAAACTGCCACGTATTCCTATCGATACTGTTAAAAGGCATTCCAACTTCACGCCGATCGATACTAGCTAGGTCACCTGAATAAACGAAACAACCTTGAGAACTTGTGGCATGCAATTTAGCGGCGTCACTCTAACGAAACGATTGACAGCTGACAATTTCCGCATAGTCAAATAGACGCAGCTTACCGTCAATTATTTCACTTCGGCTCACTAAATTTTTCCAATATTATTGGTGAATTATTTTACCAAATATTAGTAATTATTTTATGCCCAGAACAATATTTAAATTACATTTTTTCATTATTTATCAATTAATTGGTTAAACAAATTAATCGATGACAAATAAATGTCATTTACGATCCATTGTTTGTTTTTGTTCGCAAAATACCATAAATTTTTGACCCACTGAAAAAAGAATTCAAATTTCTCAAAATGATGGTAAATTGCAAGCCCGGAATTATGACTTTAATAATGAGTAATAGCGAATTAAAAGATGAACAATCGAGTTCAAAACGATGATGAATAATGAATTAAAAAAACTATTTGTGAGTAAAAACAAATGGTGGAAGTTGGAACTCGTGATAATTGCTTCCCCTTTATTTCCATATTCTTGGTGCCGCCTCTGTGCCTTCATTCTCTTTTTTTTTTTTTATTCACAGCTCTTCACAAAGTTTTACGAATAGGAAGAAAATAATAAAAGAGCAATTTGCATAACAAATCGTCTTAGGTCATACTTTTGCAAAAATATTAAATCCTTACACAAATAGTCCGTGCTTAAAATATCTCGCGGATTCGATAAAGTATCAATGTCATTGCATTCGTGCTCTGATTCAATTATTTAAAAGGTGGAAGTAACAATTATTGTAATAACTTCAAAAGGCATAAAAGTTTACTCAGTTCGATAAATTTCATGTTAAATTTAACCTGTTTTTAGTGAGACTTTTTGAATTAATGGAGCGTAGGTGCTCAAATTATTTACGATATTTTACATAATTTACATAATTTATATCATGTTCTTTATTTACATAAAGAGACATGATTTACCGAGTTTCAATTAATTTAATCAAAATAAATTAAATATTTTTCAAATATTAATATTCAAATAAATCTCAAAAATTCATTTCAAACGATTGTTTACATTATTTACATAATTTATATCATGTACTTTATTTACATAGAGAGACACGATTTACTGAGTTTCAATGAATTTAAACAAAATAAATTGAATATTTTTCAAATATTGATAATCAAATAAATTTCAAAAATTCATTTCAAACGATTGTTTACATTATTTACATAATTTACATTATGTACTTGATTTACATAGAGAGACATGATTTACTGAGTTTCAATGAATTTAAACAAAATAAATTAAATATTTTTCAAATATTAATATTCAAATAAATTTCAAAAATTCACTTCAAACGATTGTTTACATTATTTACATAATTTATATTATGTACTTTGTTTACATAGAGAGACATGATTTACTGAGTTACAATGAATTTAAACAAAATAAATTAAATATTTTTCAAATATTAATATTCAAATAAATCTCAAAAATTCACTTCAAACGATTGTTTACATTATTTACATAATTTATATTATGTACTTTATTTACATAGAGAGACATGATTTACTGAGTTTCAATGAATTTAAACAAAATAAATTAAATATTTTTCACATATTAATATTCAATTAAATCTCAGAAATTCATTTCAAACGATGGTTTACATTATTTTTACAATTTATATTATGTACTTTATTTACATAGAGATACATGATTTACTGAGTTTCAATGAATTAAAAAAAAATGAATGAAATATATTTCAAATATTAATATTCAAATAAATCTCAAAAAATCATTTCAAACAAATAAATCTTCTATCTGAGTGCGGTTTATACTTATAATGTGAAAATGACAATGTTTATGTGTTGGAAAATTATTATTTTGGAAAAATTATCTTATTTTTTTCTTCTCTTTGGATTCTACGGAAAAACCAAAATGGGTCTAAACTTTTAAGGCCCCAAATTCATTTGTGATCAAACTCCATTATTGTTCATAGAAAGCATTTTATACTTAAAAAAAGCTTTGCAGCTTTAAAAGTGCCTTATTTTTCGCAATGGGCGATGAAAATTACATTTTCTCTTCAGGGTTAATTTTTTAATAATTGAGATATTAAAATCATAATTCGCAATTACTCGATCGAGTTAATTACAAAATTTAGACGATATTTATTACACGACGGAAAATATGTTCAGCAAATATGTCATAATCCGGAGACATCGCTGTTTACACAGTATCCTCGGTATATTATTTGCCCGAGGGTGCATATAACTCTGTCTACAATAAATTCACCCTTCCAGCTCGCTCAAAACCGTCCTGCGAGTTTACGCTCACGGATGTGCTACACAAATATATATATGACATACTGTACCGAGCATGTTAGTCCACCAACATTTGCCCGTTGGTGTCGCGATACACACGAATATAGGAAAACGGAGCGAGATGAGACCTTTAAGGGGATGCATTCACCTACTTGAGAAATTTGATAGAATATTCAGGAGAGGTCGTTGTCGGAACTTGAACTTATAGAAATTTTATTTAACACAAATTGGGGTAATCTTCGTCGATTATTGCTGTAAAAAATAATGCAACTTTGAATTTTTAATAACTACGCCATTTTGAATCAAGCCATTTTGATTTGTTTCTTATACCCGAAAAAGTGAAATAAATCTAATTCAATTAAAATAAATATCGAAAAGAATAATTGAATTCCAAAAACCTACATCTGTAACTTTGCACGCTGTTTTGGTCCATTTTTTTTTTGTCCGCCTTGATTTATTTATGGTTTTGGGTACGAGCAGCATATTTTAAATATTTCAATATTTTATTTATATTATTATTTATTATATTTTTTACAAAAATTTACAAATACTATGACAGACGAATCTCGGAAAGTTTTTTTTTTCGTCATGAGAAAGTTTTTTTTTTTTTTTTTTGCAAATATGGAATATGTGTATGTAAATGCAAATGAGACGGTCGAGGTGATACTCGAAAAGTGCTTACTCCACGTCTATTTCGTTCTTGCGGGCTAGCCTCATCGTGTTTTAACCCTTTAATTACCCTCCACGGTGGTGCTGTTTAAGGGTTGCGAAGGAAATGGTGAATCTCGAGATTCTCGGTGAAAGTTTACATTAAAAAGTTGTGCAAACTCGGCAAATGCTCCCAAGGCGCAATGGGCGGTTTTTTACACGTAGAAGAATCGTTAAAATGCGCACACTGAAAGGGGAATAAGTGATATTATTATTATTATTATTATTATTATTATTATTATTATTATTATTATTATTATGTAATAAATTATATTATAATTATATATAATATTTATAATTATTTTCTAATTTATTTTGTAATTATATAATAATTTAATAATAATAATAATAATAGAAGATAACATCACGACGCAAACGCATTAAATGCAATATGGAAGCGTCTCATTTAAGGATGTTAAGTCCCTATGAAACTTTTAAATGTTAATTGTTCAATAAATAGTTTCTTAATCGTCGTGAAATTTTTACACGACCTCCTGAATACTTCATGTAAAAACATACCAAATTTTAAGCATTCTATCATCGTTACTTCAACCTCCTTAAGGGTTAAAATGAAAAATGATGAGAAAATTCTGAAAATTTGGTATGTTTTTGTATAAAGTATTTAAGAGGTCGTGTAAAAAGCTCACTACGATTAGAAAGCTCGTTATTAAAATATTAACATTTTGTTAAGAACGATTTTTTAAACAAAAATAAAATACATTTATCAATAAGCTTCGTTCGTCAAAAATTGAGAGGTCAAAAAAAAACTTTTCGCAAAGTTATATCAGTTTCCATAAGACTACATTTAATTTAATTTGATTTGTTAATGTTAATTGTTCGATAACGAGCTTCCTAATCGTCGTGAAATTTTTACAGGACCTCTTAAATACTTCATCCAAAAACATCCCAAATTTTCAGAATTTTCTCATCATTTTCGATTTGGGACTCAACATCTTTAAATCGAGATTTTCGTGCGAATATTCGTTAAAACAACGTAAAACCTTTTTATCATTTGTATAAAAAAAATTTCTGGGTTGCGATATATTTTTCTCAAAGAGTAACACCATCAAATCTCTATTGTAATATTTAATAAAATCCATTTTTTTGCTTGAATGTTTGTCAAATAGTAACTGCAACAATTTTTACAGAAAAAAAACACGAGAATCTAGTCGTTATAAATGATTGTTTTTATTAATTGATAATACCATGAAAACTGCATTATGATGAAAATTGGGTCATTTATTTTCGATGTTAGATTGAAATTTTTTAAAAATATAAATTATTTCTATAATTGCTGAGGTTAAACTTTTTTCACGAATATTCTTTTTCAATTCTTCGAGCATTTTGACACTAAAATCATAGTTTGGCCTCGAGAATCGATAATAATGTTTTCCTCGAGTCATGAATCGTGTCAATCAATGTTGAGAAACGATAAAATCGTACATTCAATTTCGCGAGATCGTACGAATTCCTCTCGACACATTTTACCGCGTAAATTAAATCTCCGTCTTGCCAATAATGTTTCGCCGCTTGCATCGAGCGGCGGAAGCGCGACTGAAACTGAAAGAAAAAAAAATAAAAATAAAAATAGATATACCGAGAAAATATTTGAACGTCCTTGCGCGTCACGTTACGGGGGAAAACGTCATTATCACCCGGCGTGTCGCAACTTGATTTTCAATTTCCTTTTCAAACGAATAAAAACAAGAAGGTGGTTGGGAAAGAGGAAGAAACACGAAGAAAAAAAAGTGCGAAGATCGCGCCAGACAGAAAAAAAAATATCCAACGGATATTATTGACAAAAACGTTAAGTCCAAAACTATCAATCAAAATCAGAATATATGAACGCTATTGTTATGATTTTCGCCGTCGTTTCTTAATCCGCGCTTTCTTACATCCCATCACATTCGTTAATTTTTTTGCTTGTTTATTTTTAATTCATAAACTGTAAATAAAATTGACAAAAGCATATCGATATTAATTGACAATTAATTGAAAATATAATCAAAAATCATGATTCCAAATTAACAAAATTTATACAGCGATTCTTAAATATCTTGATTTTATTATTATTATTATTATTATTATTATTGATATTGTTAAATGACTAAAAAATAATGCGTATAAAATTCATGAAAGCATGTACATATTATCGATCAAACAAACTCTATCTCTCTTTTGCTTGCACGTGAATGGAATTTTGAAATAAATTAAATTCATTCCTATAACCCTCCTCCCCCAACCCTATGTATTATAATAAACGCGATATTTACCCCTGGCAAGTATGAATAGGGGATAAATAACCGTGTGTTCCCTATCTCTCTTCCTCTCTCTCCCTCTCTCTCTCTCTCTCTCTCTCTCTCTCCCTCCATCGTAAATTCGATCACTTTTGTAAAATTCTACGCCGATGCAATTCACCCAATAATTACATCGTGCAAAGGGTGGATGAAGGATGGGGGATTCACATACCCGAGGACGAAAAGAGTGATAGAGAGCGAGAGAGAGAGAGAGAGAGAGAGAGAGAGAGAGAGAGAGAGAGAGAGAGAGAGAGAGAGAGAGAGAGAGAGAGAGAGAGAGAGAGAGAGAGAGAGAGAGAGAGAGAGAGAGAGAGAGAGAGAAGAGAGAGAGAGAGAGAGAGAGAGAGAGAGAGAGAGAGAGAGAGAGAGAGAGAGAGAGAGAGAGAGAGAGAGAGAGAGAGAGGGAGGGGCATCGTGAGAAATATTATAACACTGAAAACATAATCCAGCGATAATTATATATCACGTTTATATACTGCATGAGGGAGAGGAAAATCATGTGTGAGAATGCACGAAGCGTTGCTGTACGAGAATAATTTTCAGAAATAATTCAGCATCCACCGCATCCCCGTTTGATCACATTAGCGGTTTATGACGATGAAAAATATTATGGATCACACGATTTGACGGTGATTATCATTTCATAGAACGAATATATTCTAATTATCTCAGCGTAATGATATTTTGAACATACTCCGGGATTTTTTTCAGGCACACGAATTTTCGAATTTCGGACGGAATCTTCCGATTTTTATTACAATATCTGTATATTGGAGATTAACAGAATAATTTTTTTTTCAGTTATAAAAGAATACTATTTTTTATTATTTTTTTTTTTTTCATTATCCACTTATTAATTAATTGAATGCCCATAAAATTAATTACTTTAAAAACTTTGTGAAATCAGCAGATGAGATCAAAAATCACAATCATAGCAAGAATCACATCGATGAAATTTAAAAGTTAAGAATCATTGATTCTGAAGACATTTTACATGAAATTTAACAATATTTTTTGGAAAAAAATCGTGCGCTTCTTGACGGAAATTTTTTGCCTAATTAAAAAAATATATCATACTATTTCTGCACACAATTTTCAATCTATTATCTATTTATTATTCCTTAACCAAATACATGACGGGGTAGACGCTATAAAATCATAAAATGACATTCCAAAATAGTCACGATAACAATGTTAATTATTATTATTGTTTACTTGATTTAAAAAAAAATTCTATTACTTAAGACTATTTGTCGAGCTCGATAAAAAAAACAACAAATAGCTCAACCATTCTTTTTTTACAACATATTTATTAGTATTTTGACGATAATAAAAAAAATCTAAACAAAAAATGAAAATTTCATAAGTTATAAGCTGGTAAAGTTGGGGCTAGAAAAAGGTGTGATTGAAACCTTTCTAGTCATGTGATACAAAATTTAAAAAAAAGGATTCTTAAGGATGTTGAGTCCCTATGGAATCTTTTAATGTTAATTGTTCATTGAATAGCTTCTTAATCGTCGTGAAATTTTTATACGATACTTCATGTAAAAACATATTAAATTTTGTATGAAGTATTTAAGAGGTCGTGTAAAAATTTCACGACGATTAGGAAGCTTGTTATTAAAATATGAACATTTTGTTAAGAACAATTTTTTAAACAAATTTAAAAAATATTTATCAATAAACTTCGTTTTGTTTCCGTTGCTTTCAATATAGTGTAGATATTAAAAAATTGAGAGGTCAAAAAAAAACTTATCGCGAAGGTATATCAGTTTCTATAAGACTACATTTAATTTAATTTAATTTGTTAATGTTAATTTTTCGATAATAAGCTTCCTAATAATTGTCGTGAAACTTTTACACGACCTCTAAATAATTCATCCAAAAACATACCAAATTTTCAGAATTTTCTCATCATTCGCGGTTTGGGACTCACCACCTTAATTAGTAAGAACGTCGTTATTGCCCTTTCCTCAAAGAGAACGGAAAAATTTTTTTTTTGCTGAATGGTGCCTGCCTGAACAAAAAAAGGCGTTTTTCGTAGTCGCTGCCTAACTAAAACAGCTATAACTCCATAAATTATTGGAATCTAAAAATTTCCTTTCGAGGATATACTCTTAAAGATCAAAACCTTAAGAATATTTAAAAAAAAAGATTTTTTCAACATTCTAAACCAGAATACCCGCTTAATAATAATAAAAAATTAATTATTATAATTATTCATATTGTAGATAACGATTATTAATTAATGCCAATAACATAATACAAATGAGAATAATATATTTTTGATTTTTTTATAAGAGATAACGTAGAGATCGTCCGTGTTTGGAGCATACGAAAATGGCTCGGAAAAGCATACACAAAATTACCATGAGTATAATCGTCAACGAAGACATACACGTTCGTGTAAATACGAGGGAAAGAGAGAGAGAAAGAAAAAAAATAGGAAGACGAGAGTGTAATACCGACGAAAATAAATCACGTCGGAAAGCGCCGTCGTCGACGTCCGAGTGGTCGTCGTCGACGTCGCCGTCGACGCGGGAGTTCGTGCCGACGAGGGCGAACACAGGGAAACTCAAGAGTTCACCCTCACTGCTATGTCTGACCCACATTTTCGTTTTAAATAACACTTTCACACGATGTTACGTGTGTATGAAAATAAAAATAAAAAGAGGGTGGAATAGAAAGAGAAAAAGGGAAATAAATCGAGAAAAGACGACGACGTTTCTAATAATGCTCGCTCATTAACGAATGTCAATTTATTTGCCATTTTTAACTTTCGTTTAGAAGCGATTCAAATAAAAGACCGAGATAGAAGAGACGAGAGAGAACGAATTGATAATGGGTGGAAATTGAATAAAATAGTTATTTGCAATAAATTATTAGGAGAAATCGCCGTACAAATTAATTAGTGAGCTCATTTTTCTTGAAACTTCTTCGAAGAAATTGTAATTCAATTTTAATTCAAATTATTTTACTAATTTCAGCGCATAAATTTTTCTACAATTCCGATAAGTAATTTGAACCGTAATTTTTGTCAAAATATTTATGAAAATAATCTCGCATGAATCTTCATGAAAAATGTCGCAAACGATTTAACAGCATTTTTGTTTTTCATTGAAATTGACAAAATTTTTTACAGAAATTCGACACTTTTTTGGAAAAAGTTTACGGAAAAATAATGTTCTATTTCACAAGTCTCAGATTTAAATTTAAACAGCAAGTCACAGATTTAAATGAGTTCAACGTGAATTTACATTTTCATGAATATTATCGTGGAAATTACCATGGAAATGTTTTCGGCTATTACCGTAAACATTTACAAAGTTATTACTACGAAAATTTCAACAAAAATTAAAACTTTCCTGAGAGATTTTTAGGGAAAATGTCCATTCGAATGTCGATGGAGACTGGAATAATTGCCAAATTTAATATCTTCGAGAAATGCCCGAAAAACAATAACGTTTCATCTCTTGCAATAATAAAAAAAAGTACGGTGAAAAAAAAATTTGAACCGTTGGTCAAATTTTCATCAAGATAATTACTCATTCCTCGAGGCTGGCCGAGTCTCCGTTCTCGCCGGAGTCAGAGTTCCGTCGGATTGTAATATCAACCCCTTTTTACCACGGTCATTCATACACCGGACATTGCGCGACCCTTTACGCGCGTTCATCTCGTACTTTTTCCCGGTCCGAGCGACCTCTCTTCACGGGAAGAGAATGAGAAAGAGACTGGGATACATTCGTATATTTTACCGCACTAACGAACCGAGGAGCGTATCTCTACTATTACCAACGTCACACAGAGCGTTAGGGGTGACATTCAGGGGGTTGCATATAGTATGGGTTGAGTCACACAAGCTGCCGATGTTATATAGAGGGTTGTAAAACAGTTTTTGCCGTGTGTACGATCATATGGACCGTTTCACATAATATAAAACGTCTCAGAAAATTTTTGCAATAATTTATTTTATTTATTTTATTTATTTTATTTATTTTATTTATTTTATTTATTTTATTTATTTTATTTATTTTATTTATTTTATTTATTTTATTTATTTTATTTATTTTATTTATTTTATTTATTTTATTTATTTTATTTATTTTATTTATTTTATTTATTTTATTTATTTTATTTATTTTATTTATTTTATTTATTTTATTTATTTTATTTATTTTATTTATTTTATTTATTTTATTTATTTTATTCATTTCATTTATTTTATTTTTGCAATAAGGGTTTTTTCAAAGTTGTTACTCTAGACTGATTTTTATTTTACAAGTGACCATTTGACAATTAATTTGTGTCTGAAAAATTCTTACAATTTTAAATTCTTTTGTAGCAGAATCTTAGAATTTCATTATTAAAATATTGTCGTTGCTCAAACTCAATATTTAAATTTTTATTTCCATCAAGATGTCAGTATTTAATAATATATTAGCTAGAAAGCATTTAGAACTTAAATAATAATGGATAAATAAGTTATTAATAATTAATACCGCCACAGATATTATAAATTATATCAATAAATCAAGTTTACTTTCAATTAATTTTTTCGTAGCTTTTTTTTCATATGCATATTTAATTTTATACTTTTTTCGGGCTATATTAATCGAAATTGGACGACGAAAATGTCGTTGACGGCTGTCAACGAAATTCAAAAACACTCTTCGCGCACAATGCCCCATATATTTGTTACATAGAAGTGGGAGGATGTTGAAGGGCGGAGGGGTTGGCCCGGGGAGGAGAGAGGAGGTCACAAAAAATAATGGACGTCATTACAGAACGGAGATAATGGGCCAAGGGGCGAAGTGGTTTTCGCTTGTTCTCTGCTTCTATTTCCCTCGCGCAACGGTGTCGCAAAAACGGACGCCCCGGTCCAAAAATCATATATTTACAACCTTCGTGAGCACGCTTTCGATTTTTCTTGGCCGATTTTGCCGATATCTTGCTCTATTACAAAATACAATAATTATTTTTAAATATTACTCCAATTATTAAATAATTTAAATACTGCAAAACACTGCAGAGTCGGTAAATTGGTTACAGTCTTATTTCACATTAACTAAAAGTTCAAAAGATGGATTTTTTTAAATCTAGGTTTCGTTAGAATGAAAAAAAAAAAATTAACACACAGGATTGACAGCTTTTTTATTAATATTTCCTATTCTTTAATAAATAATAATAATAATAATAATAATAATAAATAATGCCAAACCTCAATTTTGATTTTTTCATGTATACAAAAAATTGGGAGGGGAGGCATCAATTTTCACCCCCCATTTTTGTTTGCGTTATTTTTGGGGAGATTTGGTCCAGTAACGATTTTCCTTCCTTTCTCATTATACCTCGTGCCTCAGGAACTAATTAAATGGGAATCTGTTCATAAAACATCCCTCAACAACCGAGGAAACAAGAACAAAAAACTGGAGAGTTGAACTTGAATTCTGGTGACAGTCGATTATCGGTAAAGTTACGTTGTTCTTTGCTAATCGGACTGTCGGTTGGACATTGCGGGCAGCTTTTCCCTCCGTACATTTATTTATCATACATGGAACTATATACAGGGTGTTGAGTAACTAGATAACCTGACTAGGTTCACCGTGTAGAGCGCGCAAAGACGAAAAATTAGCTTTTTTTTTAAATTATTATACGACAAAAATTGGATTAGTTATTAATGTATCAAGCTGACCAATGACGGCTAGGATCTAGGAGCAATGCTACTGGTGAGCCGCGTGGTGGGGGTAACGGTGGGCGTGGCGTAAAAACCCCCACCAGCGGCATTTTTCCTAGATTCCAGCCGTCATTGGTCAACTTTAAAAACATTTATAACTCAGCCAATTTTTATCGTACAAAATTTTTAAAAAAGGCAAATTTTTTGTCTTGATGCGCTCTACACGGCGAACTTAGTCAGGTTATCTAATTGCTTAACATCCTGTATATTTGAGGGAGGGAATGAATGTGCAAGGGAGTGGTTGCAGGGGGTTGTTCGCGCTGAGGGCCGAGAGGTCCGCAGACCTGGTACGGTAAATTGCGTCCCATTTCTCACTAACTTTTTCAATTTATCGCGACTAGCGGGCCCCTGGGCTAATTACGACGAAATGACTTTTGCCGTTCCATAGCCAATCCCCGTCCCTCCCTCTCTCCAACAATCCCTCGTCTCCGAAAGCCGCAACGCGTCACTCAGTGTTCTTCCGCCTTCCGCCCTCTCCCTCTTTCACCTTTTTCCCGCCATATCACTTCGTGGTCTCGAAGCTCGTGGCAAAAAGCTCGCATCCAATACCCACACATAAATTTGCTTCACTGCACCTTTCTGTGTCGGTGGATTCGTTGAGAAGGCGATATGACGTCCCCTTCCAGCTTTGTGTCGACTCTAGTGCCAATTTCGAGTTTTTTTTTTAACTTTTCAAAACTTTCGTCTCCGACACACACTTTTTACTGTTTTTTTTTCGCCCTTGCGACAGTGTGAAAGCTTGCAATATAATGTCGTAGCTATTCGCGATGATGGAGGCGAATTGGGGCAAAATGGACCGGGGCATCTTGATGCATTTTGAAAAAGGATTTTGAGGCGTTTTGCAGACGAGCTAATTTTAGTTTATATAAACTGAATTAATTTAGTTAATTATTAGTTTTAATTGATTAATTATTACGATATCTCGTAAATTGTTCACGTTGCATTCTTAACATTTCGGAGAAAAATTCCAAATTTCATGCAATCCTTTCCTTGATTTTGAACTAATTTAGTAGCAAGTACTTTTCTGAAATATGCTATTCATGTCGATACATATTTTCGATCTATTCTGTCAATAATTCAGTTTTATTTATGCTGTTAATAGATATTTTCTAAATTCACAATTTTTCACAATTTGAATTATCAGCTTGATCTGCATCAAATTTAATAATAAATAGCTTATGGTAATGAGTTATATTCATCCAAATTTACCATAATATTTCGAAAATTGCGCAAATTATGTTCTTGAAAGTAATTTTGAATAAATTGACAGTTCTGTAGAATTCAAACCCTTTGATCAACCTTCGCCGAAGTTGATGGCGAAGATCTTTTAGAGTCAACTCATCTATATTTAAAAAAAGCTTACGATAATATCTCAAAAGTTGTTCAAGTTGCGCTCTTAACAGACTTTTTTATTATTTTTCAAAATTTTATGCCATTCCATTGCTTCGAGAAAGATTTATCAAATTTAAAAACAAACATCCTCAAGTATTGTTTATAAAAAAAGAATTACCTAAGTATTTCAAAAATAGCAGAAGTTGCGCTCTTAGCAGAATTGCTTGGAAAAATTGAAAATCCGATGAAATTCGAACGAATAGTCGAAACATACCAAAAATTATGATAAAAAATTTAATATTTTTGGGTTCGGGTACTTTTCAGACTTAATTTTTAGACTTGATAGACATGTTCAATTCTTTTGACACAAGAAACTCGAATTTCTTCAAAAACCATCCCAAAGCTTCCTCGTCAAGTAATTTCTTGAAGATGATCCTGAAGTTTGCATCGTTGTAATGCAACGGCCATTTATCAATAAAATTCCATTCTGCCTAAGAAATTTTTTAATTGAAAATCATTAAAATTTATTTGTGTACCTTTTTTTAAGGATTCACGATTTCAAATGGCACGAGCAAAAATTAATTCTCAGTAAAAATTAATTAAAAAATCTATTTTCGTTCCATTGCAACGATGCAAACTTCGAAATAATCCTTGAAGACAAAATTCCTCTAAAAAAAATACCCAGAAAATAAAGGAAAAAAATGCGCAAACTTTTTAGCTCGAAGCTTTCAGAAGCAAGCCTCTGAAAAAAGTGCAGCCCTCGGCAATTTAATTTTCGATCACGTTCACAGTTTTATGAAGCTGATGAAGTGTCGTTCATATTCCCCCGATGCTTCCCTATGAGCTTTTAACCCCTTCGGGGATGGGCTGCTAATTTTTACTGTTCATTTTTCGTTCCAATGACAACATTTCAACTCGCGGAATTGTTCAATGTCTGTGTGGAGCAAGAAAATCCTTGATGGAGGGAAAAAAAGTGTCGCGCGAGTCTGTGTATGAAAATTGCAGTGATGCGAGGGCGCGTCAACGATACCCGAGAAATTTCAAAACTCTGACAATTGGATTAAACGCGATAAAAAAAAAATTGTTACCAAAAGAGGGGAAAAATGAAACGAGCGGGGGATGGTGCGGAAAGAAGGGAAAGTATGAGGGTGCGATACTTTTCAAAACCAGGGAGTCTCCATTGCATTCGCATTTTTTTTCTCCCTTGTTCTCTCTCTCTCTCTCTCTCTCTCTCTCTCTCTCTGTCTCCCTCTCTCTCTTTAACCCGACGGACTTTTGACGGAAAATGGTTCCGCTCTCGCTTCACGTCGCGTTTATGTTGGACGAAAAATGTCACGTTTTTGCCCTCTCCAAACGTCCCAATCTAGTTACCACACTGTTTTTTTTTTGTAAACCTGAACGTGATGAAAATAGTGGAATATTTTTTTGAATGAGCTACCGCCAGTTTTGCTTACCTAGGAAAACTACCAAGTTTAAAATGATTGAGCCAAGCTTGAGGAAAAATAGAAATTTTTGAGATTTTTCTGTGAAGCAGTGTCCGAAATAATTTAATTGGATTCTTTTGTACCCTGCAACAAATGTTTTTTGAGAATTTTTCAAAATTTTATTTTTAAGTATGCAATGTTACAGACATCTTCAGAGCTTTTTACATTCGAGAAATTTTGCGGCGGAAAATAAATTCAAGCAAAATAAACTCATTAATTGTAATGAAAAATGGAAAATCCAATTCATGATAATTTACAATTGAGAGGTTGAGTCCCAAATCGCAAATAATGAGAAAATTCTGAAAATTTGGTATGTTTTTGGATGAATTATTTAAGAGGTCATGTAAAAATTTCACGACGATTAGGAAGCTCGTTATCGAACAATTAACATTAACAAATTAAATTAAATTAAATGAAGTCTTATGGAAACTGATATAACTTTGCGATAAGTTTTTTTTTTTGACCTCTCAATTTTTTAATATCTACACTCTATTGAAAGCAACGGAAACAAAACGAAGTTTATTGATAAATATTTTCTTTATTTGTTTAAAAAATTGTTCTTAACAAAATGTTAATATTTTAATTACGAGCATACAAAAACATTCCAAATTTTCAGAATTTTCTCATCATTTTTCATTTTAACCCTTAAGGAGGTTGAAGTAATGATGATAGAATTCTGAAAATTTAGTATGTTTTTACATAAAGTATTCAGGAGGTCGTGTAAAAATTTCACTACGATTAAGAAGCTATTTATTAAACAATTAACATTGAAAGATTTCATAGGGACTCAACATCCTTAAGAGGTTAAACATACGGATTCCACAAATGAGAAAATTAAAATGAGGAAAACAAAGCTCTTTTGGATTGGATGACAAAAAAAAGGTCGTTCGTGAAAGTCACTTCAATTTTTCTTCGACAAAACATTTAATTTTCCATCGCAATGAGTCGAATGTATTTTTCCTCATATTTTTGGCTCATCCAAAAGTTTTGGCTCATCCAAAAGCTTTTGTCTGTCCATAAAAAATTGCACAAATTGACGGAAAATATGACGCACCAGTGGGCTTCAATTTTTTTACTTTTTATTGAAAATAAAATAAAATGTTTTTCGTTTACGTGAGAATTTTCCTCGTGCTCTGACACTCGGGGCTGTGAACTCGTGTGTTGGCCTCATATTGAGGGATATAAAATTTGTCGAGGGGGAAAAGAGATTGAGCAAACGCCGTCTGCAGCTCGGTGATACGAGGATTCTCGTATTGTTTTTTTGTCCCACGAGAGATAAAAGAGAAATGGCGATGTGAGAGGAAGCCTCATTGTCGTCATCGTTATCGTTGTCGTTGAGGATCAGAATTTTCACAAGAAAATTATGGCTCGTGCACGAGCGCACACCTGCTAACCGATTACCTGACGGAAAGCTTTTTCATTTTGCGGGGGTGGTTTGACGTTCGAATCGCAGAGTGGTGTGTGTTTAAGCACCATTTTACGATTGGGGCGATTGAGGATAAATGAAAAAGCGAATTTTCCACGATTTGGGGTGTTTTATTATCGAGCATATCCACGTGGCTACTTTTTTATCTGGCATTTTTCAAAATTAAGGCAGTATTCTGGTATAGAATTTTGAATTTTTTTTCATATTCTCAAAGCTCAGACCTTTGAGAATATATCCTCCGAAAGAAATTTTTTAATAACAATAATTTACAGAGTTATAGCTGTTTTAGTGACGCAGTAACGACGCCCGTCGAGTTAGACCGTAACTTTGAGGGGGTATTTTGGTATAGAATTTTGAAAAATTCAATTTTTTTTTTTGCATAATCTTAAAGTCTAGTCTTAAGAATATATCCTCGGAAGGAAATTTTTTAATTCCAATAATTGACAGAATTATAGCTATTTTAGTGACGCAGTAACTACGTCCGTGTTAAGGGGGTATTTTGGTCTAGAATTTTGAAAAATTCAATTTCTTTTTTTGCATATTCTTAAAGTTTAGACCTTTGAGAATATATCCTCGAAAAGAAATTTTTCAATTCCAATTATTTATAGAGTTATAGCTATTTTAGTGACGCAGTAACGACGCCCGTCAAGTTAGACCGTAATTTTAAGGGGGTATTTTGGTATAGAATTTTGAAGAAATCAATTTTTTTCTGCATAATCTTAAAGTCTAGACCCTTAAGAATATATCCTCGAAAATAAATTTTTCAATTCCAATAATTTATAGAGTTATAGCTATTTTAGTGACGCAGCAACTACGCTCGTCACGTCCGAGCAAATTGGGGACGTTTTTCTCATAACTACTTTTCTCAACATAGCTGACATATCTCAAGTTCCACTCAACCGATTTACTTCAAATTTTTTACGAATCTTCAATGTATAATTCTCTATCGCCCCTACCACTTTGTTTCAAAATTATTTTTTCTACTACTGTAAAAAAATTAAAAACTATGAAAAAAAGCGTCCCAAAAAGCCTTTTTTAAATTCAGACAGCCGCCATTTTGCAATTTTTTTTTCTATTTTCTCTGAGGTAGAGGCTATAATGACGTTCTTACTAATTAAGAATCTTTTTTTCAATTTTGTTTCGGTTGACTAGAAATATTGCAATCGTATCAGTCAGCGCACCTTTTTTTTACCCCCAACTTAATTAAAACTCATTACATTTTTTTTTCTCGAAAATTTTGTTGTGTATGGCCAAAATATTAATAAATATATTGTAAAAAAAAGAATGGTAAAAGAATAAAATAAAATATAAAATAAAAAAATAAAAACATGAAATAAAAAAATAAAAATGAAATAAAATATAAAATATTTGTTGTTTTTTTTTTATCGAGCTCGAAGAAACGCTCAAAATATATGTCTCTAGACCAGAATACCGCTTTAAGCAATTGCATTTGTTGATTTTTCATTCAACTAAACGTTCGAAACTTCAAATATATGCGGAATTACCAAATGTTTGCTTTTGTGATCAGAAAGAGAGAAAGAAACGGGAATTGGTACATTTACCTCAAAGAAAATGGCCACACCGATGCATCAATCCCATTTTATTTGAGCTAAGATATTTTACCAAAAGTTCAAGGTCATCCTCGTAGTAAACTTTTACGAGAAATTCAATGGTGACCTTAATTGTGACCTTGGCGATAACCTTCAAGGTTATCTGAAGGTCAACTTTGTTTTTATCGATGGAAACCCCCTTTTTTGACATCGGCAATCGATAGGGCGGTAAATTTCACATTCAAATATGTATATTGTATGCCTCATAAACACACTTCTTCACAAGACCGATGCATCATGAATCCTCGCTCTGAAAAGTATTTCGAGCATAAGCACAGGATGAGTCGCGCTCGGGAAATAACCCCAAATTGCCCAATATGCGCTTTGCATGCAGTTCCGAATCACTCTTTGTCACTATCTGTTTCGTTGTCATCGTTGACAAACCGTGGTGATCGTAAACTCCGTGGATTACCATCGAGGGCGTCGAAACACGCCGACCAACATTTTCTGCAAAAAAAAAAAATGAACAAAGGGCGCAACTCGAGCCATCTATGAAGGGATGTAATGTCACTTCCGGCCTTTTAGTTGGGACACGGATCGATGAACGTATCTATGATATCTAGGACGAATTTTATATAGACACGAACATGTATATTTCCGTACCGCGCGTAAAAGAAAACGTATCACCTCCAAACCCACCCCTATACGAACCCCCCCCCCCCCCACCCCTCCACACGCGCCCTCGTAGAATAATAAATATTTCGCTAATACCGATCGATCGATGCTCGTACACGAGCTCATAAAATCCAACATACAAGGCGCGAAGTGCAACGAAAAAAAAAAAAAACGGCACGAGAAAAACAATCGATGTACGCGACACTGTTACAATGGGGCGGATGAAGGACGAGGGGGTTGAAACTATATTGCGAATGCGGGTCTCCAGCGACATGGAAAAACGTGCCCGGTTTGTGTCAATTGTAAAATAAAAGTGGAAAAGGTTTGAAGGGTTGAAATTGAAAATAAAACGAAAGCCACCGGAGAGGGATGCTCGAAAGAATGAATACAGAGGTATTCGTTAATTAAATTGACCGGGCATTTACGCGTTGCGGTATTTTAATATTAATTAGTATACTTTTGATTGGTAGCGCAAGGTTTCGGCTATGAAACGAAAAAATTGCGGATGATATTGCACCGATTCTGTGCATGCCATAAAAAAGGGGGTTGCTCTCGTCAGACAGATAAATGGAAGGGATGAAGCACAACAATTTTGGGGTTGAAGGTCAGGGATTATGGACCAGAAATTTTGAACGTGGTGGAATTTCATATTAGAAAAAGTTTATGAAGATTTTTGGTTAGGTTTGGGAAATGATACGACTTTTTCAACCCTTTTGGAGTTGAGAATCGATTCGGAAGAGGATATCGATTCGAAATTTCATATCGATTCTAAAACTCAATTATTATCGAATTTTTGAAAAATTGCTTAAGCTGCTTGTTTTTGGAAAAAAATTAAAACTTCAGTAAATGCTTGTAAGTGCTCCAAGTTTTGTAATTTCGCATGAATCGAACTCAAAATTCTAGAATTGTTCCAAAAATCCATGTAACTCTGTAACCTTAATAATTTCATAGTTACCGATCTCAATTTTTTTTCCTCGACTGTATTAAGGAGCAAAAACGATTGTTATAAAATGTAGAAAGAATTACACGAGGGTTTAATTTTTTAAAAATACTTCAGAGTTTGAGCGATATTTAATCTTCCAGAAAATCATAAATTCAGCAGATTGGACATTTGCAGCATTTTTTTCGATCGTTAAGCTTCTCGTGCGGGAAAATATTAATAATTATACTGCCTATCATAGAAAAGAACCTCGTAAAGGAGGCTCAGCGAATAATGGGAAAAAATAGGGGAGTTATGGGTCAGGTTGTAATTTTTTTAGAATGTAAATAGTAATATAAAGCACGTCACTAACGGCAATTATTAAGCAACCACCTGGATCATATTTCCCGAGATCGCCCCTTCGTACATAAATATACCTGGTGGATAAAAGCGAGGGGTGAAGGTCCGCGGTTCGTTCCGACCACAACCGTTAGGGGTCGTTACAAAAGCACCCCCAAAATAAAATAAAAGCGTTCAAACCATCGAATACTGAAAATTTTACATAACGCATATATCGTACATTGGTCAACGTCCAAAACAATTTTTTTTTTATTACAACAAAATCGTTCCCTCATTGTTTCAAGCCTGTAACGCGAAAAGCCTCGCTCATTCACCCCTTTCAAAAAAGTTGGGGTGAAGCACCGAAATGAAAAACGATCATCGCAATTTTAAAAATTGGGCTTTGTGATCAAGCTTTTCAAATGTTTAAATTGTATTTTTCACCGATTTGTGAACTTTTAAACCTTGGATTTTTTAAATTTGAGGGACGTAATAATTTTTTTTAAATCTCTAAACAAGTTTGGAATGGAAAAAAAAATTTATTTCAAAAAATGTTTTTAAAAAAGCTGAGAAAATACTTCGACACTGCATTTGGTTAATTAAAGGGGACAATAATAATATATTATTTCTGTAAACTTTGATAATATTCGATTAAAGTTTCACAATATCCAAAGTGCTGAATAATTGTTCGCATGACCGGAAATAAATGTTGCAAAAATCATAAATTCATCATTATCACTTCCCAAACATTAATTTCTCTCCGAGCGTTTGTAAAAAGCTTCCGTATTTCTGCAGCTTCCAATTAAAAGCTCAAAGAAATGCAACTAAACTTATAATTATTGATTATATTATATCAATTAATTGTACATTAATTATTATTTTTCTTAATTATAATAATCTATAATACTTATGACTTATTGAATAGAAACGAGAAAGGGTCACGAATTCAGTGTTTGTTCTGTAAATCGATGAAACCCACCAAATCGATCGGGTGGTCCATTCTGCCCCACTTACCCCTTAAAAAAAAAGCTGAGGGAAAAAAAAGAGGGTGGGTTAGGGGTAAAATGGTATCGAATGGATTAATAAAATCGAATCGTGCCACGGCTCAACGATTTTTTTTTCACCGCATTCACATCGTATTTCCATCGATGAGAATTTTCTCTCTCTCTCCCTCTCTCAAATATCGACGGGGTCGCGAACTGGAAGAACGCGAGTGCTCTATCTGCAGTCGGCAATTTTCAATGTAACGGATTGTGTAACAGAATGACAAGAGCTTTCGCGAACGTGGGCGATACGAAAAAAATAGGGAAAAACAAAAGAGTGACCAAAAAGTATAAAATGAAAAACAAATTTAGCGAAACTTTTGGCACCGGCCCATGGTTGTGAAATTTTTTTATTTTTTTTACTTTACCAAAGAAAAAGTTGAATGTTTGATACAAAACGTTTACAATACTTAAGGGGGCCAGATTTGTTCAGAAATCATCATTTAGAAACGTAAATATTAATTATCGATGGTTTTCCATAAATATTGGCCTGATGAACCATTATTTAGGCTCATATTTGGATAAATCGGAAAAATTTGTCGCCACAAATAAGCGAAAATTTTTTTGTTCTGAAATAACACTTTGATCATCATAATAAGTTTAAATGTCCAATGAATCTTAATTTCTCGTTAAGTTTTGCTCTGTGATCCAGAAGTATAAAAATTTTTCATTTATTTCTTGTTAAATGGGAGCAAAAAACATTGGAGAACGAAGTAAAGAGATGCAATAACAATTAATTTTTAGATTTTTTTTAGGGACTCCCTTTAAAGTTCCCCGAAAGCTTTTTATCTTTCCCCAGAGCTCACGAATTTTCCCGAGAGATTATTACGGGGAAAGGGGACGCGAAATTATATATGTACTTTAAAGTACACACTCGACACGCTCTATAAAGCCGAGTAAAGAGTTAAGTTAACCCACAAGTCTAAACGAGCGAGAAACACAAAAGCCTCGAAGACATTTTGGCAAGAGAGCGCGAAAGGATTTACAACGAGGGATCCTCGTTTTCGACGCTCGTGTTTGGTCTTTGACCTGTTTTTTCTGTTTCTCTCTCTCTCTTTCTCTCTCTCTCTCTCCTCTCTCTCTCTCTCGCTCTCTCTCTCTCTCCTCTCTCTCTCTCTCTCTCTCTCTCTCTCTCTCTCTCTCTCTCTCTCTCTCTCTCTCTCTCTCTCTCTCTCTCTTTCCCTCTGTCTTTCATCTTGGCAAGAATCACCGGAAAATTTTCTACAGAGACGAAATACTTCAAGGGACAATTTCTTTCCTTCCTTTCCATTCTATTTCGATGCCGGAAAGAACTATTTTCTTGCGAATACATCCGCAGAAGCTCTTAATATATCCTCAATTTTTTATTTGCACTCGTAAACTCAATATATTCCAAGTTATGTGAAAAATATGAAAATCAAGGAACAAAGAGATGCAGAAAAATTTTTGAGAATTTTTTTTGGCGCCCGACCCATGATTTTTTAAAAACTGTTTTTCACACGAAAAACTTGTGGAAAGGAGTGTAAACTTCAGTTTTGTTTTTTAAAAAATTTCGTACGATTTTTTTCGCAAAAATATTCAATTTTTCCCAAAAAACGACCATACTTGTAAAATGTAACGTAACTCTAAAACTACTCGATTTTTGTGAAATCACTAAGAGGATAAAAAGTTGCATACAATTATTCTGGATTCAACGAAATTTTTTCAGAATTTTTTTTCAATTTTTTTTTTCGAGATTTTTTCTTGTCAACGAGATTTTTTTAATCTTAAACAATCGGGTCTCTTACCTCATCTACACGGCCCATTGATCAAAAAACCTCATCTACATGGCTTTGTTATCGGAAAACCCGTGTAGATGGGATAAGAGACCCGATTATTTAAGCTAAAAAATATCTCGTTAACAGGAAAAATAAAAAATAAAAATTTTGAAAAAAAAATCTGAAAAAATTGCACTGAATCCAAAATAATTGTATGCAACTTTTTACCCTCTTAGTGATTTCACAAAAACCCAGTAGTTTCAGAGTTATGCTTCATTTTATAAATATGATCATTTTTCGCAAAAATTTGAATATTTTTACGAAAAAAAATCGTACGAAACTTTGTAAAAAATGAAATTGGAGCTCATACTCGCCCCCACGAGTTTTTCATGCGAAAAACAGTTTCAAAAAACTGGGTCCTACGTCCAAATTTCAACGCAAAAAAAAGCCAAAAAACGACCACGTTTCAAAGGACGTAGCGGGTTCAAAAAAAATCCAAAAATTTTTTTGAAAAAAGCGAAATGAAGCTGAATATGTCCTCTCTGGAACGCCGCTTGTTGAATTGAAATATCTTCATTTTTAAAAGAGCAGTGAAACTTTTTGTGCGAAAAACTTTGGCATGAAAAAAAGTTGAGGAAAAGGATAATCACAAATTCATTTCTGTCACGTTACATTGCATTTACATATCTGTTACATTATGAACATTTTTTTTCCGATCTTTGTACGCGACGTGTGCAAGAATGCGCGAGAGATTGGCGCAGTTTCTCGCGGCAAACGGAAATTCGCGACGTGTCGAACGAAATTGATTTCAACAGGGGTTTTGAGCACGAGACGGGGGAGGGGGGGGGTCTGAAGGGGTGAGATTCGAAAGAGAAAAAGAGAATGAGGGGAACGCGAAGAACGTGCTTCGTTCGAGTTACCACTCTCGGTCTCACAACGCCGAGTGTCTCGCCTCGCTTTTCACAAAAAGAGGGAAAATGGTTCCCCAAAGGCATTAACGTACTACGTGTCCCCCTCCTCAACCCCTACCCCTTTATAAACGCTATATATATATCGATATATCGATATATAGGAGACGCGGATTTTCACAGCTCTGAGAGTTGCTTTTATATTCCCTCCCCTTTCTCCGAAAATAAAGAAATTGATACGCGAACTGGCAAAAGAGAGAATGGGACACCCCCTTCTTTGGAATCGAAGAAATAAAGAGAGAATTGATACAACACGTATATGGGGCATTCGGCGTCAAAATCACGCGGTCATCGGCTTGACTTCCTCGGACTTTGATGTCCAATGAATTCGTTTCGTTTGGCCCAAAATATGACCTCAAATCTTTAGAAATTTTTATTTCATTTTTGAGGTGTTGCCTGAACTAAAAAAATCATTGAATTGAGGAAAAACATGAAGAGGGGCTATTTTTGAATTAATGAAATTTTTTCGCAGAAACTAGGGCCCAAAACAGATATTTTCGTCATAGTTCGATGATGGGCCAAAAATAAAGACTATTTTTCTTGTATTTTAATTTTTAATTTTTTATAATTTCTTATTTTCATTGTTTCTTGTATTGAGAATAACAACGAAAATATTTTTCTAGTGAAACTTGATTTTTTTTTCTTGCTTTACGAATGAAACGACAACATTTTTCGAAAATTTATTAGTCAATTTAGAAAAGGCCCCTCTTTACGTTTTCCCTCAATTTAATGATTCTTTAGCTCGGGCAACGCCTAAAAAATAATATAAAAATTTCTAAAAATTTGAGTCAGACCGACGTCCACGTGATTTGGCGTGGAATGCCCCATATATACATATGTCTTTATAGATATTATGGAATTTATCCTGTGGAGGGATACAGCTTGATAAAGAAATATATTTCGTCCCCCGACCTCCCCTCCTCTCCGATCAACTCTCAACCCCTCCCCTATATCGAGACACACGAGACAAGGAGAAACGAAAGAAAAACGCAAACAAAAAAACGACAAAGACCCCTGGAGGATGCGCAAATGTTGGGCCAGAAGCTCCCTTATTCTTTTTCCTCGTTCCCTGCTGAACGAGTCACTCGATTGAGAGACGCCCTGGTGACAAATTGCTTCGAATCGACAAGAAAAACTCCCAATTCCCGAGTCTAGGTTGAGCCAATGTCTTCTCAATTTTACCAATAGAAATCTGGCGGACATTTTCTCACTAATCGTTCCTGGAATGGAATTCTACGAAATTTTCGCTTTAGGGGTCGAAAGACTCTTTTATTGCACGAGTACGTAAAGTTACCACTTTACGCACGCTTCGCCTCGATGCGCGTGCGTAAAGTGAGCACTTTACGGACGGAGTGAAATAAAACTTTTCCAAAATGATTTAATTGAGATTGACCCCATTAATAAACATTGGAGAGAATTCGTGATTATTATTATTATTATTATTATTATTATTATTATTATTATTAATAATCATGTTAAAAAAATGATTTCTCATCTTTTTGCACGAAATTTGCAATTGATTTTTGGGCGTATGAATTTTCGCCGACACAAAAGCGGTGGCGTGAAATTTTGTCGCAGTAAAGAGACCAAAAAAATGGAGGGTGTTGAAATAGGGGTTGGAACGGTATTTCGAGAAAAGGTTGCGCTGAATTGTCCCAAGACAGACTCGCTTATAAAGCTTCGTTGGGGAAAAAAAAGACGAATAACCCCGTTTCGGTGTACGTCTTGAACTCTGTGGGAATACGAGGAATATCTTAGGGCCTGTTGCCAAGCGCAGTTTCGTGCACATCATTCTCTCTCTCTCTCTCTCTCTCCGCAAATCGATTTTTCAAAGCGTTCACCTGAGAAAATCCTCGATGGAGAAACCGTGAACGGGCGAAAAATGCTTCGGTGCGCTGTTACCCATGATAAAGGGTGTTTGAGCGAGAAACGATCTCATCTTAAGGTTGGCGTATGGAAATTGTACGTATCAATTCGATCGCAGAAACGCCGTGAAAGAAGAAACTCGCGAGGCAAACTGTTTCGATTTTTTTTTTTTTTTTTCATCTGCGCATACATGAATTCAGTGACAATACCGCGTGAAGAATATGAATGTCGATGGAAGGGAAAAAAATGTTGTGTGGGAAAAAAAGGTGATTTTTTTTTATTTAGTCTTCAATCGGATAAAAATTATTTAAGTCGATTTGGTTGGGCTAAAAACTATCTACTGGACTATTGACTATGATAAAACTATCGACTGAGGTTCTATTTTTTTTTCATGAAGTAAAACTATAGCTAGTATCTTTTCATTCGCATGACGCCGTTGATTTTGATCGCATCGACTTGAAATTTAGATGGAATTTAGTGAGAAACCGTGGAAATATTCAAAATTGGATTTGAAGAAAAAATTCGACTTTACCTTCAGTGAGTCACTATTGGTCGCTATTTTTAAATCGTGTCTGTTTTCTCACTATTTTCGAAATTTGGTCCCTATTGTCACTTTTTCAGAGCTCAAAAGTGGCTGGAATAGAGTTGCCGGTTAAAATAAGGGACAAATTTCGAAAAACCATCAGAATCGGATGAACAAAGCGACGTTTTGAAGCTACAACGATTACGAAAAGAATGAGCGCAGTTGAGAGCCAACATTTTGAGTAGAAAAAAAATTACACCTGTTTTAGTGGACAGATTAAATTTTGGCCAAAATACTTAAAAAAAAAATTCAATTTATTTTTTTCAAACCTTATATCGATGTATATTGTCCCCCTGAACACAAATCTACCATTAGTTTTCTCAAAAAATCAAAATTTTTATGAATTTTCATCACAAACATTTTTGCTCAATTTTAGCTCCACTCTGAAAAACCTCGAAATCGCGAAATTTCAAACGCTCGTAACTTTCGATCGGTATGACCGATTCAGAAATTTCTTGTTCGTAAGTAAGCCTTGTCACTTAACTTAGAGAATAACGCTTGGTTCATTCCCACAACTTAATTTTTGTCGAAATGAGAGCACTTTGAAAATGGCCGAAAAAAAACGGAAAGGGGTATGCCTTAAAAAGTTTGCAAAAAGCGATGGTCGAACTTTAAAAATCTGCAAAAAATCGAAATATCATCAGAATCGGATGAACAAAGCGGCGTTTTTAAGCTTCAACGATTATAAAGAGAATGAGCGCAGTCTAGAGCAAAAATTTGAAGTAGAAAAAAAATTACACCTATCTTAGTGGACATATTCAATTTCTGCCAAGATTCAAAAAAAAAAATTTTTTTTAAACCTTGAATCGATGTATTTTGTCCCTCTGAACACGAATCTACCAATATTTTTCTCAAAAAATCAAAAATTTTGATGAATTTTCATCAAAAACAGTTTTGCTCAATTTTAGCCCTATTCTGAAAAACTATTAAGTCACTATTTCTGTGAAAGCTAAGTCACTATTCTACTATTTTTGACCCTCCGAAATGCTGCCAGCCCTGTTAACGTCTTAAATAACCCTAAACCCCATATTCTCAAATCCAGAAGAATTATCTTCTGGTAAACAGGAAAGTTGCTCGTAATTGTCTCGCCGTTGGAATTATAAACAAGACGCATATGTGTTCCATGAGATATGTCAATATGCAAGTTGTCCAGAGAGAGGCTAGACGTTTACCCGAAACTTTATGCTGTAAACACGCGTGAAACACCAACTTTAGAGATATTACGACGCAAACTGCTTGGCAAAGGCGAGTGTCAGCTTCAACAAACGACTGTGTGTCAGAAGCGAGTAGGAAAGAGCCAAAAGAGAGAGAGAGAGAAGGGGGTTGAAAGATGCTTCAGACAAAACCCAAAACTAAAATAGTAGCGTGGTTTGTACGATTATCTCGTCGGTACACGTTTGCGATGGAATTAAGGCTTCTCATCCAAGAGGATCCTCTTGAGACTTGCGTTTCCATCTCGAGGAGACCTCCATCTGTTTCGTTTCAGTCGAAAGAATTCATCATTCACATGTGCATATCCTGAGAGATATTACAAAAATATAATATAGGTCAAAGCCGATTTTTTCAATTTCTTTAATTTTTCGAGGCTCAAAAAATGGCTTTTGGCACCTTTGAGCACACTGAGAGAAAAATTTACTGAATTTGAGAACATGAATTTATTTATTAAATGAAAATATTAATTCGATTATTTATTTGTTGAACCAAGAAAAGCACTCTTCATTTAAAAAAATATTTTCACGAATCTATTACTTCATTTTATTAAACTCTTATTTAATAGTAACAATTAAGTGCATGATAGATTTGATTAAATTTGTATTCATTGGATTAATTACATTGATCGCATCATAAACATGAGATTATTTGAATCTAAAAAACGAATTCAATACAAAATTATTTTTTTTGAAGAAAATTATTTATGGCATCATAAACATGAGATTATTTGGATTTAAAAAATAACTTCAATACGAAATTATTTTTTTCGAACAAAATTATTTCTTTGCAAATAAATTCATAATTAGTTTACTTCTAAAAATATCTTTATTTAAATAGATTTTAATAAATTTGCATTCATTGGATTAATTAGATTTATTGCATCATAAACATGAGATTATTTGAATCTGAAAAACGACATCAATATTAAATTATTTTTTCCGAACAAAATTATTTCTTTGCAATAAATTCATCATTATTTTACTTCTAAAAATCTTTCTGCAATATTTTCAATATTTTTTAGATATAAAATTCATTGTGATTATTTGAAAGGAAGCTGTAGTAAAATAAATAACGCATTATTCTATTCCAATAGAATATTTGTTTGGAATGATGAAATTTTTATTTCCTTCAAGCAAAGAACTATCATTTCTATAGTATACTTTAATAGTATACATAAGTTGTTGAAAATTAAAAAACTGGTTTTTTAAATGTTTTCTTATATTCGAATCTTCATAATTCCTAACTTTTTTCAAGTGCATAGCAGTAGTCAATAGCGTAATAGGTAGCGTGTTAGGTAGTTAGGTAGGATAGGTATGATGGTAGGTAGGGTCGAAGGTTCGAATCTCGGTCGGACAGAGAAATAAGATCGGAGAATCGGCGCAGATTTGTCTTTTTTTCTATTTTTCTCTTTTTGGGGTCACTAAATTATGCATATTAAATTATTTGGCAAGGGCTATATATTTTTTATAAAATGTTTAGCAACAATTAATAAACACGCATTTGATTGAATCAATCATTTTTCCTGTTGATTGGACTAATTAATTTTTTGATTCAACAATTTTTTTTTCAGTGCTTCCTGTATTAAAAGACACGCATGTTTTGAATGATAAAATGTGTTCTTGATTCAAACAACATATTGCAAATAATTGATAACATATTGTTAGATTCAAGTAAATTCGTTTATTGAAACAGAAATTTATGTAATTGACTGAAAAAAATGAACCAAGTAAATATATAAGGGAACCAATCTAATATGTTTTGGCAAATAATGAAAAAAATGATTTTTTGCCTTCAAAACTTTATTTAATTGGTTCTAATAATTTTTTCTCTCAGTGCATGATCCGTGAAAAATTTATGTATCGAAAATAGCATATTCGTGTTCCCCAGGAAATTTCCGATTCAAAACTCTAATCGACAAGAAAAAATTTCCCCACAACCGCACGGATCAGCTGAAGTCGATTTGCAAATGGACAGGCCAAAATGGTTTTTGGCATTTTTTATCATTTCCTTATTGCTTCCGTTAATGACAATCCGGGGAAAATCTATTCTTGCACGAGAGGAGCAAAGATGGTGGACCAAAAAAAAAAGTTTGACGGAAGTGACGTGGTCCGCGATACAACTTCGCGTCACGAAGACTCGTGGCTCATCGATATAGTCCGGAAATTGAATATCCATCGCGCCACTTAAGAGTGTGGTCCCCGTCCATACTGTGCAATGTTATAGTGCAGTATCAAGATGGTGGCTCGACGTTTGAATATTGAAATCGATATTCTAAGCATATTTCCGATCACGCGACAATACCCCTCCGTTACTCCAAATGGTCGAAGGAAATGATCCTTATTTTTATATATTCCAAAGAAATTCTCCTCCAACGTCGCTCAGAGGAGTTATCTCTATAATCGCAAAAGTCTAAAAATGTTGAAAAAAAAAAAATACATTTTTTGGGGAGGCCTCTACACATGACACTTTCTACACGAAAGTTTCTACACACATCATTCTACACAAGAAAAGGTGGCAGGAAATAATATTCTATTCTACATATTATTATTCCACACATTATTATCCTACATATTATTTTCCTACACAGCCTTCAGTAAAATTGACTCCTGGAATGGATAATCACGTTGCAGAGTCTCTGTCGTTTTTTTGTGTGGATAAAAAACGTCACATGCAGAGTTCGCTACAAGCTGTACTTTGTAGGGAAATAATGTGTAGGATAATAATGTGTGGAATAATAATATGTAGAATATAATATTATTTCCTACCACCTTTTCTTGTGTAGAATAATGCGTGTAGAATGCGTGTAGAATAACCCGGTGTAGAATAATATTCCCTGCCACTTCTCTTGTGTAGAATAATGTATGTGGAAACCAGTGTAGAATAATTTTGTGTAGAATAATATTCCTTGCCACTTCTCGTGTGTAGAATAATGTATGTAGAAACCGGTGCAGAATAATTTTGTGTAGAATAATATTTCTTGTAACTTCTTGTATGTAGAACAACATTCCTTGCCGATTTTCTTGTGTAGAATTTTTGTAGAAACTTTTGTGTAGAAAATGTCATGTGTAGAATAAAAATGTGTAGAATAGAGGCCTTCCCCATTTTTTGACGATATATCATCTGATGATATGTTTCGCGATAATTTGAAGACGATCTCACCCAAATTCACAATGTTTCAGGATTTTATATCATGAAACTAAATTCTTAAAGTCGATGAATCTGATGACTCGAAAACTGGGTCGATTTTTCTGATTTTAATATCTTTCTCCGGGAATAAAAATACTTTCAGCTTGATGACTCAAAATTTTGATTTTTTTTTTGCGAAAATCAACGCTCCCTCTAAAAATCCGACATTGTATTTTAATTTGATATTTTCATATTTCAGTTTTGATATTTCCATTTTGGTGTTTTAATCTTGATATTTTAATTTTCATATTTTAATTTTGATATTCTAATTTTGATATTTTAATTTTAATATGTTAATTTTAATATTTTAATTTTGATATTCTAATTTTGATATCTTGATTTTGTTATTTTTATTTGATATTTTAATATATCAATTTGATATTTCAATTCCTGCCATTAATTACAGGATAACGTTATACAATTTTCCAACGCGATATTTTTGAATAAACGACAAATTTAATTGCATTTAAAAGGACTATTATGAATTGTGGTAATCGGAGAAAAACTGAAAAACGAAAAAAAAGGGAGAGGAAAAATTTCGCTCGATACTCTCGCGGGTAACTCGACGCGATTTCCCTCGCCATTACCGTCAACATCCACGCGAGAGTACGTGACCGTCTCTTTTTTTCAGTTTTTTTTCAACCCTCAACGAATCCATGCAGATTTTTCACTCCAGAGAGAGAGAGAGAGAGAGAGAAAAAGGGAGAGAACCTGAGAGAGAGAGAGAGAGAGAGAGAGAGAGAGAGAGAGAGAGAGAGAGAGAGAGACAGAGAGAGAGAGAGAGAGAGAGAGAGAGAGAGAGAGAGAGAGAGAGAGAGAGAGAGAGAGAGAGAGAGAGAGAGAGAGAGAGGGAGAGAGAGAGAGCGTCGATCCTGCCGCCACTCGTTTTTTCCTCGCTTTTCATCTCTCTCTCTCTCTCTCTCTCTCTCTCGCTCTCTCTCTCTCTCTCTCTCACTCCCTCGATTTCCGGCATGTGCCCTCCGCTTCCTTCTCCCACTTTTTTTTCCCTCCACGCAAGCATCTCGTACTTTTTGTCATTCTGTCGTCGCTGCTCGCGACACTACTGTACGTGAAACGAATTTGTAATGGACGATACACCATCCTGGCCATCCCTATATATATACATGAGGTATTCCATACCAAGTCGACCAATCCGTGGATTCGACCATTTTTGATTTTGTTGAAAATTTTCTATCTTTTTGTACGTACTGAAAGCAGTCTCTCAGAATTTTTTTAGATTTTTGTCTCAACCCAACTAACCACAAAATTTTTTTCAAAATTTGACACAATTTTTTTTCGAATGCTCATGAATTTATAAAAAACGGAGATATCAAAATAAAACAGCAGATCATTTTTTTCCATCTTGAGTTGTAGTTTTATAAAAAATAGTACAAAAAAATATCGATTTACATTTTCATATGTTTTTTGAAGTTTTAAGCCCAAAATATTTTTTTTTTTTCAACTTGGACCGTTTTGATTTTTTTGAAAAAATCCATTTCTTTTTAGGAGACATTTTCACATGTACTGAAAAATTGGCAGCTTATGATATTCATAACTGGTATTTTTTATCTATTTTTGAAGTTGTAAAAAATTGAAAATTTTCAACAAAATCGAAAATGGTCGGGTCCACGGATCGGTCGGCTTGATGTGGAATACCTCATATATATATTACATATACATTATATATATGTAGTAACTTCCGTTACTGTGGCAATGCTGGCTGTCGTTGCACGAGACGTGCTCGGCCCTGACCCTTGATTTTTTTTTCCAAACCTCGACTGGATCCTGTACATTCCTCTTCCCTTCATGTGTCTCCCAGCCTTTAGTCGAGATATAGATTTCGGGGGGAAAAGGAAGAAAATTGAAATTCGCCGAATGATTTATTTGCAATCGTTTTTCCATTTATCGAATCCCATCATTTTTTCTTTACAATCAAAGGAGAGATTCCATTATTGGCTACATTTTTCCCGATTAATGTGATTCCCAATTTGTCCTTCATTTTTCACTTTTCACAACCACATTCCTTGATAAAAAATAATATTTACTTTGCCGATACAAAATTAATAGAAAATGGCGCATGTTCAAATTGAATCTTAATTATTGCTACATAAAATTGGCTTTTTTCGTTCATTATTTTTTCTCTCTTTCACATCGAGTCCTGTAAATGGGATTGTTAATGCATGAATAATTTTTTCAATGTAAATGAGAATATTGAATTAAGGTGACGAGCAAATGATGGCCTCTTCGTTGTCATCGTTATCGATGCTCGAATCGACCCGAAAATAACAGTTTTATCGCGAAAAAAGCGAATTGATACACTTGTATCGATATTGCATCAGACTTTCGTGGACAAATTCGTGGATTTTTTGCGATTTTTACGTGTTCCCGTTTTTCGTTGATACGGAGCGACGGATAATCGATTTACTAATACCTATTGATCTGTGTATGATTTTTATATAGTCCCCCAAATTGTCCTCACGATTTTTTTTTTAATCTTGATTTTTTCAAATTTTTCAACCCGGTAGATTGTCGTTTTGCGACTCTGCAATTATTGATACTTGTTTGATATTGAAATTATTGATTCCACCATTATTTTTGGATATTTATAATCGCTTAATTCCCAAAAAAACTATCAAGAATCAGTCATTCACGAAAAATATTAATTTCATCAGTGAATTTCATCAGCGAATTGTAAAAATGAAAAAGTACCGAAAAATAAATTTTCCAATTTTTTTTTTCGTCATTTCGAAATGTAGCAAAAAAAATTAGAAAAATAAGGTGACGAATTTAAAGAATCGATTTTAGGTGACGTTTTTGCTTGGAAAATAGAGGTATCGCTTCCAAAGGAAATTAAACGATGTCAGACGCTCGTCGACCCTCCGATTTTATGGAGGTCTTGGATCGAAAGGGCGATATCAGGTCTTCGTTGATTCGGCATACGTGTTACTTCGGGAATTTAACGATAGAAACGTGTAGGTATGGTACGCAAGCGTGCACGAATCATCCGAGTATCCGGATCTGAGAATAATTGGTTAATCGAGGGGACATACGGCGTACGCTATACCGCACGGATAGATAATTCATCATGTATTTCTCAACGAGACGCTGCCGCGTCTCTTGATATACGGGGTGTCAGAATTCAAATGGAACAAAGTGAAAAATCTGTCAAACAAGTTATCTTTTCAAATATTCAAATATATTATAAATAACAAGTATTCTATCAATTCTAATATTATATTATCAAATATTTCAAATTCCAATAATTTGATCTAGAATAATTGATAATTCAATTCTAATCGTTTGTAATTTAATTCTATTCGGTTGGTCTAGAATTTTGAAAAAATTATTTTTTTGCATATTCTTAAAGTTTAGAGCTTTAAGAATATTTCCTCGAAAGAAATTTTTTCAATTCCAATAATTTACGGAGCTAGTTTAGTGTCGCATCAATTAATTACTAATTAAAAGTCTTTTTTTCAAATTTTGTATTGGATTACTAGAAGGGTTGCAATCGTGTCAGCCATCATACCCCTTTTTTTAGCCCCAACTTTACCAGCTTTTATTTTATTTTTATTTTTGTTCCTCGATTTTTTTTTGTTTATTAATAAATATCAATAAATATTAATGAATATAATAAATGTTAATAAATATTAATAAATATGTTGTAAAAAAGATAATGGTAAACAAATTTTTGTTTTTAAACGTATATCTCTAGACCAGAATACCGTTTTAAAAAGTAACTAAAAAATAATCAAATAAACTATTATTGTACGTACCCTACGACTAGATGTTTTTTCTGGGCGTGACAGCGCGACTTTACTGCGTGTCGAAGTTTAAAGTCAAATTGAACACCCGGTATATACGTTTTATCCGATCATGTATAATATATAGGTGAACGAGCACTCACTGATTCGTGTGTGCGACGGTATGTATACATTAGACGAACGCGAGAACGACGTCACGGTATCTTCCGGATGGCGTGACGTTGCCAATGGCGAGCGTAACCAGTTTGCCACACGGAGAGTAATTAACGCCACGTTTGGATTATAACCAGCGGCGGGACAAGGAGCGAGATGCGCATTGTTTCGCGATCCGATTTACGATCTGCGAGAAACGCTATATTTGACGAAACATTCGTCGGTTCTGTTGTCTCTGATGACCGTATCGCGTTTTAGGAGCTCGGGGAGAAGGACAGGCGGTCAACTCGCCAAAAATGTGCATTAACCTCAGAGGACACGAAAGGGGTTAATTTGCCCCAGGTGAACTTTGAAATGGCCTCACTATCCTGCGAGTAAGATTGTCTACACCGAATCTGAACGATGGTTATGTTGACGGAAAAAACGACTTAGTTGGGTCAACCAAACACTGTTAGTGCTCTGAGCGCCATAAGAGAAATTGGGTGGATCAACTAGATAGTTGGTCGGATCAACTAGATTATTGGTTACCACAACTAAATCAACTAAATAATTGATCTAACCAACTATCTTGTTGGTTGGATTAGCTAGATAGTTAGTTGGATCAACTAGATTATTGGTTACCACAACTAAGTCAACTAAATAACTAATTGATCTAACCAACTATCTTGGTGGTTGGAATAGCTAGATAGTTGGTTGGATCAACTAGACTATTGGTCACCACAATGAAGTCAACTAGATAGTTGTCTGGATCAACTGGATTGGTTGCCACAACTAAGTCAACTAGATAGTTAGTTTTATCAACTAGATTATTGGTTAGCACAACTAAGTCAACTAAATAACTATTATACAATTTGTAGGACCTAAAACTCGATCTTTTGTCATTTTGTGCAGTGATTAAAAGTTTGAGGAATCATTTATCGGAAAATATCATTCGAGTCTGACGAGAGCACGACCTCGTCTACTCATATTCCCAAATTTTTGTCTGCCTCATAAAAACCATCGAAAACATCGTTAAATAAAGTATCTGCAGTCGTGTGTCATTGATTCGGGCCAACTTTATGAAAAATGCGACTGAAAAATCAAATATATGTTGTCTGTTGTCTGGATCGATCCGGGAACATCTGCTCACCTGTTCAAACGAATAATATTACAAGCCTGTATGCTGGAATTTGAATTTGATTGATGGTTCTCGAAATATTTGTCAATGTACGTTCAATATAAAATTTATATAGGGAATACCCAGACTAAATGAGACACCAGGGAAGAGACATACTTTGTCAAAGTATGTGCATCACTTATCTTGCATTAAGGGGGTATTCTGGTCTGGAATTTTGAAAAAATAATTTTTTTTTTTTGCATATTGTTAAAGTTTGGACCTTTAAGAAAATGCAAGAATGCACCCCTTTTTTACCCCCAACTTTACCGAATCATAACTTATTTAATATTCTTTTTTTTTCTCGGAATTTTTTTGTGCATTGTCAAAATAGTAATAAATATGTCGTAAGAAAAAAGAATGGTAAAAAATGGCTGTTTGCGAAAAATTCTCATTGCAAAACAGAATCTTATAAATCAATTACAATTTTAACTCTCGTGAAAAAAACGTGACTAAAAATATATGATTTTCGAAATCGACAGTAAAATAAGGTTCATTAGATAAACGGATAATACAAAAAAAATATTAAAAGTAACGTTTAAAATCAAAATAATATTTTGATAATTGTCGTAAATTTTGCTTTATCTAATTTTTGGGAATTTTGTCACATTTGGCCTCCTTTTCTTTTCTCAAATGTCTACAATCGATAAAATGCTGTTTATAATCTTGCATAACTGTGAAGATCGACCTTGCATCAATCGGCCTCATGTCGTCATCGATACTTCGCATTGGATTTCTCGTATATCTCACATTACAAATATATACACATATACACATTAGGGTGGGTCAAATAAAATGACTAATTTTTTTCCCTCGATATAATGAAAAATGTATTGTTTGGCATCTCAAAAACAACCCTCTGCAAGTATTAGCCCTTCATATTTAAATTAAGAGGTCCTTCGTCGCAACTTTTTTATTTCCCATTTAAATAACATAGTATATTTTTTTTTATCTTTGGAATTTTTTAGACTTTAACCGTTGAGGTTAGGAGTTTTCTTAGCACATTTTTGTAGAACATTTGATGCTCTACAAAAAAGCTTTCTTGTGTCTAATCGATAAAACTAACCGTTCAAAAAATAATCGGTGATAATTAGCTCTGGATTCTACTTACCTCGTTTTGAACGGTTAGTTTTATCAATTCAACACAAGAGAGCTTTTTTGTAGAGTATCAAATGTTCTACAAAAATGTGCTAAAAAAACTCTCCTAACCTCAAACGTTAAAGTCCAATAAAATTCCAAAGTTAAAAAAAAATTTCCTGTGTTATTTAAATAGGAAATAAAAATTTGCGATGAGGGACCTCTTAATTTATATATAAAGGGTTAATACTTACAGAGGGTTTTTTTGAGATGCGAAACAATACATTTTTCATTATATCGAGGGGAAAAAAATTAGTCATTTTATTTGACCCACCCTAATACACATGTATGTATATATAGATTATAGACAAATGGCCATAAATAAAATTGCATTGTTGCTTAATCATCCAAGTAATTCTTGTATATAATCACATTTACCTGTTAACGTCATTTCTATATTTAAATGATTCGTTTACTCATGAGTATCTTTCGATAACATAAACAGTGAAAAAACTATCTTGAACATTATTATACGAGATATTCTGTGTAAAATCAGCCCTATGATTTATGACACACTCTCTTAAATTTGAATTATGATTTTCATGCGATTTTACTGAGGTCTATAATTACCTCTAAATTTTTTTGAATTTTCATTTTCTCCAAAATATGAACTCCCAAATTAGAAAAAAAAATTTTGTACATCGGACGTCCTTTCCGATGAATCGTCCACGTTTTTTATTTTTTACACGGATACATTATTGGCTAAAATTATAGATATGAAAAAAAAAAAATTCGTTCACCGAATCCAATTTTCAAAAGGCACTTCCCGAATGCCTGGAAAGTCGTTCACGATTGAATTAATCCGGAATGAAAATAATATTTCCCATAAGCGTTTACCCGGAATGAGAATTTTCTTGGTTTAAAATTCCAAACGTGCTTTTCGGGTTGTTGGCTTATCTCACGGGCGATATGTATTATATGTATATGGGGCGTTTTATCCCTAGTCGGACGGTTTTAAAAATTTTTTTTTTAATTTTCTCAAATTTTTTATATTTTTTAATACCCATCAAAAGACCTTTGCTGGTAAATTTTGAGATATTTTGATTACCCGTTTAAAAGATATTAAATTAACAAAAAAACCGCTCTTTTTCGGTATTTTGATCAAAAGTTCTTTAATAATGGTCCAAATTAAGTATTTTTTTTTTGAAAAATTTGTTTTTTATGGCCTTTTCCGTAAAAAATACAACACAAATATTCGACGTGTTTTAAAATGATTTTTTGAGTTTTAAACTTTAAATCGCGTTTTTAAAAGTGAGTGTGTATTTTGATTTTTTTTTTTAATTTTTTGTTTCAAACATCTATCTATTCAACAACTTTTAAGACTAGTCCGATCGTGGGATTTTCGTGACTACTATTATTTTTCGATTTTTGAAAACTAAAAATAGTTTTTTTTGTTTGAAAAGTTTTATAAAAAAGTGTCCAAATAAATTCTAAATAATGAAAAAAATACTATACAGTAACGAAAATTGATATTCATAATAATTGATAGAAAAAAAAAAATTTCTTTTCAAAAATCGAAAAAAAATAGTAGTTATGGAAATCCCACAATCGGACTAGTCTTAAAAATTGTTGAATAGATAGATGTTCAAGACAAAAAATTTAATAAAAAAAATCAAAATATACACTCACTTTTAAACACGGGATTTAAAGTTTAAAACTCAAAATATTTTTGTTGTATTTTTTTCTGAAAAGGATATAAAAAAAAAACAAAAAATTTCGAAATAAAACTTTTTTTGGACCATTATTAAAGAAGTTATGACCAGAATACCGAAAAAAGAGGTTTTTTGGTCTTTTGAACGAGTAATCAAAAAAATCTCAAAATTTACCAGCAAGGGTCTTTTGATGGGTACTAAAATATATAAAAAATTTGAGGACTCAAAAAAAAAAAGTTTTTCAAACTGTCCGATTTGAGATGGAATGCCCCATATATATAGATATATTATATGATATTGGATGGACTAAAAGTACCAATAGTATCATTCCGTATCACGTGGCTCGAAATGCAACGCGGACGAAATGACAAAATTCGAAATGATATAGATAAAGCTGGAAAGAGACTCAAAGTTATCATTGTTTGCTTTCAGATGCACCATCCAATCCAGATGAAACCAGCGGATAGTGAAAATCGCAATGGTGAGTCCATTCAAATACTTTCATGTGTACCCAAGTTTCTTGTACAGTTATTAAATTATATATTTATTAAATTAATATTTAATTTTAAAAAATATCGAAAATTAATTAAAGTAATTTCATAGAAATATTCTATGGATTTAATTTTGAAGTATTCGATATTAATTATTGATTATATTGAAATTATTTTCACGCAAATCTAAATGTACACATTGCATGATTGTGCAAAACGATTTGTTTTCTCCAAAACAGCCAAAAAGTTAATTGAAACCTGATAATTTTATTGAATCAAAATCTCTCGATGAAGACTCCCCAAATCTCGTCCTTATTGCCAAAAAAATAGCGAATAAACATCCTCAATATATTCTGCATTTAATATTTGGTATCAAAAGCATGATCAATTTTTTCTGTTTTACAAAAAAAAAATTAAATTCGAATGCATTTGCTTTTCTACGTTCTTCTCGTCAATGAACATTTTCTCGATTAACCAACAGGATTTTTTTTACCAAAAAGACAGTAAAATTTTGAAAATTCTTTGAAATTTAATAATTTCGTTTAAAATTTGAAATACAATAATTTAATTCAAAATTTTTAATCTAAAATTTAATCATTTAATTTTATAATTTAAAAAATTTTAAATTATGCATATGAGCCATTCCACGTCAAGTCAGCCACCCCATTTTTTGAAATCGCCAAAAGTCGCATACAAATTTTTAGAAAGTAGTTCCAACTATCAAGAAAATTTATTATTTTTTTCAGATTTTTAAATTACATTTTTTGGCCGGAAAAAAATACAAAAAATTTGTTTGTCTTCATAAATTAATGTAGGATATTTAAAAAAATAGAAATGAAAAAAGGTTTAAAAAATTGAAAAAGTACAACAAATAAACAAAAATGCGGGCTTTAGAAAATATCTATGGATAGTCTCAACCCTGTTAATGCACAGAGAAATTTGTGTGGGATGAAAAACGCATGGGAAGGAATGGATTCTCCACTGGAGCCAATTTTTTTTATAGTCTGTACATATATCAAGTAAAAAATTGTTTGAACTACAGACAAATCGAAGATGTCAATTCTGAGAAAAAAAAAGTATCAAAACATTATTTGCCCCGAAAATGGCATATAGAGCTTTTGGAGGAGTTCGTAAAAAATGTCAGTGAAAAGTACGTTGAAAATCCTAAATTTCATGTTGTACTTTTTTTTCGTACGATGAATAATTTTCGAGTTACGAAATGGAACGAGAAAATTTTTTTAATTTTTTTCCGACTAAAATATGTAATATAATAATCTGAAAAAAATCACGAATTTTCTTGACAGTTAGAACTACTTTATAAAAATTTGTATGCGATTTTTGGTGATTTAAAAAAATGGGGCGGCCGACTTGACATGGAATGCCTCATATATACAAATAATTCCCTTAAAATAACAGAATATAAATTCGCGATTCTACGATATCTTACGTTTGAAATCATAAAAATTGCATATTTTGTTTGCCAGCAATCAGCATAAAGACAATTTTATCTATACGTACGTGCACATTGGATTTAACTATCCGTCAATAAAATATACACACTAAACATATACCTGACCGTGTATTTCGATATTCCCGCCATTAATTCATTTCTGTTCCGTGAATACCCGAGAGTTTATCAGCGATCAAACGCCGAGGGCGTATCAAACTTTACGATCATCCGCGCGATATCGTCCGAAAACCCGAAACGGCCCAAAGCCTCTCGTAGTTTTCGAATTTACCAATCTGCATCTATTGGCACATTCAAAGTTCTCCCAGTTATTTCTCTACCCGAAATACGTCCCTGAGGCAATAAAACTCTACCACAACATCTCCACCGAATGAGAACTGTATAACATATTGATAAATAAAAGCGTTTTAATAACCCTACGAAATAGCAACCCTACTAGAATCAATCGGGACCAAATAGTAACACCATCAAATCAAATTCAATTCATTCAGCAAATTTACCAGTAAACAATTTTTTGAGCACATCTTTATCATATAATTTTTCTACGGGAATCCATCATGAAAATTATTATCAGCAAAATATATTATTATTATTATTATTATTATTATTGTTATTATTATTATTATTATTATTATACTTTTATTCCTGAGAAGTTAATGTGAAATATTCAAAGTAAATGAAAAATCTTAATATTACACATATACTTTCACCAGTATAAATTTCCATGGGGAATCTCTATTTACTGTGGTAGGAATTTTCTTCCATTAGAGAAATGACTGAGATACAAAAGTGTTGACAATGTGATTCAATTTGATCGCTGTAATATTTCGGGTCAAACCGGATATCACCGATAGGAAAGGATTCAGAGAACCCTTTTGACTAAGATTACAAAGTCTGGCCTAACGATACTCTCGGTACATACATATATATATATATATATATATATATAGAGAGAGAGAGAGAGAGAGAGAGAGAGAGAGAGAGAGAGAGAGAACTTTTAGGATGGAACTTTGATGGTTAAGCGTTGGGCAAGCGTTGGACGCGATTTACCGCTAATTAATTGGCTCGATCGAAAGCCGGAGGGAAGGTCACACTGAACTTTGTGGGTGTATCGAATTCTGATGGACGGAACAGCGATTCTTGTGGCTTGAGGTGAAATTATAGAGGTGATACGTGATTTATGAGTGTGAAAAAAGCCCGTTATTTTATCTAAAAACGATTGATCTTTAAGAAAAAAAAACCAATTCACTTTGGGCACTTGGGATTTAAAAAATTGTATCCCAAAAGAATTCGAAGATAAATCAAAAATGCATACGACTGTCTAATTGTTTCATTCTCAAAATAATTTGTGGCCTGAATCTTCCACATTATTTCTAGAAAATAAAAATGTACTTGAAGTTTGGAACGTTCAGATGAACGAAAAATCAGAAGAAGTATTTATTATATTGTATTTACATTATTTATTACATTGTATTTATTTATAGTATTAATTTATAGAAAAATTAGAAGAGCTTCCAAGTATTTGTTAAATAATAATTTCAAAAATTCGAAGATATTTAAAGATTATTTCCTGAGTATAAAAAGATTCGCCGATACTTCCCGTTTATTTGCTGTGTTTAAGTTAACGTATGATTTTTGTCTGGTTCAGTTCAATACGACACAGTCAATACTCTTTTTCATACTTTTTCAATAATTTTCATTAAAACAAAAAAATTCGAGCATCGAAAGATATTTGAAAAAATTTCGACTCACACTTATCAAAAGGTTTCGTGATGTGCGCCGTTTCTGTGCATCTCGTCAGCTGGACGTGACATTGACCTTGGACTCGACACGTTCATCGTCTGACTGACACATTTCTTCGAGGATCCCACGTCGCACTCTTTTTCACATTAATCGTTCGCGCTTGACTAAACGCGACGTCTGTCGTGTTTACGATTTAAGAAAGACGGCGAAATTAACGATTTTTTTTTTCTATTTACGAACGTTTGGTACTGATGACCGAGGGCGACAAGGAGAGAGCGAGCGCCTGACCGTCCTCCCCACTCTTTGCACCGAAGCTTCAGTCAACTGGAAAAAGCATAACAAGAAGGGCCGCTTTCTCTCTCACTTTCGCACATCGTTGTTGTTAGTTCCTCATTGTTCAACGAGAAAATATTCACGACTTATAAACACTATTTAATGAGACGTGTGATAATACCGATTTATTGTTTTATTTTTATTATCGGAGAATAATTTTAAACCGCGAAGCGAACAGAAGCCCTTTTCGCCCGCGCGAATCTTCCTCGCTCGAGCTCTGGCGCCTCTAGCGGCGAGAGTTCGAACTTCGAAGTGGTGGGGAGACGGGCCGAAAGGCGAGCAGTCAAGTGCGGGACGTGGGACCGCGTGGCTCGATGCAGCGTCCTCTTCCCCTCCTTCTCGCCCTCTTTCTCGCTGCGCTCCGGAAGACACGCGATTTTCATACGTGAGAAAACAATTCTTATTTTCCTTTACACATAGAATTTTCTTTCCAATAATCGTATGTATCTTGACGAATTCACCGAAGAAAGGATAGGGCTTCGTGCATATCAATTATTACGATTTTCAACTTTTTTTCCTCTGCGCGCGACGTGGGCGCAGTTCGCGTTCGTTTTTCGTTCTTTTTCAAGCTTTTTCTGCATCAATAATTCGCGAATGAATGTAAAATCATAACAGCATGCAGTGAGATACATTAAAACATATGTATCTAACGGGAATCGAAGATAAAAAGGGATAAGGACATCGCGTTGATTTTTTCCAACGGTTCCACGAAAAAAAAACATGGCGGCGCACGATATCGGCGGTTGTGGCGCTCGCGCTATTTATAGAAACTCCGCGCGCGGGGAGGGGAGGCGATAGAGCGACACAGCGACACATAGAGGGCGTCTAAGTAGTTTTTTTTCACGCGGTTGATCATCGTACGTGAGTTTAAAAATATTTAATATTCTCAAATATTATTAAAAAATATTTTTGCACATTAACGTAAAACAAAAAAGAGTCCGTTATTATTACTGTTGTTTTTTTTACCGAAGGAAGAAACAAAAATTTATATATTCGTTGAACATATCGCGATTTGGGAGGTTTCAATTTTGATCGGAAAAACTCGTATTACCGGATGAATAGTGCAGTGCGGGAGAAAAATTATCGTCAAGCGCGAACGAGTGCTAATGTGAAAAAGATGGGACGCGGGCAGTCCCGAAGAAATCTGTCAGTGGGACGACTCGTGGAGCATCGAGGGCCTCACAGAGTCCAAGGTCAATGTCAAGGTCAGCCGGCAAACGTTTTTCTCATTTTCCTGTCGGCAAGATGGAACAGTCGTCGCATTGCCAAATCTTCTGATAAACGTGATAAATTATTCTTTCCTTTCCTCGCTCATATAAATTTGTGCAAATATATGGGGTGTTCTATCTCAAATGGGACAGTTTGAAAAACTTTTTTTTCTATTTCCTCAAACTTTTTATATTGTTTAGTACCCATCAAAAACCCCTTTCTGGTGAATTTTGAGATTTTGTTGATTACCCGTTCACAAGATATCAAATTTTTTAAAAACCCGCGCTTTTTCGGTTTTTTGGTCATAACTTATTTAATAGTGGTCCAAATTAAGTGTTTTTTTTTCTTCAAAATTTGTGTTTTTATGGCCTTTTCGCAAAAAAATACAAAAAAATTATTCGACGTGTTTTTAAAGTTTGTACGTCTGTAACTCTGGGTCGTGAAAGTCCTGCTATATTTTTTCTAAGAAAAAAACGTCAAAAAAATCTGAAAAAATTCGAAATCACTTTTCTAACATTTTTTTCCATGATCCAATCATTTATTCAACCATTTATAGTAAACGAAATTCCCAATTTATTTCCTAATTCCGAAGATGTTAGATTTGAAAATTTGGCTTGTGCCTTAAAAGACCCAGTGTGCAGACGGAGGGTTAAAAATTTGTATCCTAACTGAATTCGAAGATAAATCCAAAATAGAAATCCATACAATTATTTAATGGCTTCACTCTCCAAATAACTTGCGGTCAGAATCTTCCGCATTATTTCTCGAAACCAAACAAGTCCTTCCATAAAATTGATATGAAGGAAATTCAGGACTCTGCATTTTCTATACAAATAACCGCTGGACTATCGAAAATGCGATCTCGGTTCACTCCATAATTGATGGTTTTTTCTCAAAGTGACGAGCAATGTCATTTATGCGACGACCGGGATGAAATTTTCAATGACCGGATGAAACTTTTTTATCTATCGGGAACGATCCTTCGCGTCCCAATTTGAATATATCGACGATCATTCGTACTGGGATCGTCTATTCCGAAAATTATTCATAAACCGTTGCCGTCTCATACAATATTAGATTTAAAGGGTCGATGGAAGGTTTGTCTTTGAATATCGCAGACAACAGACGCTAGACACTAAATGTTAATCGGATAATTCATGAGAACTCTTTTAGACGTCGCTGACGTTGTCAAACTTCGATGCGGAAATAATAGAACAGAATTCGGCAGAATAGAGATCACCCGAATTAGAATCATGTGTTTCTGACTCGAAACTTTTCCTCACGGATTGAAAGTTTCGCAGGCTTTCAGAGGCTTATTCGTAAATGATTGATAAATAAATTTTCTCAAAACCTGTTTTTTCAAACTCTCATAAACGTTTCTTGAAAATTTCAAAGCGATCAGACTGAAATTTTTATTACGTATAATCTTGTTTCGAAGGCTTGAACGATTTTTTCTCGAAAATGAGGTTTCAAGGTCGGAGAGCGAGATATCCGGAAAAGTATTAGGTTTTTTAAGTGGATCTTTTAAAATTTAGGAAATTTTTTAGATTTTAAAATCTAGTAATTGACGGGACGATTTTTTATTATTTAAGGTACTACTTTGGAAGGCCAAAATAAAAGCAAATCTTTAAGATTTCTTTTCTCATCGATTCATCTTTCGAAAGTTCAAAAAAAAATTATTTTTTTCATTTCATTTTTATATTTTTAGTTAATCTCAAGATTGGAAAGTCTGAAAAAATCTTAATAATTTTTACCTTAAAATACGTTTGATTTGATAAATAAATAAAAACCAAACCAACAAAATTAGTCGGGTATTTCTATTTTTGTCAATTTGCTTCCGAATAGCATTTTTAATTATTGTTACACAAAAAATGATTCAATGATTATCAAATGTATCTATTAGAAATAAAATTTTTAATTTATGTTTCAAATCAAAATAAGGGAATGGTGGGCAAATTTCCAATTATCGCAATTTTTAGCTACGATATTTGCAATTTAAAAATCAGGTTATATTCTAGTATGTAATCCCAAGATTCTTCTTTGAACAAAATATAATTTGAAACTACGTTTCCTCGAAGATTAATTTCTGATTAACGATTCGTACGATCAATTAATTAATCATTAATTAATCGACAATCAATTAATCATCTGTTATTGAATGATGAACTGTTACATTTCCATTTCCAATTTTTGATAATGAGGATATTCTTGAATACCTTTTTTGCAGATTAGACCTTTATTTTATAAAAATCTCAAGCTGCGTGGAAAAGTGGAGAGAAAATCTCAGCGAAAAATTGCATAAAATACGCATGAACACTGGTCTCGTGAGATACGAAAAAAAAATGTTAATAAAATATTTACATCAGAATACGAGCGTGTAAAACACTCGCTGTGGAGGATTCTCTGCAGTGCGGAATTTTTCACATCCCCCTTATTGCGTAACACACGTCGTTGTGCGTTCTCTCGTCATTTCTCTTTTTCCGTAAATTTCGTTGGGACCCCTCATTGTGCGTGCACGCACCCCCTTAAGGCACCCTGGTATCCTCGTTAATTCTTTACGAACCCCTCGTCCGATAAATAAACGAGTGTTTAATGTCGCGACGAGGGTGAGGCAGAGGGCAAACAGGGCTTGAGAATTTTTTTAGATTGAAAGAAGAATCCTTTTTTAATGTATATGAAGAGAAATAGATTGTTGAAAAATCCTGATTACTTTGGAATTTCGCAATGAATGGAAAACAACAACAAATGTTGTATTTTGAAACGAACTCTTGTTCATCAACGAGAAAAGTTTTTTTTAACATTTATTTCAACAAAAGATTTTTTAACAATGGAATTTATTTTAACAAGGGAATTTCTCAAAACATACTACTCGAAATCCTGTGAAAAAAAATTGAAGATTTAGAAAAATGGATGCACAAATTGGATCTACAAATTGTGCGGACATTTCTTTTTTTTTATTTTTAGAAACATTTTAAGAGAGCATATTTCAACCTATTTTAGAAATACCCGGGTGAAAATTGCATCAACATTTTTTTCCTGATTAATCCTGATTCCTGAAAAACCCTGATTACTTGGGAATTTTGTAATGAATGGAAAACAACAAAAAATGTTGTATTTTGAAACGAACTCTTGTTCATCAACGAGGAAAAAGTATCCAGGAAAGTTTTTTCTAAAATTTATTTTAACAAGGGACTTTTTAACAAAGGAATTTCTGAAAACATACTACTTGAAATCCTGGGGAAAAAATGGAGATTTAGAAAAATGGATGCACAAATAGGATATAAAAATTGTGCGGACATTTCTTTGTTTTTTAAAAAACATAATTTTGAGCGAGGATATTTCAACCTATTTTAGAAATACACGGATGAAAATTTTGTCAACATTTTATTCCTGATTAATCCTGATTAATCCTGATTTCCGAAAAATCCTGATTACTTGGGAATTTTTTAATGAATGGAAAACAACAGAAAATGTGGTTTTTTGGAACGCACTCTTGTTCATCAACGAGGAAAAATTATCGAGGAAAGTTTTTTCTAAAATTTATTTTAACAAAGGACTTTTTAACGATGGAATTTATTTTAACAAAGGAATTTCTGAAAACATACTACTTGAAATCCTGGGAAAAAATGAAGATTTAGAAAAATGGATGCACAAATTGGATGTACAAATTGTGCGGACATTTCTTTTTTTTTTCGAAACATAATTTTGAGAGAGGATATTTAGACCTATTTTAGAAATACGCGAATAAAAATTATGTCAACATTTTTTTCCTGAAGAATCCTGATTTCTGAAAAATCTTGATTACTTGGGAATTTTGTAATGAATGGAACACAACAAAAAATGTGTTTTTTTTTTAACGAACTTTTGTTCATCAACGAGGAAAAAGTATCGAGGAAAGTTTTTTCTAAAATTTATTTTAACAAAGGACTTTTTAACGATGGAATTTATTTTAACAAAGGAATTTCTGAAAACATACTACTTGAAATCTTGCGAAAAAAATTGAAGATTTAGAAAAATGGATACACAAATTGTGCGGACATTTCTTTTTTTTTTAGAAACTTCACTTTCAGAGAGCATATTTCGACCTATTTTAGAAATCCACGGATGAAATTTTTTTTTCGCGAAAACAAAACTTTGTGTGACAGCAAAATGCATTTCTAATTCTGGGACTTCATTGTTCATTGTTTTACTTTTTGAGGTTCGTCACTTGTGTAGATGGTTCCTATCGAAGACACGACTTTGTGCTTTGCTCTGCAACGAAATCTAACCAGTTCAAGACGAAAGATTTATTTATACACCTCTGAAATTCTATTTATTTTGGCTGACGAACCGAGGCTCACATTCAGTCTCGGTCAGATTGACAGACTGTGTTTCTGTCTCTCTCTCTCTCTCTCTCTTTTTCTTTCGGTGTATCCCTCACAAAATTAAAGGGTAGTTAACTTTGTCCTCTACGTTTTTGGTTGTAGAAAAAAAAATTGTTTTATTCTTCGCAGATATAACATAATATGCTATAACATAAATTAACAATGATAAGAAATTAATTAGTTTCATAATTATAAAAATAAAAACATTCTCCTCATTTCTGTTGCAAAAACAGAAATGAGGAGGATGCAATATTTCGTTTAATGGTATTTCGATAGTGACATTCATTAACATCGATTAAAAAATTCATTGACTTCGAAAATAAAAAATTGTTCTGAGAAATTCGATCATAATTTGCCCCGATTGGGTCAATATTGGTCGGCGGGGTTGGAAAATGAACTACTTCCAAATTTAATCAATAAATTAATTAATCAGTAATTTCACAAAACAAGGTAATTAGCTCGACAATTAAAAAGGTAGACTCAGTATAAAATACGTTAGTTAGTAGCTTATCCAATGTGTCTGTCTAATTAAATTAACTTTATCAAGATTAATTTTATTTATTTTGTTGCTAAAATCCCGGACTTACTAAAGTCCCGGAGTCGATAAAATTCCAGCGCGACTAAAGTCCCGGCGTGACTCTAATCTCACAAAAATTGTTATCTTGAGGTAGGAAAAGTCGTGGGAAAATTTTGTAGATTCATTGAAAACTCAACATTAAAAATGCAGCTAAAAAGCAACATTTTTTTAATTTTTCATCGAAAAAATAATCTCTTTTGTTTCATTTCATTTTTTGGTAAATAAATTTTAGTAACTAAATTTTTTAGTAATAAACGTACTGTAAAGTACGACAACGTTTAAATCCCAAAGACTTTATAAATAGTCCTGAGCTTGAAATAGAGGCAAAGTTCTTCTTTGAAACGACTTCATGCTTCCCACTCTCTTTCGCTCTAAACTTGGTTTTAAATGTAAGATTCTCTGCTTTCATTCGTTCTACTGTAGTCACGTATGTAGAGATAGGAATTGAGAGAGAGAGAGGACAAAAAATAGCATCTCGTGCGATCGAAGTGCCTCGGAGTGAGAATGAAAGGAAGCAGGGAAGGAAAAATAAGAAACGAGGAAAAGAGTTCGGCAAAGGTTGGAGGGTGAAAAAAAATACTGACGAACTCCGTGGCGCAAGAAAAGCAACTCCGAAGAAACTCAATAATTTCATCGGTATCCTCTCGATGCCCCGAGGCTTGTGTGTGTATGAAGGTAGGGTGGAGTGGGGGGGGGGGTGGTACGCTGACGCGGCGATAACGTTTATCTTATCGACTAGCGCAAACCAGGCAGCTAGAATATACTCGCAAAATCGAGATAGCCGTTGGTCGTCGCAGGTATACACAAAAAAGCGTCAATACTTTCCAAGTAACACAAGTGATTACAAGTGTCGTAGGGAAAAATGTCCAAAATGATGCCGTTAAGGGAAAAATGCTTTTTCTGTATGAAGAGTTTACTTTAATTAATTTTTTAACGATAATTTCTTAGCAAAATTATCGTTTTGTACACACGTATGGATAAAATGATCCCTATATGAGGTAAAATGATCCCCCATGAGGTAAAATGATCCCTCCATGAGGTTAAATGATCCCCATGAGGTAAAATGATCCCTCCATGAGGTAAAATGATCTCCCATGAGGTAAAATGATCTCCCATGAGGTAAAATGATCCCCCATGAGGTAAAATGATTCCTTCATGAGGTAAAATGATCTATAATGAGGTAAAATGATCCCCGAGTACTCGTACTGAATTGAATTGAATTGAGTGTCGTAGGAAAAACGTGTCCAAAATTAAATTCTGAAGAAAAAAATATCTTTTCAATACGAAGAGTTTACTTAGATTAATTTTTTAACAATAATTTTTCAACAAAATGATTGTTTTGTACATACGTATGGACAAAATGATCCCTATGAGGTAAAATGATCCCCGAGTACTCTTACTGAATTGAATTTAATTGCGTATCGTAGGGAAAACGTGTCCAAAATGATTTCCTTAAGAAAAAAATCGTTTTGGAATACGAAGAGTTGGCTTTTATTATTTTTTTCACGATAATTTTTCAACGAAATGATCATTTCTCAACAAAACGATCATTTTGTTAAATAATGATAGTTTTGTACACACGTATGAACAAATGATATCCATGTTAGGTAAAATTATCACTCATGAGGTAAAATGATCCCCTATGAGGTAAAATGATCCCCCATGAGGTAAAATGATCCCCCATGAGGTAATATGATCCCTGCGAGGTAAAATGATCCCCATTGAGGTAAAATGATCCACGAGTCGCTGGCACTGAATTGAAATAATTTAACATGTTTTTATGTCATTTTTTAAAATAAGAAATACAAAAAGTATTAGATTTAATCACTACAACACTTACATATGAATCTATAACAAAGAGAAAAATGGGGTAAAATGATCCAGGGATCATTTTACCCATTTTTTCTATTCTTGTTGGATTAACCTGGATAAAATTCGGTATACTTTATCGCGCTTAAGCCGGAACGCATCTTGAATGCGTCGAAACGCGAGATGTACGTAGAGATGAGAAAAGGCATTCATAAATCAGAATATTTGAAGCGTCAAGAGAGGGAAAACGCAAACATTGAATTTCCAGCGCGAAATAGAAAACATGGCGCAACAACAGACTGAAACAAACACATTTTCGTACAAAATATATATGCAGAGAATAAGTTTAAGCTCGGTGCGTGACCTGGCGAGGAAAGGCTCGGCGCATATAACAAGAGGTAAAAAGATCGAGGCGCTCAGAATTCAAAGCAGATTGATGGGATAAGCCGTAAGAACTCTATGTTGTTTATGCACGCTGCTCCTCTTTCCTCTCTTCTTCTATTCTATTTTTTAACTTTTTTCCTGTCTCTCTCAATCTTTGCCTCCGTGTTACATATAATGCACACGATGCACGTATTCATTTTTATCATTTTTTCAACGATCTAATTATAAATAAACAATCCCTCAATATTATTCTGTTCACTAAGACCATCGATTTTTATTATTTCCAAAAATTTAATTAAAATACTACTAGAATAATGAACAATAAAAACCCTTTTGCTCAATTTTGCCTCATTTTCAAAAACCTTAAAATACCGAAATTTCCATTATTCAGACTGTAATATTATTTCTGGTTAGATTCTGCGGGAAGGAAAATCTCATCCAGCTTTTACTTACCGCTGAAATACCATCCAAATATGAGATGATAAAGGAAACATAAGGAGTGGATGTTACTTTACGACCATCTTTCTTTCTCCGGATCACACACAAAAAAAAAACACACACACACACACACATATCTCTCTTGTCTTTGTCACCGGCGGTATTTCCGAGCCAAAAAGAAAAGCGGATGTAGCCGCGGAACTTTGGGGCAGGAAAATTGTATGTAGACCCGGTTGGTGAGCTTTTTTTGGAGGTCAGCCAAATATTTACGTTTTGCCTACCACTCATAGACGACGGGGGTAGAATGAGCTCGTCTGGGTAACATAGAAAACCTTGCCCTATATATCTACCGCTCTATGTTGCTCTTTTCAGACATATGGATCGGTTTATACACGTATAGGGTTAGGTCGGGGAATATGGACCGAGCAGGGGAATTGGACCAGAGCTTTCTGAGGCGAACCGGAACTATCCATCACCGGGCTACAAAGTTCTAGCAGGGTATTTCCCCATTAACGTTGAAATTAGGTACAAAATATGTTTTTAAGGAATTATAAAAGTTACCTATCGCAACATTCTTCTATGTGTCCATTGATGGTCAGCAAACAAGGTTTGGCTATTTCTAGATACCATTTTTTTCAAACGATTTATCGGTTTCAAATTCTTCATCCCCAAGATTTTCAACCATGGGATTAAAGGACTTGGCCGATTGGACTTTTTATTTTTTGCGTTTGACCTTTTATGTCGTTAGTTATCGAAAGCTCGATATATAGCAATCAAGCGGATTCAGGACACAATGGTCTAGGGAAAATCGATTTCTCCTCATGATGATGATAATCGTGGTAGAGTATTATATTTCAACGGCAGATTATCGCCGTTGGTTGAGATAAAAACTTTATGTACCGTCGGACATCGCCAGCCAACTGTCGAGATCCGCTGATGATGATAGTCTGGCGAAAAGAGCCTCCACCCTCGCTATAAAACTCTTCGCCACGCTTGCCAAGTACATTTTTAAACGCGTGTAGACTATGTCCTTACATCACGTATACTCGAGTCGTTCGAGTGGCTAATCTCGTGATCGAATTGGGCTGTACGAAAGTGACAGTAAAAAAAAAATCGTTAAGCGAATTCATTAACCAAGTAGCAGAGAAGTCTCTGAAATATTGAGGCACTAAGTGTCATGAAATAGTTTAAAAAATCGTACTCCGCTTGTGTGGGATTTATTATTTGGGTAGGGCGACAAAAATCTTGATTAAGAGTGCTATCATAAGGAAATATGCTTTCTTTCGACACTTACAATGTTTAAACATGCATAAACACACTTATAGAACACACTTTATCAAAAAAGACTCGAAAGGACTGATGAAATTTTATCAATTCGATCCCTATTGGAATTCAATTGATCTATTTGTTTCGCATCAGATTCTATGAGTTTGATCTGTTTTCTTTCCCATTAAAGATAGCCAACAGCGTTTCAGTGAAAAATCCAGCAAGCTCCTCATTAGCGCTGTGATAAAATTCTCTAAACCTCTTTTGCATTGTGAGTTTAGTTAAGTTAAGCTAAGCTACATTGAGTTTAGCACTTACTACAGGAGTGTGGAGGACGTGTGTGTAGCCTTCAGGAAGAATAATGTAATAACCCGCACTAAAACTCTCTAAACCTCTTTAGCATTGTGAGTTTAGTTAAGCTTAGCTAAACTACATTAAGTTTAGCACTTACTTGAAGAGTGTAAAGGACGTGTGTGTAGTCTTCAGGGAGAATAATGTAATAACCATCTCTGATTCTCGCTAAACCTCTCTAAATCTCTTTAGCATTGTGAGTTTAGTTAAGTTTAGCTAACCTACATTAAGTTTAGCATTTACTAGAAGAGTGTGAAAGACGTGTGTAGTTTTCAGGAAGAATAATGTAATAACCCTCTAATCCTCGCTGAACCTCTCTAAACCTCTCTCGGTTTAGCACTTACCTGAAGAGAGAGAGAGAGACAATAGTGTAATAACCCTCTCTAATCCTCGCTAAACCCCGCTAAACCTATCTAAACCGCTTTAGCACTGTAAGTTTAGTTAAGTTTAGCTAAGCTACATTATGTTAAGCTCTTACAAGAAGTATGTGGAGGGCTTGTGTGTAGTCTTCAGGTAAGAATAATGTAACCAACCTCTCTAATCCTCTCTAAACCTCTTAAGCACTAAAAGTGTAGTTAAGTTTAACTAGACTGCACTAAGTTTAGCCTTCAAGGTCAATAATGTAACAAGCCTCTCTAAACCTCTCTAGCACTACAAATTTAGTCAAGTTTAGCCAAGCTACACTAAGTTTTAGCACTTACTAGCGCGGAAAGGCGCGGAGGGTGTTAAACCTCGACTCCAGGGGAGAATACGAATCAACATAACTTTAAAGACGGTTCTTAGCCTTTTTTCCGGAACATGGCTCCATGATTATTTTCCATTTCTTTAAACTGTTTCAAATTTTTCACCGACAGGCGCGGAAAAGCCCTCCACTTTTGAGAGGGCTTAAGCCACTTCTTAAGCCACTTTAAGACTCAAACCACTCATAACCACTCCGGGACACTAGCATAATGTCTCGGCTCCCGTCTTAAGCGCACAGTTAATCAGATATATAGGTACATTTCATTTCTTATTATGCGCAGAGATATCCGTGTATGAGCGTCATAAGGAAATCGAATTTCCGTCGCTCGACGTCGACGGCGACGTCGTCATCGTATAGTTGTCATCGTTACGCGCGGTTTAACATAAATTTATACGACCGGAAGAAGGTTCTCTACACGCGCCCCCAAAGGAAGAGCCAGAGAGAGAAAGAGAGAGAGAAAGAGAGAGGGTCGGTGTGTGGGAAAATGTGCAAAAGGGCTTTGACGAGTCGCGAACGAGCTTGCAAAAGCGGCATTTCGAGAGAAACCACTAGTGCCTCGATATTAGTACAACCAAGTTTAACTGCATCCGTACACACGTATAAATCATATATATATATTCATATCTATATATATGCGTGCATGTAAATACATACATTAAGGTACATACAAATAGGAGGTCCGTAGGAAAATGTTATATCGGAGTTGAGGCACAGTAGGACGATTACGAGAAATACCCAACTACACTTACACTCACACTCACGTACAAACGTGTTATCCGGATAGGTACTGCGTTTCCAACCTCCTAACCCTCTCTTACGTACACATATATGGACGAATCGAAACGGTCACGCCATACTCGCATTGGCTATCGAGCAAACGCGAACTCGAAGCGGTCGTTAGCCACTATATGCTTACATAGAACAGTGTACGTGAGTGCAATAGACATGGAAAAAGATGGGGCACTATGAACTACCCTAAATTATTTGGCACTTCTACAACTCTATCACTTATTTGTCTACCAGAAATAGATCTCTACCACGATAAAACACTACCGTAATGTCACTTAACCATTTAACCAATTAACCATTTCTACCACAACAAAGTACTACCGTAATATCACTTAACCAATTAACCAATTAAGCATCTCTACCACGATAAAACACTACGGTAACATCACTTGACCAATTAATCAATTAACTATCTCTACCACAATAAAACACTACCGTAATATCACTTGGCCAATTAATCAATTAACTATCTCTACTACAATAAAATACTACCGTAATATCACTTAACCAATTAATCATCTCTACAACACTAAAACATTGCCGTAATATCACTTAAGCTATTAACCAATTACGCATCTCTACCAAAATAAAACACTGCCGTAATATCACTTAACCACTTAACTAATTAACCATCTCTACTACAATAAAACACTGCCGTAACCAATTAATACCACGTAACCAATTAATACCAGTTAACAAGTCTATTCTTGTCAACTCGGTTGGTAACTTACCGACGACGGAGCCCGCCCGAATGAACGAACACAGTCCCATTGCTGACGTTACTATCTAGACTAATCGGGTCATAGAACTGTTTTTTCTTAATTCTGGGTTTGCTTCCGGTCTGTCATAAAAAAGTATTGCGTAAGTGGTAGTAAAATTTCACGTAAAATTCGGCATTAGTAAAATTAATAATCGATTGATTATTAATTAATAATTAATCAAATTAATTTTTCATTTGGAGTCACCGAAATGAATTTTAACCGAAAATAAGTCCTGAAATAATGGCAAAATTGAATACATCGAATATCTTGTGATGTTTCTCATTCGTATTCCCTTCTTTTGTCTACATTCGCAAATAGATACGTCGAATACTGAAAAACAAAAAGGTCCGATCCACCCCGTGCAATCGTTACAATTATGCGAGTTACGCCCTTTTAACTCTCAACGACAGATATCGGTATAATTCGTGGCGGCTTATGAGGGCTCGTGAAGTTAGTATACACGATTCTCATTGTGTGCACCTTTTGCCATTCCATTTCTGGTTGTCCCATCGATCGGTACGGCTCAGCCGACAACCTCCAACGATGAAAAGCCACGTAGCGTACACGACACTCTGTGAACTCTAGTTTTAATTAATATTTCAAATAAGAGATTTTTTGGAAACGAAAAAAAGAATGAAAAAATTGTCATCTGAACAACTTTTACAAGGATCAACATTTTTTTACATCTAACAAAATTACGTCACTCTGTGAACTCTAGTTTTAATTAATATTTCAAATAGGAGATTTTTTGTAAACGAAAAAAGAATGAAAAAATTGTCCTCTGAACAACTTTTACAAGGATCAACATTTTTTTACATCTAACAAAATTCCGTTATTCTGTGAACTCTAGTTTTAATTAATATTTCAAATAGGAGATTTTTTGGAAACGAAAAAAAGAATGAAAAAATTATCATCTGAACAACTTTTACAAGGGTCAACATTTTTTTACATCTAACAAAATTACGTCACTCTGTGAACTCCAGTTTTAATTAATATTTCAAATAGGAGATTTTTTGTAAACGAAAAAAAGAATGAAAAAATTATCATCTGAACAACTTTTACAATGATTAACATTTTTTTACATCTAACAAAATTACGTCACTCTGTGAACTCTAGTTTTACTTAATATTTCAAATAGGAGATTTTTTGTAAACGAAAAAAAGAGCGAAAAAATTGTCATCTGAACAACTTTTACAAGGACCAACTTTTTTTTACATCTAACAAAATTCAATCTAAACGAGAGAAATTTCATTGGGAGTCGACCTACAATAATTCGTATAAATATTGTGAATATTATTAGCAATTGCGAAACGAGGCATCATCTCTCACCTGAATCATCGATTTTTCTCTTCGTCTCTCGTACTAATTTATTCTAAATCGAGTTTCTACAAGTTCAATAACACATAAATGAATGTTTTGAAACTTTCACTCCTCTCTCTTTCACAACGTTTTCAGAAAATTCAGCATTTGAGGACCGAGCGGAAATTTAAGAAAAAAATCTTCTTTTTCAATCTTGGGAATGGGAAAGATCGAAGATTGGAAAAATTCAAAGTAGATCGCACGTGTTGTTTTTTTTATCCCATGGTCAAGGGACTCTGTGTTGGTCTTTTGTCTTTTTCCCTCTCTCAGGCAATTCATGCGCTCTTACGCGGGCTTCCTACAGGAAAAGACTTCCCATCTAGTGTTTGTTGTAACGAGGTGCCCTCGGAAGCGAGACATTGCTCTTTGAACGCGTATAAGCGTTTGGAAGTGAAAAGGGGCCCATACATTATGCATCGACTAGCCCAAGTATCATTCTCTCTCTCTTTATCGCTCTTTCGTAGTTTATCATGGTCTCGAAAGGTGGCGTCGTACCTCAGTGGCCATAATAATATATGGGTCATTCCATGTCAAATCGACCAAGAGTTGGAATCGACCCCTTTCGATTTTGATGAAATTTGATCAGAAGTTTTCGATTTTAATAAAACGAGGTCCTACCAAAGGAAAAAAAATTGTTTCGAAAGTTATGCAAGTTCCAAAATTTCACAATTTTTCATATCTTTCAAGTTTATTTTTTAAATAAACTTGAATACTATTATAGTTAAGAAAAAATCGTTCTGGGTTCGTCTTGAAGAGGCTTCTTGTGGCTTCGAAAAAAAAATATTGCGAAAAAAAATGTTGAAAAATGATGAATTTGTAGAATCTTGAATTTTTAAAAATCCTGAAAATTCACGACCAACATTAATTTTTTTGTTACATTTTTTTTAAATACAATACCTTGTACTGATCTGAAAAGATCCTGAAATTTTCAGAAAGGTGTTGTGTTTTGTTTCAAAAATATGAATTTTGGAATTTTTAAAAATCGTGTTCATCCACGATCAACATTGAATTTTTGGTTAAATTTTTTTTTTTATATAATACCTTGTACTGATCTTAGAAGATCCTGAAATTTTCAGAATGGTGTATTTTTGTATAAAAAATATACATTTTTGAATTTTGGGTAAAAAACAATTTTTTTTTACCTCTCAGTTAAGTAAAGTTGACCAATCATGTAGTTTTGTAATTTTTAACAGTAAAAAAAAGTAAAAGTAACAGTATTTCGGAAAAAAATGAAAAAAATTTTTTTACCAAAATTCAAAAGTTTATATTTTTAAAACAAAGAAACACCATCCTGAAAATTTCAGGATCTTTTAAGATCAGTACAAGGTATTATATAAAAAAAAAAATTTAACCAAAAATTCAATGTTGATCGTAAACTTACACGGTTTTCAAAATTCAAAAATTTATATTTTCGAAAATACAAAGAAACACCTCTCTGAAAATTTCAGGATCTCTTAAGATCAGTACAAGGTATTATGTAAAAAAAAATGGAACCAAACAGTTTATGTCCAACTTGGATTTTCACGATTTTTGAAAATTCAAAATTCTCCAAATTCATCATTTTTCAAATTTTTTTTTCGGATTTTTTTTTTTTTATAACCCCAAGTATACTCTTCAAGACAAATTCAGAACAATTTTTTGTAACTATAATAGTTTCCAAGAGTTTAAAAAAATAAACTGGAAAGTTTTAAAAAATTGTAAAATTTTGAATCTTGCATAACTTTCGAAACAAATTTTTTTAATTTTTTTCCTTTGGTAGAACTTCGTTGTATGATAAAAGAAAACTTCTGACTAAATTTCATCGAAATTAAAAGGGGTCGCCAACTCTTGGTCGATTTGAAATGGAATTACCCATATATATGACTGAAAAGTCAAAGTTGACCCCGTGACCCCGTGACGATATATGCAGCGGGCATATCCTCGCAAACACATCGACGAAATTGCGAGAAACACCCGGTATATTTTTTTACTATGGGACATTCCGAGTAAACTGAACCAATCTTTGGTCATCAACCTCTAATTTCCCTGAAGATATATTTGTCAACTCGGTCTTGCTTGGTTTTTTTTAATTCCAAGTTTTCTGAGCAATTTTCCAGATTTTTGAAAATCTCAATGTTCCTATTTATGCAAAAAATTATTAGAAAGTGCCTTTAATAAAAAATATCCGAAATAATTGGAAGTGCTTTTTGGATCCGTGGAAAAAATCAGAAACAAAATCCGTGAGGGACGAGGATCAAACGTTGATTGAGCTGATTTGGAATAGCCTATATACAAAGATGAACAAACATTCGTGAGTGTGTGTATGTGTGTGAAAAGTCGTTGGTCGATATAACGCGACTGGAAGTTCGCAAGTACAATGAACCGCACGACATATGACTGAATATATAAATGCACGAGAGATAATCGATTCAGTGATTAAAAGCTATGTTTAAAAAATTTGGCAATCAGAATTTCCACATCGCTCAAACATAAATTTGATCCTATTCTCAGAGCTTTCTCCACGGAGAAGCAGCTGTTTCAAATTTTGCTTTACATTAGAAATCAGAAAACGAATGAATCAACAACAATAAATATTTACATATATGAGAAGTTCTTCTTCAACCGGGCCACTTTTTTTTCACCCTCTCCAATTTTTTTCAAAATCTGCCAGTTTGAAATATTAGTCAAAAGGAACGTCTGTGATTTTTTTTAGATTTTTTTAGGCGTTCGTTCAAGATTTTCAATTTTTTATTACGGACACTGTATCTCAAAAAATATTCATCAAACAAAAAAGAACATAGGAATAAAAACTTATTTATTTTTTCCACTTTATCGAAAAAAATTAAAATCATAATTTTTCTGCGTTGAGAAAATTGAAATTTGGCAAAAAAATGAGAATAACATTTTTTTTAACCTACTAACACACTTTCGATTTCGGTATATATTTTACAGGATGTTTGTCATTGGGTAAAGAGTCTGAGAAAACAATTTCAGAATGGCACCTGCAATGGTTACGATGAAAAAAAAATAAAACCCCTGCGAAATCTCATACCCGCATGTAGATTTCGTAGGGTTTTTATTTTTGTTCATCGTAACCATTGCAGGTGCCATTCTGAAATTTTTTTCGTAGACTCTTGACTTAAAGATAGACATCCTGTAAAATTTGTACCGAAATCGAAAGTGCGATATTAGGTTTAAAAAAATTTTATTCTCATTTTTTTGCCAAATTTCCATTTTCTCAATGCAGAAAAATTATGATTTTAATTTTTTTCGATAAAGCGGAAAAAATAAAAAAGTTTTTGTACTTATGTTTTTTTTTGTTTGGTGAATATTTTTCGAGATACAGTGTTCGTAATGAAAAATTAAAAATCTTGAACGAACGCCTAAAAAAAATCTTAAAAAAATCACAGACGTTCCTTTTGACTAATATTTCAAACTGGCACATTTTGAAAAAAATTGGAGAGGGTGAAAAAAAGTGGCCCGGTTGAAAAAGAACTCATATTTATTATTAAAAAAAAATACTTTATTGAATTTGTGAAATATTTTGGTCATGGTTTTTTCAAATAAGGAATTCGTCCTTTCTTTGTAATACCTGCAGGATTTTGGTTCGCAATGAAAATTCATCCGTTTAAAAATTTAGTAAAATAGTGCAAATACCCTGAAAAGTGCATTCAAATCAATCAATTTTGTCTAATATTGTTAAGATTCTAATTTGTTCTTGTCTTTCTTGATATTCCATCTCCCCTTGAATTTTGCTTCATTTTTCATGTCCATAAAAAGAGGAGGGTTATTACAATTTTTTAGTAATATACGAAAATTTGTTTAAATTTAAAATTTGTTAATCTCGTTTGCAATTATTACAATTATAATAGATAATTAAATATAATTATTATATTATATATTATATATATATATTATTACATTAATATTAATATAAAAAATATTAGTCATATTATAATTCTCATCACTGACGATAAATATCACCAGATTTGTTGAATCCACGATTTTGGGTCATTTCGCGTTTGCTCGATTCAACTATTCCACCTTTTTTCAATTATCACTTTCGCCTTCGGTGGAAAATAAAAGTTTCACGTGTGAACTTGAGCACGTGATGCATGAGATTTCTACAAGCTGATCTCATCGTTTTCATAATACGTGGTCAGCAAAGCTGTGAGTTCTCGCGATATTCTGCATCATCGTTAATAATAAAAAAAAAAAAATCTTCGACTCTGTCTATAGCTCACGTATACATATGTGCATCATGCCTACCAGGCATATCCTCGTTATCGTGAGTTTTAGTATTCGCGTTAGTCAAGCACGTTTAGCTATATATCTGTACGTTTCAAGAGTCGTCGAATAACCGCAAATAACGTCGTGACACGTTTTGCAATGCGCAAGATATTCCAGCAACTTTGTTGTAATTTTCATACATTTTTTTTCCGATCATTTACAAATATTTAACGTCAACAAAATATTTACCCACAAAATGCTCATTTTTTAATTTCTATTTTTTTTTTTCAAAATTTTTATCATTATTATTATTATTATTATTATTATTATTATTATTATTATTATTATTATTATTATTATCATTATTATTATTATTTAACATGGCATCTTTATATTTGTTATTCAATTCCACTAAATTATGAACAAACTTTCAAGTGAAATGTCAGAAGCTTCCGATTTGAAATTAAAATTTATTATTTTTGAATTTTTTTTTGTTATTATTTTTTTAATATGGCGTTGATATATTTGTTATTTCATTCCGCTGAATCATGAACAAAATTTGAGGTAAAATGTCGGAAGCTTCCGATTTGAATTGAAAATTTATTCTTTGAAACGCAAGAATTGAAACAAGAGCACATTCGTACTCATTTTTCTACAAGCTTCGAAATATTTTTTTGCGAGCATTATTTTTTTTATCTGCAAAGAATATTCATTTTTCATTCTCTTTACTCACGAAAGAGTTGCAACATTTTTGGATGTATTCCAGTTTATTTGCTCGTGGGCATTTTTCATAAAAGATTTAGTTTATTTGCTCGTGGGCATTTTTCATAAAAGATTTTGAAATCCCTTTCCAAAATTTCCAAAATTCCATTCCATCCTTTTCCAAAATTTCTGCACTTTGCAAAGCGCACGCGAGCGAATGTTTTTCAGTGTTTTTTTTTCTCACGAACACTCGCGCGATTGTGCAGCGAGCTTTCGCGATAATCGTGCCAATTATTGATGAATCATCATCGATAAAATTAAAATGGTAACGAGTTCTCGAAGCTCATCGGCGTTGCGCTAAATCATCCGGCAAGCAATTATTCAATATGGCGTCGAGTGGCGTTGCCAAAAAAAAAAATATTTTTTCAAATAGCTATCTGTAATTATATGCGGAATTTTTATTCTTATCAGTGACGTTACATTTTTTCGCAAAATCGTCTCGTATCACCTTCGCAATTGCGATATTCATAAGGTAGTCTTTACTCGCTTATCGAAAAAAGTGGATCGTTCTCATTTTCTGCAAGTTACGTCCGCACGACCAGACTTTAGTCTCGGAGTGCTCATTTCCATGCGCAGAAAAAAAAATATTCTCACGGTCAAATGTTGAACAAAAGAATTATTGGCTTTGAACAACGATTTTTTAATGCACGTCGAATGAAGCTTGCAGTGAGCTACGATAAAAAATTGAAAAATTAAATTTAATCAAAAAATTAGATTTAGTGTTTTTTTCTCTGCATAATATTTTTTTTTGAAAATCGATGCACCGGCCTCTATTCAATTATTTCGATAAAAAATCACGTGCCATGAAAAAGTGGGCCACGATAAAAAAAGTGATTCAACTTTTTAACCTTGATTCAAATTTATTCTGATTTTCAAGTGAATACAAATCCTTGAGCTCGAGAGCCGCAAAATTATAAAATTTAAGGCACTCAAAGTTTTTTGGAAAATTTCAAATCTTCACAAAATCTCATCTCTTAGTCGTACAATTACAGAAGTAAGAACATCCTCGAGCATTTTTTGGGAAATTTCAAAATTTAAGAAACACCAAATTCATTTATTGTATTCGTGGAAAAATTTGATTAGCCGAAGATTTAAAAGTTGTAGCAGTTATTTTCAAAAAAAAAATTTAATTATGCTAAACTGAAAACTGTTCAGCCATATTGGCAAAAAATGTACAGATTAAGGGGGTATTCTGGTCTAGAGTTATTTGTTTTGAGCGTTTTGTCGACTCGATAAAAAAAATCAAAAAATCTTTTTACCATTATTTTTTTCATGGCCAATGCAAAATTTCAGCCAATACAAAATTAAAAAAAAACATTCTTAATTAGTAAGAATGTCATTATAGCTCCTAACTCAGAGAAAACGGAAAAAAAAATTTCGCAAAATGGCGGCCGTCTGAACAAAAAAAGGCATTTTTAGACTCTTTTTTCGCAGTTTTTAATTATTTTGCAGCAGTAAAAAAAAAATTCTGATACAAAAATTGTAGGGGCGACAGAGAGCCATACATTGAAGACCGGTACAAAATTGGAAGTAAATCGGTTGAGTAGAACTTGAGATATCATGTAAACCGTGTTGAGAAAAGTAGTTTTGAGAAAAACTCGAGAAAAACGATTTGCTGCGTCACTAAAATAGCTATAACTCCAAAAAAATTTGAAATTTAAGAATTTCCTTATGAGGATATATTCTTTAAGGTCTAAACTTTGAGAATATACAAAAAAAATTGATTTTTAAAAATTGTAACCCTCTTAATGGATTAATGGAGCTCTCAGATGAATTTTAATTTTCAAAGCCGGCACATGCAAACAAAAACGTTTGGATTTTTTCTAAATACGAATTCTAGACATTGTGGTACATTTAAAAAAAAAACTATCCATGTTTGTATAAGTATGACGATGAAAAAAAACCTCATACAGAAAATTCTTGATAAAGAAGAAATTTATGCATTATTATTTTAATAATGCATTACTGTATTCATTAATGTAAAATGGATAAGTATACCATTACAAAATACAAAAGTAATCTTTAATGAATGCTTGTTCCATTACAAATAAAAAGTTAATGTCTAATGGATGCACGTGCTATTACAATTTAAAAAAAATTATGTGTAATAAATAAGTGCTCTATTACAAATTACAATTGAAAAAAAAGTAATTTTTAGTGGAGAATATTCCGTTACAATTAGAAAAATTGCTGTGCTCTCGCGTTGGAAACTTTTCATTGAAAAATTAAAATAGATTTACCTTTGAGCAAAATAGTACCTGCTGCAAATTGTCGTAGAAACCCACTGATTTGTAATGGAATGTTCTCCGCTACAAATTACTTTTTTTCAATTGTAATTTGTAATGGAACATTCTCTACCACAAATTACTTTTTTTTTCAACTGTAATTTGTAATGGAGGACTCATTCATTACACGTTATTTTTTTTGTTTATAATGGCACATGCATCCATTACACATAACTTTTATCATTTGTAATGTAACATGCATACATTACACATTACTTTTTTTACTTGTAATGGAACACGCATTCATTACACATCGCTATTTTCATTTGTAATGGAACATTCATTCATTACACGTTACTTTTGTAATTTGTAATGGAAAACTTATCCAATACACATTGTTTGAAGTAATGGGTAATGCGTTACTTTTACATTACTATTTTCACAACTCATCTGGTCTTCTAATGCACGTGCGGTCAAGTCTCGGCGCTCGGAAACGCGATCGCAAATCGGGGAGCTTCAACGTATGTACGTCATTTCGTGCGTTCTCCAATTCACAATACACGTATGCACGTCCGCATTGTGGGAGTCAAAAAAGTTGGGTGGGGGTAAACAAGCGGACGAAATGGTTCGGGATGTGGTTGCCTCTCTGTTTGGCCAAGATAGTGTCCGGAGACTTGAGAGAGAGAGAGCGCGAGAGAGAGAGCGCGCGCGCGTGAGAGAGAGAGAGAGAGAGAGAGAGAGAGAGAGAGAGAGAGAGGGGGGGAGAGCGCTATGCCTAATACACACATTTACGCTGTCACCTATGCTCGGCGCATACGTTCGGCGGGACGTTTGAGAAAGAGAGAGGCGGAGAGAGAGAGAGAGAGAGAGACAAGAGAAGAAACGAAGCCGCACGGGCGAGCTCTCTTCGGGAGGTATAAAACCGCGATAGCTCGTGTCGGTGCGTTTTTACACGCATTCATTTCCGTTTGTGTGGGTCGCGCTCGTTCGAGCATGAGAATATGGTGGTGTAGTGAGCAGAGAGCCAAGGAGTAGGAAGGAATCGAGCCGACTGTGAAACCGGCGCGCGCTCACTTGTTGAGTGTCGAGCGACAGACGTGTCTTGCCATCGACCGGTAGACCAATCGCGCCTGGAAAATCTTTGTCCCGAGATTTTCTTTGTTTTTTTTTTTGGTCGAAAAATTTCTTACAAAGTTTTTAAAAAAAATTAAAATATTGCATAAAGGAAAAGAGTGTGTTTCGAAAAAAAGCTTTTCTCGGAAACGTAAAAAAATGTAATAAAAGAGTGAAAGTTTGTAATTTTTACAAACTCTGGAGAAGCGTGTGTACAAAAACCTGAAAAAGCCCTCGAATAAAAATTTTCCTTGCAAAAGTGATATTGGAAAATCAAAAAAGTGTAATTTCGAAAGTAAGACAGCTTTCAAAAGAGGCTTTGTTTTGATTGTCGAGAAAACAAAGTTCTTGATAAACAGATAAATTAAACAATCTGAATAATCGAAAAAAGTGTGAAATTTTGTGTTTTCCCAAATGAAACTCGAAAATGATGGAAAAAAGTGTTTTATCACAATGATGAAGCAGTGAACGAAAAAATAAATAAATATACAGTAAGGAAAATAAATTTACTCAGAAGTGGGAAATCTGTTTCTTCGATAGTGCGACGATTTTTTTTTCAATTCCCGATGAGAAAAATTTTCGTTTGCTGGTTTTACGACGCATAAACACTCGCGGTAAAGTTGCATCGTGAGATGCAAAAAAAAAATGATCCTGAAGTTTGCATCGTTGTAACGCTAAACGGCCATTGTCAATTTATCAATAAAATTCCATTCTTCGTAAGAAATTTTTTAATCGAAAATCACAAAAATTTATTTTTGTACCTCTGTTAAGGATTTAGGACTTTACATGCACGAGCAAAGCTTAAACACTAAAAATGAATTGAAAAAATCTATTTTCGTTGCAACGATGCAAATGTCAACATCATAAAAAAATTGCGCGACGAAAAACGCGCGGAGGGAAAACAATCGTTTTGGGCATTAAAAAAAAAAATTCGGGATAATTATTGGGTACGATGGGTTATATTTCGCGAAAACCCAGAAAATACTGAACTCGCACGTTGGAATTAGTCCGAAGAGCGAACACGCCGTAAGGAGAACGAGAAAAGCGTGCGAGAGAGAGAGAGAGAGGGAGAGAAATAAATGGTCCTATTGTGCATCTCACTCGAACCGCGAGAAACGAGAGAACCGCGGAGATAGTCCGCGTGGGCTATTTTCGAAGGTTCCTCTCTCTCTCTCTCTCAAAAGAGAGAGAGAGATAGTTTTTCGGTGCTCGAGCAATAGACTCGCCTCTCCTAAATTCTGGTACCAGAGCGAGAGAGAGAGAGAGAGAGAGAGAGAGAGAGAGAGAGAGAGAGTACGGTGTGACGCCCGCGTAACACGCGCATTTTGCGCCAAGCCTGTCACGCATCTACGTCCATATATAGGGGAGTGTGGGGCAAAGTGGACATTTAAGGAATTTAAGGATTTTCATCGGCAAGCACACGGTCCTTTAACTACTTTCATGTCCCAGAATTGATTCCCGATCCTAATATCCCGGATTTTGAAAAAAAAAAAATTGGGGGCAAAATGGACACGCCTCCACAGATGCAGAAAAATCTATACTTGGTGATTCTCGAAAGTAGACACACTGTAATCAACTATGCCCGAATAAAATATTAACTTAACAATATAAACAAAGAAATAAAGCCAATAGAACCGATTCTCGAATGAAATTTAAAAAAAAAACGAGGTAATTCTTCAGATGCACTTTGCTCTAATTTTTTCCATGTGGAAAAAGTACTATGAATTCACTTTGCAAGTGAACAAATCATGGTATTTTCACATATTCATCGACTTTTGAGTCGTGAAATTCATTTCCCATTATTGTTATTTGAATCTTGCAAAAAAAAAAATTTTCCAAATTTTACCATTTCCGTGTTTTGTGTTTTTTATTTTCAATATATTGTTCAACAGTGTATGAAACGTTACGGGAATCGTGCAGACATAGTCTGAATTCGAAGTAATAATTTTATGAGCTTGACATTATTTTCAGTTTCAGCTCGTGTCCACTTTGCCCCCAAATTTGAAATTTTTCGCGTGTCCACTTTGCCCCACATTCCCGTATATATTGCAGTCTCGAATGGTATGCACTCGTAAATACGCCATTACAAAAGCGTTAATGATATAGCATCCCTGTTTCTTCTCTCCTTCTCCCTCTCTCTCTCTCTACCGGCAAATGCGAGGATGATGCAAAAACAGCCAAAAGCGATAAGAAATCATCATGTGAAAATCGAGCTCGAATGAGAAAAAGAAACTCCCGCAAATTTCCAATTTGCGCCCAACTTCCGCATTGCTTCTGATCGCACGCCAAGTCTCCTTAATGAGTCCCCTTAATTATACGAACAATTTTGTTTTCCTCGTAAACGATCATGAGGAAGCTACTAGCGAATTTTCCATGATTTATGCACTTCCCCGAAAGGTTATCCGACAAATAATTTATTAATACGCTTTACGAAACAACCATCGAGGTCACTCGCTCTACATTCTTAACAATGACTATCAAGTTACCGAAAAAAAAATTCAGCAGAGACAGGAATGCTGAATAATGTCCCCAGCTGCTGTCTCTCAAAACGAATGCGACGCCCCTTTCCGGTGGTCCATATTACCCCACTCTACCTTAAATATACGCAGACCAATGCCAAGAAGAAAACATTGCACGTTGATTCATGTGTATTCGCAAGTTGGCGACGGCGAGAAGTTTTCGATTAATAAGCGGAAAGGAAGTGCATTTTCTGCATGCGCTGTCCCATTTCGAGTCAAACCTTATTTCCGGAACCATCAGTTTTTTTTGTTGAGAAATGGTACGTCCAGTCTCTTGACCATCACCTTTATGAGCAAAGTTACTAACAGCAACGTTGACCCTACCCAAACATGTTCTTCATCGTCTTTCAATACTGGAAATGAACCACCCAGTTCCACATTTTTAGGCTCTTGACCATTGACTTCATCGATAAAGATTCAAACCACAGCATTCATACGCGAAACCATCTACTGTTCTCCAAATCTTTTCTATTGTTCCTAGAAATGGGACTTCGAGTCCGATGACTTGACCATCATCCGATAAAGTTCCTGATGACATCACCTTACCTACTTATCATTCAACGTCGTTCTCCAGACTTTTTCTCGGTACTCTTTGAAATAGAATACCTAGCTTATTGTCTCAAAGATGACCTTTACCACTTTGGTTTCCAACCGCGCCATCATTCCCACTCGGAACCGAACACTGGTTGCCTTATTTTGTTGTCTAGTCCTGGAAATAGGTCAGGAAAGCTCATGTCATCACCTAACCATCACCTAACTTTATAGACATTTTGGTATAGCGGCATCGTCAACGTTGTTATCTGTGAAACTTTAGGCTTTTCCTATGGAAATTGAATACCACAGTCTGATCCACTTCACCACTTTTTTGCAAACCCTTTTCCACCATTATTCTGGAACCGTTCCTAAGAATAGGACACTTAGCCTCGTGCCTAGACCTTCACCAATCAGCCTCCAATCAGCACAGTCCGATCCTAAAATTAAACACTGTTCGGCCAAGCCTTCCTCACTATTCAATAGAATTTCTAATACCTCCATAATTCCCACTCCAAATCGTCTCTAAACTCTTACCCACTGTTCCTAGAAATAGGACACTTAGTTTCGTATCTAAGTTATCATCACCAATGACCCTTCCAACATCCCCACGATTCCCAGCCAAAATCGAACATTATTCCCCAAACCTATTAACCCGATCAGGTTATCGTTCTTTTCGCCACCTTGTCAGGTTGTCGTGGGTCGCTGAAGACCCGAGGCATGCTGGAACGCGTAGTTTGCAATGAAAAAATCTGATAAAATTCCTCAACTCTCTTGAATGCTTCTATTTCAAGGACGTACCATGAAGATTGCAAAAAAAATTAAACAAATATTTTATTTTTCGACATAAACACATGGGCCTCTCAAAAATTCGGGCATTGAGCTCGGGTCTCCAGCGACCCACGATAACCGAATCGGGTCAGAAATGGGACACTCAGCCCAACGGACTGTTCTAATCCATTTTGCATCGAAAGAAGATTGAAAAAAAAAGAAAACCGGGCACCTTCGTGACAATAAGACAAGTCCGTACCGTCGGACAATCGCGCGCTTCCTTTTGTTCTCCCGTCGTTCATTATTATTATCGTCATTATCGTCGTCGTTGTGCATCGCGCGTTGCATAACTATAGAGTTGAAACGTAATCTACCTACGGATATACCGAGATCGTGTCTTTACACATCTGCATACATGCATTTATATTAGAGTGATTCAAAAAAGCGAATTTTTTTGTTTTTCGAAATAACATATTAAATACTTTCGGGGAGGTGAAAAAAGATGCCCGTTAAAAGCCGAGCTCTTAATATAAATATTAAGGTACGTCTCATCGCAAATTTCTATTTCCCATTTAAATAACACAGGAAAAAAAAATTTCAAACCTTGACATCTTTTATCTCGGCTTCGAGTCAATGTACCAAAATGAACGACACACATTCTTGTACAGAATTGAACGCTTTACAAAAAAGATATCTTATGATTTTTCGATAAACTCACTCCTTCAAAAATTATTCGAGGTTAAAGTTACATGAAGAGTAAATTGCACTTTTCTTTTTTAGTTTCCGGCAAAATGTTTAAACTTATTACTAAATATCGTAAAATCTTTCTTGAAATAAAAGTTTTAATTGCGTTAACATAAACAACCTAATTTTTACAGAAATGACCAACAATAGTTCACCCATATTCAGTCTAATATACATATGTGTCATTCCATGTCAATTCAACGACGTTTTGTCGATGACCCCCTTCGATTTTTTTTATTTTTTAATATGTTATTATACATGCACAAAGGAGTATCTATCTAAATTTTTAGCTCTCTATCTTAAACCGTACCGAAGTTATTGATTTTTGAAAAAATATTTTTAAAATAATCATAACTTCTACAATAATTAAGATATTCTAATTTGTTAGGGGGTCATTTTTTTTGTTTTTCAATGTCCTTTTTGAACAAAATATTTCAAATTAAGAAAATAAAAATTTTAATGTTTTTTTAGCTGTTTTAAGCTAAAACATTAGATTTTCTTTCAATAGGACCACTTCGATTTTTTTTTAATTATTAAATTCTACGTAAAAAACAAAATTTTTGAGATTTTACTGAAGAAGAAATTCAAATAACTTCCTATTTAAAAAAAATGTCGATTTTTTTTCGTAATTTTGATCTTTTTTTCTTCTATGACTACAATAGTTGATTTCAATTATAGTAAAATAAATCATTTAACTTCTCTCACATATTTCCTTGGTAAATTATAATAATTGACATTAAGAATTACAATTTTATTGTAAAAAAAAATTGAACAAAGTGCAAATCTTACTTGAATTGTAATTATTAATGTTAATTGTTGTAATTTACAAAGAAAATATTTGAGAGAAGTTAAATTATTTATTTTAACATCGTTGGAATCAACTATTGTAGTCATAGAAGGAAAAAAGATTAAAATTACGACAAAAAACGAAATTTTTTTTTAGTCGGAAGTTATTTCAATCCTTTCTTCAATAAAATCTCAAATTTTTGTTTTTTTTTACGTAGAATTTTATAATTTTGTTTAAAAAAAATCGAAGGGATCCCATTGAAAGAAAACCAAATGTTTTAGATTAAAACAACCAAAAAGACATTTAAAAAAAATTTCTCAATTTTCGATATTTTTTTCAAAAAGTACATTAAACAAAAAATAACCTCTTAGCAAGATAGAATATCTTGGTTACTGTAGAAGTTATGATTATTTTAAGAATATTTTTTCAAAAATCAATAACTTCGAGATAGAGAGCTCAAAATTTACGTGAATACTTCTTTTTGCATACATAATAACATATTAAAAAATAATAAAAAAACGAAGAGGGTCACCGACAAAACGTCGTTGAATTAACATGGAATGACTCATATGTATATATTAGACTGTGAATATGGATGAACTACTCATTTCTTTAAAAATTAGGTTATTTATGTTAATGCAATTAAAACTTTTGTTTCAAGAAAGATTTTATGATATTTAGTAACAAGTTTCAACATTTTGCCGGAAACTAAAAAAAAAAGTTAAATTTCCTCTAAATTTAACTTTAACCTTGAATAACTTTTGAAGGAGTGAGTTTATCGAAAAATCGTAAGAGTCCTTTTTTGTAGAGCTTTCAATTATTAATAAGTTTCAACATTTTGCCGGAAACTAAAAAAAAAGTTAAATATACTCTAAATTTAACTTTAGCCTTGAATAACTTTTGAAGAAGTGAGTTTATCGAAAAATCATGAGAGACCTTTTTTGTAGAGCGTTCAATTCTCTACAAGATATGTATCGTTCATTTTGGTACATTGACGCGAAGCCGAGATATAAGGTTTCAAAGTTTGAATTTTGTTTTTCCTGCGTTATTTAAATGGGAAATAGAAATTTGCGATGAGACGTATCTAAATATTTATATCAAGAGCTCTACTTTCAACAGGCATCTTTTTTCACCTCCCCGAAAGTATTTAACATGTTATTTCGAAAAACAAAAAATGTCGCTTTTTTTTAATCAATCTAATCTATATACACGTATATAAATTATTGCGTAACGTTATGTCCTAGCGTGGACAACGGAACGAGGACGAGTGGTATTCTACTCAGTCTCTCTCTCTCTCTCTCTCTCTCTCTCTCTCTCTCTCTCTCTCTCTCTCTCTCTCTCTCTCTCTCTCTCTCTCTCTCTCTCTCTCTCTTTTGTTCTACCTGTATTTCATCGGTATATCGCCGGTCGCAAAGAGTCGAAGTGCTCAGTACGCACCGTCGCGTCATTCTTGACTCTTCGCTCGTCGCAAGTTGCAACGAAGAGGTCGTCGGACATATCAATGCATCCGAATTTTTTTTTTCACTCAAACGCTTCGTTGAAAATTTCCGATGAATTAACAGCGACTCAAGTATATTTATACATATTTGCATATAAATACACGTGAGTTCATATTTGCATCAGGAAAAAAGAAAAGAATCCGCGACGTGTCAATGTCGAATGAATAAATTACAAAGGTGCGAATAAATTTCCCATTCGTCTTCAGCGCGTGTAACCGCGAAACGTGAAATTATGTGAAATTTCTTCAGTGTTGTCAAAATGCATTGCTGATGGACTTTGTGCAAGAAAAAACAATGATAAAGACGAAAAATCAATTTGGATAATTCCTCCATTATTTTTCGCCATCATAATTCTCCAATCGATTGGTAATTAAAATTCGTATTCGAATTCTTTTAACGAACTCAGTCTGACACCTTAACACATGACCAACAAATCTATATTTAAACAATCGATGAAAAAAAAAGTATCGCAGTCGGTCTAGAAACAGTAGCCAGAAGTCATTAGAATCCAAAGTGAGCAACAAGACATGTGCTGATAAAGGCGTTTGCAGCATCTGCGAGAGTTTGCGTTAAATTTTAAACTCCACGTGGTGAAAGTGCTACGATTTATCTTATTTTTTTGTTTTTTTTTGTTTTCCGAAGAAAGTGATATTTCTTCGTGAAGTGTTACAACAGTGTCGTCATTGAAAGAGCCTTGTTAATACTTGACATTTGTTTAAATAAAATTTTGACGAAAAGGTGAATATAAACGGGAATGGCCATGAAGAGTAGGAAACAGTACTGCGGTGGTGGACACTTTGGTGCAGCTAGTCAGTACCCCGCAATCAGTCAGGCATATTGGGCACCGCAGCCCCAAAATGTGCCCTATTCTGTACCAGGTAATTATACGTAGTTAACAAAACATAACATAATGTTAACATAGCATAATGTTAACATAACATAATGTTAACATAGCACAATGTTAACATAACATAATGTTAACATAGCACAATGTTAACATAACATAATGTTAACATAGCACAATGTTAACATAACATAATGTTAACATAGCACAATGTTAACATAGCATAATGTTAACATAGCATAATGTTAACATAGCATAATGTTAACATAGCATAATGTTAACATAGCATAATGTTAACATAGCATAATGTTAACATAGCATCATGTTAACATAGCATAATGTTAACATAACATAATGTTAACATAGCATAATGTTAACATAGCATAATGTTAACATAACATAATGTCAACATAACATAATGTCAACATAACATAATGTCAGCATAGCATTATGTTAACATATCATAATGTTAACGTAACATAATGTTGCAAGGCATAAAGCTCTACGTTGATGGTTCATCTCATCGGACATTACTAACAGATATAACAAAAATCACTATCGATATGACTATCAATTACGCACCTATTTTTATGGACAGATTTAATTTTGATCAAAATGCAAAAAAAAATGAATTTTTTTTTCAAACCTTATATTGATGTATTTCGTCCCCCTGAACACGAATCGAACAATAGTTTTCTCGGAAAATCAAAATTTTTATGAATTTTCATCAAAAACATTTTTGCTCAATTTTAGCTCCTGCCTTTAAAAATTTGCAAAAATAGATGGTCGAAATTTAAAAATTTGGTAAAAATCGAAAAATCATCAGAAACGGATGAACATGGCGGCGCGTTTTAAAGCTTCAAGGATTTCGAAGAGAATGAGCGTAGTCTAAAAGCTAACATTTTGAGTAGAAAAAAAATGACACTCATTTTAGTGGACAGATTCAATTTTGGCCAAAATGTAGAAAACAATTTTTTTTATTTTAGTTTTTTTTTCAAACCTAAATCGATGTATTTTGCCCTCCTGAACGCGAATCTACCAATAGTTTTCTTAAAAAATCACTATTATGTCACTATTTCGGTGAAACTATCTACTATTTTTGACCCTCTGAATAAAGAGATAAAACTGAGATAAAACTAACCGTTCAAAAAATAATCGGTGATAATAGGTGATAATTATCACCGATTATTTTTCGAACGGTTAGTTTTATCGATTAGACACAAGGGAGCTTTTTTGTAGAGCATCAAATGTTCTACAAAAATGTGCTAAAAAAATTCTCCTAACCTCCACGGTTAAAGTCTGATAAAATTAAAAAAAAAAAAAAATTCCTATGTCATTTAAATGGGACATGAAAATTTGCGATGAGGGACCTCTTAATTTAAATATGAAAGGCTCGCAGAGGATTTTTTTTGAGATGCCAAACAATACATTTTTCATTATATCGAGGAAAAAAAAATAGTAATTTTATTTGACCCACCCTAATATATATATATATATATATATATATAAATATCCATACATTCTGAGTATGGCATAAATATACATATGCCTGAAGCTTGTGGCGTTACGTGGTGCTAGAACTCTTGTGACACACGACTATTAATAAAATAAAGAGGGTCTCTCAGACCTCGAGGCTTCGAATCCGATACACGTATTACGAATAAGCAGGACCGTTGCATTATTGACACCTAACATCTACGTCATGACAGTCAATCATTCGACTCTGCGTTCTCGAATAGCAATTCTTCGAACCAATCGCATATTTTACTTGCTCAATGCAATGACAATCATCGTTGATAGTTGACCCTCAGGATGGATTCAAATCCTGACATCATTATCGAACCCTTCCCACGCAGCAAATTTTTAGGTGTCATCCTTGAATCGTGAACCATTCTCTGTCGAAGTTTCCCGGAACATTAACAATTTATCTATTCTTTTTGACCGAAAAAGTCGCGTTTGAATATTTCATTTCTAATCGGGATTCAAGGTTGTCGCTTACGTTACAAAAATAAGACTTACGGTGACATTCGTCCAAACCTTGAAAGGTTATAAGCAATTCGTAAGAATGGTCAATTTACGCGACATTTTATTTTTACGCACTATTCGCAAAGTCCATAAGATATGCAGCACTATATATAATAAAAGTAATGATGAACTTGATGATGACTTGATGATGACTTGATGATGACTTGATGATGACTTGATGATGACTTGATGATGACTTGATGATGACGCCTTAAACTGTACTTCCTTCCGGCAGGACAAAGCTTGTCGTAAAAGATGGTAGTGATGTTATAACTTCCACGCCAGATAACCTAAAGTAAACGATTCGAGGAGTTAAGAAACCGGTACAGAATAGGTCAAGAACCTTCTGCCTTGAACGAAACAGACTCTGTCTTTCGTTTGCTCAGATCTTGCCACGGATGTAAAAAAGTGAAAGGCCCGGATGTTTGTTTTGAACTTGTATTAACATATCTGGTCGTCATATAATTACGCGTCTCGCTTTCCACGGAATAATTTCATAAGACATTACCATGGGCTAAGGGCTAAGGGCCATAACCATCAGCAATGCCATTGCTGCATAGATAAAAGAAAATGATGGATTAACTATGCGCTAGTCAATCATTTATCAATCAGGATTGCCATCCACTATTCTCTATTTATCGATGCATTAATCAACTATGCACTAGTCAATCATCCATCAATCGGGATTGCCATCCACTATTCTCTATTTCTCGATGCATTGATTAACAATGCGCTAGTCAATCATCCATCAATCAGCATTGCCATCCACTATTCTCTATCGATGCATTGATTAACTATGCGCTAGTCAATCATCCATCAATCGGGATTGTCATCCACTATTCTCTATTTATCGATGCATTGATCAACTATGCGCCAGTCAATCACCCATCAATCAGGATTGCCATCCACTATTTTCTATTTATCGATGCATTGATTAACTATACGCTAGTCAATCATCCATCAATCAGGATTGCCATCCACTATTCTCTATTTATCGATGCATTGATCAACTATGCGCTAGTCAATCACCCATCAATCAGGATTGCCATCCACTATTCCCTTTTCATCGATGCATTGATCAACTTCCATCCATTGATTGGATCCATCGATCAAGTAGGTCAGTCCCAAGGATTATAACCAAACCCAATCCGCGGAACCAGCACCACATCTTAGAAAATTGAGACCAGGTCTTTGGTGCAATTGGAGAGTCCTGAGGAAGAAGAGATCCAGAAATTCTCTTGTCCCAGCAACGGGACACTATTTGTTCACACATTGGAACTTGACCTAATAGACCGTATAACACATGTCGTACCTCTATTCGTGAACAGAAGTAGAAATACCGTTCGGAATATCGTTCAAGAACGTGGGCGGACAAGCTACGAATACATTCATATGCACAAATGTTCCACCCACTGCAATATACCTGTTATTTTCCTGCATCATGAGAATCCACCTGCTGAACGTCCGAGTCACGTACACGTTACCTATCCGTGTATTCGAGTCTCCATAACCCCTTTTGAACAAAAGGGCGTCATCAACGACACAATTCCAATCGTAGCCGTATCCGTTGCGCCCTTTTCCGATCAGTCACATTGGCGGAAGTAGGAAAGAAAGAAATGACACGGGTAGAGTTTGCGGGACGATCGCCAGTCATGCGCACACACACACACACACACTTACAAACTCATCGATGTCACTCGGGTCATGCGAAAAATCGGTCTGGCGAATTCGCTCGAATTCACCGGTTCTGAATAAATATGGAGAAACTCGATGCGCCCATTCGCTCGATCGATTGGACACTCTAAGTGCGCAGCCAACAATGTATTCATCGCAGGTTCACCACCAAAAAGGTCCAAACCGATCTAAATCCGATTCGACTTACGGCCTGCTCTCAGAGATGACATCAGGAAATGCCTGAGAGTGGATGAGCAACAAAAATACTTTAGGTATTTGTCCGAATGTTTCGAAATAATCTCGGCAACAATCGCGTCGACGATTTGAAATGAAATTGCACGGAAAAACGGTGGTATGAAAAAAAAGGCAAAGGAGGATTGTCTGTTTCTGACTCGCCTCACACAGGATTTCAACGAAGCGTAATGGAAAGGAACCGCCTCTTTTACCTTTTACCTAGTCTATTAAAGAGAGCGCGAGGGAAGGCTGAAAAGAGAGGACGGTGCAAGCATTTTTGCCATGTACTTGCAGTGTGTAATGAGAAGACCCTCGATTCACCGTGGTCGTTTTGCAACATGTCGCTGAAGCTGGCAGACGGAGCTAGCAGACGCGCGCGCCGGCTTGTGGTTGTGACTGTACTCCCAACGCAAGCCCGTGCGCTCCAAAAAGTAGTACTGCCAAACGGTATGCATGTATTGGAACTTTAATAAATTAACAAATGAACTTGAAATTCAGTTTGTATCTTGCTAAATTCACGTAAATGGTTAATCAAAGGTTGAAAATATATAAACAAGTGATGTAATAATTAATAACGTTGACTCTTCCAATACTAACAAATTGACGAGGATAAAGAACGCACATGAACAACGGTTCTCGTAAATTCACAGGAATATACCCTAACCCACAAGAAACAAAATGGGCTATGAGAAACCCCGGGGCCGAAATTGTTTATAACAAATAAAAATTCTTTTTCATCATTTCAGCACGTCTAAATTACAAAAAAAATCCCACGGGCACACGCATGACGCGAGACACTCGTAAATTTACAGGAATATACCCCTAACCTTAAAAAACAAAACAAGCTATGAGAAACCCCGGGACCGGAATTGTTTATAACAAATAAAAATTCTTTTTCATCATTTCAGCACGTCTAAATTACAAAAAAAAATCCTACGGGCACACGCATGACGCGAGACACTCGTAAATTTACAGGAATATACCCCTAACCATAACAAACAGAACAAGCTATGAGAAACCCCGGGGCCGAAATTGTTTATAACAAATAAAAATTCTTTTTCATCATTTCAGCACGTATAAATTACAAAAAAAAATTCTACGGACACACGCATGACACCAGACACTCGTAAATTTACAGGAATATACCCCGAGCTGTAACAAACAAACCAAGCTATGGAAAACTCCAGGGCCGAAATTGTTTACAACGAATAAAATTTTTTTTTCATCATTTCAGCACGTATAAATTACAAAAAAAAAATCCTACGGGCACACGCATGACACGAGACACTCGTAAATTTACAGGAATATACCCCGAGCTATAACAAACAAAACAAGCTATGGAAAATCCCGGGGCCGAAATTGTTTATAACAAATAAAAATTCTTCATCATTTCAGCACGTCTAAGTTACAAAAAAATAATCCCACGGGCACACGCATGACGCGAGACACTCGTAAATTTACAGGAATATACCCCTAACCATAACAAACAAAACAAGCTATGTGAAACCCCGGGGCCGAAATTGTTTATGACAAATAAAAATTCTTTCTCAACATTTCACCACGTATGAATTACAAAAAAAAAATCCTACGGGCACACGCATGACACGAGACACTCGTAAATTTACAGGAATATACCCCGAGCCATAACAAACAAAATAAGCTATGAGAAACCCCGGGGGCCGAAATTGTTTATAAAAAATGAAAATTCTCTTTCATCATTTCAGCCCGTCTAAATTACAAAAAAAAATCCCACGGGCACACGCATGACGCGAGACACTCGTAAATTTACAGGAATATACCCCGAGCCATAACAAACAAAATAAGCTATGAGAAACCCCGGGGCCGAAATTGTTTATAACAAATGAAAATTCTTTTTCATCATTTCAGCACGTATAAATTACAAAAAAAAATCCTACGGGCACACGCATGACACCAGACACTCGTAAATTTACAGGAATATACCCCGAGCTGTAACAAACAAACCAAGCTATGGAAAACCCCGGGGCCGAAATTGTTTACAACAAATAAAATTTTTTGTTCATCATTTCAGCACGTATAAATTACAAAAAAAAATCCTACGGGCACACGCATGACACGAGACACTCGTAAATTTACAGGAATATACCCCGAGCTATAACAAACAAAACAAGCTATGGAAAACCCCGGGGCCGAAATTGTTTATAACAAATAAAAATTCTTCATCATTTCAGCACGTCTAAATTACAAAAAAAAATCCTACGGGCACACGCATGACACGAGACACTCGTAAATTTACAGGAATATACCCCGAGCTATAACAAACAAAACAAGCTATGGAAAACCCCGGGGCCGAAATTGTTTATAACAAATAAAAATTCTTTTTCATCATTTCAGCACGTATAAATTACAAAAAAATAATCCCACGGGCACACGCATGACGCGAGACACTCGTAAATTCACAGAAATATACCCCTAACCATAAAAAACAAAACAAGCTATGAGAAACCCCGGGGCCGGAATTGTTTATAACAAATAAAAATTCTTTTTCATCATTTCAGCACGTCTAAATTACAATAAAAAATCCTACGGGCACAGTATTATCGTCCCCGAAGATAATAGTCCTCAGCGATAATAGTCCCTGACGATCATAGTCCTCGTTGATAATAGTCCCCGACGATAATAGTCTCCGACGATAATAGTCCCTGACGATAATTGTCCCCGGAGATAATAGTCCTAGACGATAATAGTCCTAGACGATAATAGTCCTAGACGATAATAGTCCCCAACGATAATAGTCCTCGACAATCATACTCCCCGACGATAATAGTCCCCGACGATAATAGTCCTTGACGATAATAGTCCCGACGAGAATAGTGCCCAACGATAATAGTCCCCAACAAAAATAGTCCCGGCGATAATAGTCCTCGACGATAATAGTCCTCGGCGATAATAGTCCTCGACGATAATAATCCCCGACGATAATAGTTTTCGACGATAATCGTCCCTGACGATAATAGTCCCTGACCATAATAGTCCCCGACGATATCCGTCCCCGGCGATATCAGTCCCCGACGATATCAGTCCCCGACGATACAGTCTCTGACGATATCAGTCCCCGACGATAATAGTCCCCGACGACGATAGTCCCCGACGATAATACTCCTAGACGATAATACTCCTAGACGATAATATTCCTAAACTATAATAGTCACCGACGATAATAGTCTCTGACGATAATAGTCCCCGACGATAATTGTCCTTGACGATAATTGTCCTTGACGATAATTGTCCCCGACGATAACTGTCCCCGACGATAATAGTCCCCGACGATGATAGTACCTGACGATAATAGTCCCCGACGATAATAGTCCGATACGATAATAGTCCTAGACGATAATAGTCCTAGACGATGTCCTAGACGATAATAGTCCCCGACGATATCAGTCCCCGACAATATCAGTCCCCTACGATATCAGTCCTCGACGATATCAGTCCCCGACGATATCAGTCCCCGACGATAATAGTCCCCGACGAAAATTGTCCCCGACGATAATGGTTAATGGAAATTATTTTCATAAACCATTTAATTTTCATTAATCATTAACCATTTAATTTTAACGGTTAATGGAATCTTTTTTCCTTAACCATTAACCATTAAATTTGCATTAACCATTAACCATTAAATTTTAATGGTTAATAGATAATGAAAATGCAAATGCATTAAAAAAAGTAATACATTATTTGCAATCCTGCCCATCACAATGAAGTGTGTAACAGAATTTCCCTCACCCATTGCAATGTAATGTGTAATGGACAAAACTTTTATTGCAATTTGGGGAATAGAACAATATAGATGAATAAATTATTGCAATTTTGCATTACTTTTTATTGATTTAGGACTTAGATTTTCAGGTACCTTAA